>PTEX01000046.1:117809-494556 GCA_003342815.1 Eudromia elegans | reverse complement strand
TTTAATTTCCCCAATGCCAATCATTTTTCCTCAGAATGAAAGAATGCCAACTTAGGCAAATCAAACACCCTGGGGAGAGACTTTTGTCTTTTGTGCTGTTCACTAGGATGGTGCTCAACTAGGTTACCTGGCATTTGTACACACACTCGTACTAACCTTCAGTTTCTTCAGGCGCGCGCACACACACACAGATGAAGTCCATTAAGCTGCAACCACTCCAAGGGAATTAAAAGTCTACCAAGCAAGCAAAAGAGCATGAAGGCATTAAGAAAAACAGTTAAGAATGACATTCCTGAATCAAAAGTTGGAGCACAGTAAAGAAGAGATTTGCAGCCATATCTGTTCATAGAGTGTGTTATCTGGAAAAAAAAAGTCATTTACCATTTTAGTGGCCATAAACATCTCACCTGTGTTTAAAATATAACCTTACAGGCACAATTTGGGGATGTTGTCACCTCACATAATATTGTCATTGTGTACCAGAACTTAATTAAAAGTTTAATTAATGCAATCAGAACAACAATGTGTTTGCAGGTGTTAGAAACCAGTTTAAGCTGTGTTTGTCAGACACTGTTGCAAATCAACGCCAGCACTAAAATTAGGGTGTTAAGTCTTTGCATTCTGTAAATTAGATATAGAGATGGTCTTGGAGAAAGCTAAAGAATAAGGTTTATAGGTACCAGCAGAAGCAAATGCCACTACCAACCTCTTATATCACAGACTGACAGTACATTCATCTTCGTTACTCAGCACAGATGAAGATGAGCACACTCATCCGAATTAATTTCAGTTGAATATGCTAAGGAAAGGAAAGCTATTTTCCTGACAGAAGACTTTTCCCATTCTTAGCCTTTCTGGTAAGAACCCAAAAGTCCATTTCTGCTGCTTCCCATTCTCCACTTATCCCCTGTTCATCCAAAATGCCATTCAGACACCCTGTTCTTAGCAGCTGAGAATTCAGAGCTGCACATCTTTGGATGATCAGCCAAAATCCCACCTACTTGTACAATGTGAGGTGTTTATTTAGTTGGTTATAGATTCCCAGTTCCACTTTCCTACCCTGAAGGTGAGGACTCCTTTCCTCACTCTTCTCCTAGCCAACCTTTCCATTCACCTTTCCAAAATATTTCAGAAATTAAATGTTTCCCAGAATAAAACACTTCAAACTTAGGAAAGCTAAATAAAGATTAGTTTGGATGAAGTTCTTCAATTCTGTGAATATCACAGCTTTTCAAAGAAATGAACAGCTATGACTTACTAATTTTTATGTCAACAGTATGATTTACAGAGGATGAGTAACTTGCTTAAGTCCTTTTTTTAAAAAAACTTGGTTTTAGAAGTGGGATCAAAGCTTCTTTTTACTTCCTAAACTATACATACAGGTCCTTCAAAGTAAAGTTAAAATACGCTTTAAAAGCCTATTTTCAAGAAAACAAAAGTTCAAAAATATGATAAACTTTTATCATTATATCCTTCAAGATGGTCCACAACAGAAAACAAACTGTGCCCATATGCCCTGTGCTACTCAGAGCAGCATTTTATTGCGCATTTAAAGTTTTCTCATCATATGTCACTGCTGTTAAAAAATGCAGCTTAAAAATAAAAAAAACTCCAAGAGCGTTGACCCCTATTTTAACTTGAAGCATTTAACCCGTTCAGTTTTTATAGTCCTTAGCAGAGCTGAGCAAGGAAGCCACGGGGAACAGAACTGTACAAGTGTGCTGCGCACCCTTTTCAGATGTGCTGAAGAATTAGCTTTTGACAGGTAGGGCTCTTTCTGTTTCTCTCTGTGCCTGCTTATGTGTAGCAGTATTTGTTACATGTGAAAGCTACAGTAGAGCGATTATGTAATTTAGGCTTCCATCATGACAGCCCTGGATAACATACAGGTACTCCCACATTGCCATCTTAGCACCATTAGTTTTATGCTGTAAGCTCCAAAAAGCAGTCTCGAAAAATCAATCTCTGCTTCCAAATACCCCTTGACGTTGCATTGAATGTTGCTTGCTAAATCGTCTGAAGCAATTTTGATTACACATGATTATATGCTGTAATGCCAGACTAGAGAGCCATGTCTGTAAAAATATAGCATGTATATGCAAATCTTAAACAGTGCAGCCAAAAACCCTACAGAAAACAAAAATCAAACTACTGAAAGTGGGTCCATTTCAACGAGTGGAAAAAACCAATATAAAGAACAGAATGAGAAGAATCCTTTGAGGGAGAGGAAAAAAAGAAGATGTGATTAGAAGACTAATATGACTTTAAAGACAGGAGAGGCATATAAGGTAGGCCTCTGACTGCAGCAGTCAGGTCAAGGGCAGTTGTCAAACCCCTAACATCAAAGCAGGGAGAGAAAAGCAGAATTTTACATTTAGAAATGCCACTGATACAGTGTGGGTTGTATATAGTGTTTAAGACATGCCACAAGAATCTAAAAGGACAAAACAACCATGTGCAATGAAGGGACCTGATATGTCACTTGAAATGTAGCAAGGAGTCAAATATATGCATGCAGATGAAGGAAGTGTAGTTAATTACATCTGCCTGTAATATGTACAAAAAGGATCATCTACTACTTAGATTTCTAAGCCCAATTATGCCACACATTTCCATGGGACTTCCTGAAAATGCTTTCTACACAACACTAGCAGCAATTTTTCAATCCCTGTTTTCCCAACTGCGGGGCGAGCCTGACAAAGAGCTCCAAGGAAGGCAGCGCAGCAGGAAGGGAGGAGGCCACGCGCAACGTTCGGCACGGGGCCCAGGGCTTGCGCCCTGCGTTCAGGCACATGCACTGGAGTTGCAGGGTCTAAGACCGACCAAGGAACTGGTGAAGACATCTGTCTGTCACGGCGCACGCTCCCTGAGGCAGCTCTACGTAAAGGCCAGGACAAGCAGCCGGGTCACTGTAAAGCAGCTCCAGTGATGCCTCTGTCGTCTGTGGCAGGGATGTCCTCTGCCCTTCCAAAGGGGACATCCCTCTCACTTGAGCTCCCTACTCAAAGCATGCCAAGGGGAGCAGAAGTACACCCTGGGCTTTTTGTTGCTGTTGTTTTTCCCATTTAGATTCTAACATTTTTTTCTTGCCCGGTAGAAAGCAGATTAATATGATAATCTTCAAGCACTCCATTCACTAACAAACGTACAGGCAGTTAAGGGATCTTCTATGTGGCACGTAACGCATGCCAAGCGGCTGAAATAAACCAACAACTTTTCTCCTTTAACCTCACATTATACAAATGCTTCTTCTAGCAAAACAGATTTATATCATTTACAGAAATTCTTCTGGAATACTTGCAAGAACTCCTATACCATTGACCTACTACATGGAAACAAAAACCTGACTAAAGGTGAGTGATTCTCATTGTTCAAACTGAATATTCTAGGTGGAATCGAAATGAAAAATCATCTTTTAAGACACATTTTAACAGATTTGATAACTACCAACTAGCAATAGATAACGTACTTGTTTTAAAAAACATAGGAAATTTGACTATCCCTTAAGTTCTCTTTTCTGATATTGATGGTTAAAGATACCCTGTTGATGAAGTCATAACAATTAATTATATGAGAACTGGCCACATCAAGAACCATCCAAGTGGTTTTCACAATCAGCTACTTTTTCCAGGGGCAATCAATTATGCATTGCAGTACAGACTCTCTCCCGTTATTCTGGGGAGAATTCAATCACTAAGTATCTGTGGCATTCTACTGCACATCTCAGGCAAACAAAACATTCATCCAGCAACAAACTTGCTTCTTCCAGTCAAGAAGAGACCCCTACAGTAATTGCAAAGATGAATGTGAAATAGCATCAGGATGCCCTATTATCTATACAAATAGACATTCATCACACTTAGGCTAGACGCCATGCATGTCAGTGATGGATCATTTTTTTTCTATCCAATTATTTTGATTTTTGCAAACACATTCCAGCTTTCCAGGATAAGTTTGTAATATATTCCTCTATTTTGAGAAACGCAATAAGTGTCTAACAGAGACCGTTCAGTCACCTATCAATTGAGACTGCAGGACTGAAGCGTATCAAAAGATCATTTTGCTAGATTTCTGAGTGGAGCATGAGAGCAACTTCATTTTCAGCAATATATGTCTTCTGAATAAATACTGTTAATGGAGCTCAGCTCAGTTATCAATTTTCTGTGCTGATGTCTGTGTAGCTGTCTATCTGATGCAGTTGACAGAAGGTCAACATCTCTGAATCGGAAAAGAGAAATGGTTGAGTCCATTGCTTAATACATACCTTGTTGATAAAACATTGTGCTCTTTTTGTATTTTGCCTTTTCTTGAATAAAATTTACTAGAAAATGCAAAGGTTTACGATGCAGGGAGCAAAATCAGCAGAGAAATATCCTTCTTTCCTGCTAGGTTTAATTAAGACACGTAAGGACACCTAACTTTTACACAACTTCAGCATAAGAATAAACATATTGGTTCCAGCAGTTTTTATGTTTTTATTGGTCAGAGCATTACTCTAGACAAACTCAAACCTTCACTCTCTAGAATCCATGTGAAACCAAATAAAGTAACATACAAAGTAGTGCTAAATGTATCCTAATCTTCTATTTATTATATTACCATTTACAAAGAATATTCATTTTCAGCATTTAATGAGTGCTACCACCTTCCACTTTTGGTCACCTTATGCAGGCTACTGAATTTTGAATTAGGGGTTTGGTCTATTTCAAATAAATTTCTCCCCGTAATTGAAAAGGACATTTACTTATGCTACAAATTCTTCATTTTCTTCAGACTATTTTTAAGAGCACATAATTATTAATCTTCAGAAATATAATCTTTCAAATAACTTCTCTAATTCTAAATAGGTTTAATCTATTAAAAATCAAGTCCAAATCTACTATTCATCAATAATTAAAATTTGCAAAGGAAAAGTGCAATTTGTTAGAAACAACAGCTGACAAATGTGACAGCTGACAATGCGTGCAAGGTCTGAGTGTTCAGCTTTTCCCTCTCTTTCGCCCACACTTCTGCAGAAACATGTTCAAAGGGCCAGGGCTCAGCTGCGTCCATAAAATCCCTTCACAACAGTTGTTCCGAAATGGAAGCAGCAGCACAATTTCAGGAAAATTTTATTCAAAACTGTGGGTCCTAGGGAGATGCCTTATGCATGAGATTTCTGTCTGCAAGAGTACAGGCTGTGCCAGTACTATCACAAAGTCCTTCAGAGGAACATTTCTCAAATACAGCCCTCCTGAGCATCCTTTTCACATTGACTGTCATGTTACACAAGATTTTGACCTACTGTTTTAGAAATACATATATTGTGCTATAAACTTTCAATTTTCATTTTATCAATAAGTATAAAATTAATTCACATAGATTTCTCTGGATAACAGCAATTTAACTACATATTGAATATAATTTAAAAGCTCAGAAAGCACTTCTGAAATTTCAGGTGGCTCCATCTAATGACTTAATTGAAGCTGGAGCTTTGAAAGTATCAGGGTCAGTAAAGAGGAACATTCACTAACATTGTTGTGGAGACACTAGAAAGGTCAATCTTTGCAGATAACCAGGCACATTTCTATAATTTACTTGCTCCTCCACACAAATTATTCATATTTTGATAAAAAATAAGCTCAGAAGTAGTAGTTTTGATGAGGAAGATTGCTCAGTCCAGGCGCCGCGTGACACAAACCCATGGAGGAAGGGGCAAGGGACCTAGACAGAAAGTCCCTTTCTGGCTCAAGCTGAGCAGCTGAGGGGCTGCAGAAGCATTCCTGTGCCCCTCCAGCCCATCGCCACACTTCCCTGGCAGACAGCTCCTCTTATACTGGTTTCTAGAAGTGTTTTCTAGTAGGTTTCTAGAAGCATTTTTCAATCATCATCCAAAAATTCCACTAGAGAACCACAACACCGTAGGACTGATGAGCCAGCATTTTCCTCACCGTGTTGTTTATCTCTGTGCAGAAGCCACAAGGGTCAAAAGCAGCTGGTTGCCTCCGTTTGATCTGCCATATATCCAGCACAGCAGTTAACACAAATAGCATTGCAAAGTGGCAAAAAAGTGGCTAGAAAGTTCCAAGCTTCTGACTCTGAGCTCCTAAGGGGAAAAAGTATTCCCCCCTTAATCTTCCAAAACATTACTCCACAACAAAAAGCAAAGACCACAGAAGAGGACAGACGCCATCACTCCGCTGCCTGGCTTTTCCATCAACTGTAGGTTGAGTCAAAGACACAAAACTGTTTGCAAGTAAACAAGCTGACAGTGGAAAGGTCAGACCGCTAAAGAATAAACCTAGTGAGACGTGAGACTTTTCCTTGTCATTGAGATTTAGCAGAGAGCTTTTTATCTTGGGAATGCAGAATATATAATCAGAGACAGGAAATCTGCCAAAAACAAAGTCAAGAAGGATGAAAACCAGAGGGTAGTCTCCAATTATGTTGCCTGCTTTGTTTATTGTATTTTGGCTAAATGTAAACTGAATATTTATTCCTATCACAAGATATGTATTCAGGGAAATTAGTCAGAGGTAGTTACATTAATTTGTATCTATTTTTTCCCCACACGCACAGAGACAAAGCATTTAAGCAGGGCCCAGAGCTTTCTAGCTTTCAGAGCAAAAATTAAGCAAAAATCACTATCTTATATTTCTAATACCTTTTAAATAATAATATTTATATTTTTATATATATATATATATAAAGATAATAAGCACCATGAACTGGACGGAGAGGCATATGGCCCACCACATGGGTTGTGTGAAAATCATATTAAGTATATTATGATAGAGGATACATAAACCTATAATTTTTTAGAGAGGTGTACAAGTGTTCAAAACCAAGAAAATCAACAGAAGTTGTAGCTTTAACACTACAGTGCAAACAGTGGGATTCTCTTACCTAAGAGGTGTTTCCTGGGCAAAAATGACTGTTTCTTAGAGTAAATCCTCTGCTATATTTACAATAAGTTATTCAGATTAGCTGCAATTCAATAAAACTGTAATGGCAGAGTGGAGCTGCCTCCCATCCCTTGGAATCCCTCCCAGATCTCTGGCATGGCGTGAGCCGCCAACTCCTTGCCCTTGGACTTCTCAGGATTTCCCTTTGGGGTGCCTAACGGAGGGGCAGCTGAACAGCTCCAGTTATGTGATCACCTGCTTTCCTTGTAGGACTGTGAAATCCTTCAGAAATAAAATTCTTTCTCCAGAATAAGAATTTACCCAAACCCAAAGAATCACCCAAAATTATTCCACTTCCCCCATTTTGTATATGCACACTTTCCATTGCCTTCACCAAAATTCTAGAAAGTTACATTTCCTTCCCTATCCTGGGAAGGGAAAAGGAAATGCACCTAAATATCAGTCTCAATTTCCCAGCTGGTCACCCAGACAGTGAGGGGCAAGAGAAGCACAGAATCAAGTTCAAATCTTTGCCAGATTGCTTGAGGATTCTTACATACCAAGAGGAATCTCAGTGAAATACGTCGCATTCTGAGGATTCCCGTGCTGATGGGGGGGCTATTTGACATTGCATAAGAATCACTGTATAGCTCTCTAGTTTTAGGCCTAAAGCATCTACGCTGATGATTTTCTTGCACCTCCTAGGATATGTAATAGTGAGACTATGCCAAGAAAGAAGGAAGCTATGAACTTATTCATTCAAGTCTTAAATTTGCTTTTTATTAGCATCCAGGCAGAAATTAACACCACAAGAGGAACTTAACTACTAAGTTACTAACCAAATTACAGGTAGATACCAGGCAGGAATTTTAGCCTAATCTTCAAAAAGGATTTTTTCTACCATCTACTTGCCCACTGACCCAGACTCTCTCATCCTAAGTTTGATGCAAGGACATTGTTAGAAATCGTGTCGAGCGCCTTGCTAAAGTCAAGGTAAGTGGCATTTCCTGCTTTCCCACACCAACCTATCTCGCTGAGGTCTGTTCTCAGAAGAGAGGGAACGAGGAAGCAGAATGCATCCAGGGCTGTCTTATATTATCCTTTCCCTTGTACAAATAAGGGTTTATTTTTTTTTTCTACCTTCTTTTAATTACTTTACTTTCTAGGGCAACATTTAGCCTGGAGCAACGAGGACAGAATACTACAGAAACGAGAAGTGAGGCAGGGAAGGACAGGGCTGGATTCAGGGCTGGATTAAATTGGACATGTGGAAGAAAAGAAAATAAGGAGCGATGACCACCTATCTACTTTTCCAGGTCACTTCATGCACTTAAGAACCTGTAACTTGTCAGTTTAAGACAGATGCTGGCAGGTTCAACTCCCTGCACGTCAGAACTGCTGCTCTATCTAATTTCAAAAGGTGAATCCTGCAGCTGGGTAATGACCCTACCAGCTATTCACATAGCTGAAAAACAAGAATCATACATAGCAGGAATTGTGTAGTTGTCCAGTGAATGTGCTACTGATTACAGATGATGATGATTTGTTTGAAAAATAGCAGAGAGATGATTTTTTTTTAATTGGAGGTGTTTGGATAATTGGTCATTTCCAGCAATTAACCCCGAAGCATCCTATTTTTCAATTAGGCAAGCATCTTATTCACACATTTCCAAAGACAACAGGATGTTCTGCTTCCTGTGGTTTTTAAAATGGTGCTAAGTTAACCTTATTTGTCCCTGCAAAAATATTTCACTCATTTTTTACAAAAAGGTTTCCAGCTCTTCTCTGGAATGGAAGGCAAAAATGTGCCAGATACAGAAGGAGAGAAGATTGCAATCTCTAGTCTTGCACTGAATTTAATTTCCTGCCACAGCTGCAAGAGTATAGGGGAAAGGGGGGGGGCAGAGGGGAGGGAAGGGCATGACAGCAAAGGTTTTACAATAAGAAAATCCATCAACTGTCCAGGCTTTTCTTATAAGTATTTGCATATGAAGCTTTATATTTTATGCCTAGACTTCAGGATTTTAAATGAAATAACTTTCAAGGGTTAGAGTTGGTTAGTTAGGGTTAGGATTTTTTTTTCCCTTTAGTTTTAGGACTATTAGTATTTTCAGATCACAGAACCTTTACAAATTATGTTGAGTTTCTCCCTGCCCTCCCCTCAAAAAAACCCAAAACTAACCGCACAACTAGGGCACTATCTAATTCTAATGGCTATATGCACCATACCACTGTTATTACACAATTCCACCTAAATCCAGTGATAACACCACAGCCACAAAACAACTGCTAGCTGCAGCCTGACTTTACTACTACAGCTAGTAGGGGCAAGACATGGGAAGCACCCTTGGAAATGAGACTTCTCCCTGCTCTCCTCCCCCCCCCCCCCCCCCCCTACACAATTATCCTACAAGGAAGGAGGAGGAGAAAGGGGAAAGTCAGCTGTGATCATTGCCATACTGACACAGATGAAGAGATCAGGACAACAGTGCCTAGATCTGCTTTGAAAATATGAAAGCTTGCATAAGTGTTATGTAAGTAAAAACAGAACAATATTTTCTAGTAAGATTTTTCCCCAATCCAATCCTGCATCACAGTATTAGAGAGCTGGAAAGTTAACTTTGAAACAATAATCATGGGCATAAAACTTGGCAATGCAGAATGTAGGATTTACTGATCCTTCAAAAATCATTCAAAACCTTTCACCAATTCCCCTTCGATTTGAAAAAGAAAGCTGCAAAAGCTAATTTTTAACTTATTCTGGCTTTGTTGATGAAAGAGTATGGCTAGCAGGAAGAAAAAAGATTTTTTTTTTCCTCTCCATTACTAGAAACAGTTCAATTAAGAAATTTTATTTGGCACCACAGAAACAAAACACAGAAACCCTACCAGCACAGTTCTACAATTAATTATTAGCGTAACAAAAATATTTACTGCACTCACTTGGAAGTGGGACCTAGAAAAGCAGATCACCTTGGTCACTAACTCTGCAAAACACATGAGCATTCAGAGGTTTTACTCTAAATCTGATTGACATGGACTACACAAATCACCAACCTCCATCTACATGCTTTTTAGGATCTTGATGCACCTTACTCAGGAATATATCCAAATGGGCCTTCTTAAAAGAAATAGTCAAACATGTTACTTCACATGTTATAGTTCTACTTTAGGGCCATGACCACAAAAGGACTCTAAAAGCAGTTGAGTTTTAGCTATCTTCAGGAGCACTTAGATTAGAGCCATCTTCAATCCTTAAAAATAAGTTTTAAAAATAAGTTTTAAAAAGTCTTCACTGGAAGCCTGAGCTACATCAGTCTCTGGCAAGAATACATCAATCACAGAATCACAGAATGCTTGAGGTTGGAAGGGACCTCTAGAGGTCATCTAGTCCAATCCCCCTGCACATGCAGGGTCACCCACAGCACATGGCACAGGGTGGCATCCAGACAGGTTTGGAAGATCTCCGGAGGAGGAGACTCCACAACCTCCCTTGAAGAATCAAGATTTCTAGTTACACTGTGACCAGACTTCAGGTCAACATAAATTGAGGCAGAAGTTATTCACCAGTCAAGACAGGCACAAATCACCCTATCCACAGACCAAACTCTGTATTTAAGCTATTTCTTGTGCTTAGAGTACATCAAACTACATGCCTCAAAGGAACCCCTCATCCAGATTGCTCCTTTGAAATTCAACTGCAGCAGGATGAAGCACCAGGAAATTAAATAGGACGCTATTTCTGCTGATTGCTTCACACAGCAGAACACTGTTCTGTGCATGTTGACTGGTGGGGAGAAGGGTGTCAACCCTTGGGCCCCAGCAGAGACACTGGCCTCTGGTAGAGTCCAACATTGCTCTTGCCTGGCCTCCTGCCTCCTTGTGCTGAGGCTCAGGACAAGCATTTTCCTAAGGAGATCCAGAAACTTCTTAAAGTGTATCTGCAGCCTTCAGGATGGCCTTCTTTTGTATTCCAAAGCTCACATGAACCAAGAGACCTGGAGCCACGTAAGAACTTCTGCTCCTTTCTTCTCCAAGCTCATCAGCATCGCCTCCACCATGTCTCAGAGGTGCTACCCTGGTTCTCACGAGTCAACTGTCTCTTCCATACAGTGTTGGCTCTAAGCAGAAGCAGCAACAATAATCATTATTTTATAATGCAATGAATAACTGTTATGTCACATTTAAATATGTTGTTTCTCCCATTATGCAAAATTGCAGGGTAAATGGAAAGAGAAGGGAGGCAATCACTGCTGAATAGTCATGTAAATGTTGAGGGAGGGGGAAAAAAGACATGACTGTAAGGCCCAACAGGTTTTAGTTATGTTGAACGGGGACCTATTTAAAACAAAACGATACATTTAAAATAATTTCCTGATGGATTTGATTAGAGAAATAAATGACTACTATTAAATAAAACATTTTGGCACTGAATATTATGGCAACTTATTTGCATATTTTAACAGTTGCAGGGACTTTGGGAAATAACCATGTAAATGTATGCTAGAAATGTGCAGTAATAATATATTTTATCACATACAAAATGATACCCTGACTTTATTTAAGGTTGTCTTTGTTTTTAATTACATTTGGAAATAAAGGTTGCAACAGTTTGTTAGTTACTCCTCATCTACAAATCCATTCTAGTGTTATTATATTTTTACATGCATCTATTCCATTTTCTCTTCCATAAGAGAATAATTAAGTTCTGAACATACAGGGAAGAGCAAACTTCATAGCCAGCAAAATATAAAAATAAGAGATGGTACTAATGAGCCATAAAACAGCATTTTACTATTTCCTGTCAAGCAAACAAGAAGTAAAACAGCTTTTTCACATGATTAGGAAAGCATCTATTCATAAAATAAGTGTTAAATAAGTCATGCTTCACTCAAATATTATTTCATAAATAGCTTTTTGGAAAGCTATTTCCAAAATTCTAGGGCAGTAAAATGCATAGCTTAACAGCTACGTTGCAGGTTGTGAAATGGCTGATATTTTTTAAGCCAATTCTAGGTACCTCACAGCAATTAAAAATCTGGAATCACTCTGCTCCATAAAGTGAGTGTTTCTTCCAATACCCAACTTTAAAACTCAACACCATATAATTTGATTTTCATTTTTGATCAGACCAGCTGATGAAAATAGCACAAAAAGTATCAAGATATTTTCAAAGCTCAATAAAATGTGTAAGGCTAGCCAGCTGGCCCAATCACATGCCAACTTGTAAGTGCTTAGTTTCAGTTTAGTGCTTTGGTTGGCATAAAGGAGTGCAGGTAAATACTCAGTTAAGGGCTTTTAACAAGATCTCTATCAAATTTAAAAGCTACAGTTTAACAAGACAGTGTGTCATCTGTAACCTATTGCATACCAATTTTATACAAGGGACATTGAGCAAATTAAGTAAAACAAGGCTACAGAAAGCCATATCTCACAGTAGTTCAATATTATTGTTGTCCATATAGGCACTACTCACTCTACCATAAAGTCACAAGCTCCACTTTTGAGGGCTGCGTGCTTGTTCTGGGACCAGACTGATTGCTTCCATCCAAATCCATCACTCAGTTTCAAAATTAAGACAGAGGAAAAAAAAAAAAAAAGGCAGCTACAAGCTCATTATAAACCTTTTAAATTATATTTAAAGGACTTAAGTCCAGTGATAAGTTTCTGACCTCCATCTCTCTGCACTGGACGTCAAAAATTAGTGCAGCAATGTGTTTTTTGTTTGATGGTATGTAATGCAGACTAATCCCACCAAAACTACAGTAACGTAAAGGCGGAAGCAACATAGTGCATTAAAAATAGTTCCGAGTACTAAATAGGAAAAGTAATACAATTCTGATTATTACAAGAACCAAATGTTAAGAGCAATCACACCTAGGTGAGCAGCATAAATTGGTTGTTATATGGCTAAGTCTGTCCAGATGTACATGCATATGTGTATTCACAAATGCCTGATTTTGAATTTTTTTTTTTTTAACAAATGGTGGATTATTTTATTGATTCCTAGACTACATTTATTTCAGGTGAGTATCAAAGACAGATTATTAGTAGCAATTTAGAATAGAAAAATCTGCAATGACAAAGACAAGTGGACTTTGTTCTTTTGCACCATGTCCTGTCAAGAGACCAGTACCTTACTACAGCATGCTCATCCAGGAAGGATCTTAAAATACACGGATTCATCATTTATGATAAAAAAAAAAAAATCTTAAATTTTGAATTGTAAAATTCCATGTGTTTCACATTAAATGCTGTCCATAAATGAACAAGGAAGCAAAAAGTGTTTTCAAAAAGCCAATTGAGAGGTAACAGGAAGGGAATTGGATTGATAGCCCTTCTATTTCTTCTATTCGACAGACAGAAAAACCCTATGAGAACCTCTGTCAGCCTAGGAAGAGGAACACAGTCCTGCAGTACCCCAGGCTCATATTTGGCTTCAGTTACTTGCAGAGCTGCTAGGAAACTGTTTCCCCTTCCACACATGTGGCAAGCGTCACAACTCATTAGCAATCATTATGAATACCAGATTCACCATGTACATCTTGAACAGTTATTTTGAAACGTAAGATTTTTAGCGCTCACAAGTTCTTTTTTTGAGGGTAACTTCACATTTGGGACCAGCTTTCAGCAGCAGAAGCAGCTGTTTCTTTTCTTTAATTATTTGTTTTATTATTACTTTGGCTTAGCTATCAATAAAAGTAAAAAAAAAGCACAGTAGTAGAAGATAGAAGTTTGCTTAAAAAGAATCATTTGATTTCTAAAAATAAAGCTATGCTTGATGAAAAAAATTAAGCAGTTACTGAATACAGAAAAGAGACAATGGAAATATTTACAACCCAGAACAATGATGCTCCATAAACCTGCAGAGGCAGACAAATCAAAGCGTTTGATGCACACCAGGGATTCAGACTCACTTCTCCCGGTGTCTGTCTTGTTTTACTAAGGAGTGCCAAGAGAATTGAGAGTTTTCACATATGTATTAATTACAGGTTACAAATTCCTAATATTTTGAAGATTACTGAGTGCAAACTGAGAATATCTGGCACGCTCTCTCTCTCTCTCTCTCTCTCTCTCTCACATAAAAGCAAGAAAACACTCCTTTATCGAAACAGTTCAGCATAACTGCTGGGGCTGATTGCTACCTACAAGTTTTCGTAGGAAGAGTTTTAGGTTTCTCAAACCAAGACTCTAGATCAAGCTTAGAATCATTTCTTAAGTTATCTGAAGTTTCATACGTTTACAAGAACCTTAGAGACCCCCAGAAGTTAGAGGGGGAAAAAAAAGAAAAGTTTGAAAGAGACACATTCTTAAGCCACAGGCAATAAAGGAAAACTAAATTTAAGTCTTTCAAGCAGGCAAGATCGATCTTGAGTGCAGTCTTTTTCTTTCTTTTCCCACCCCCCTTTCTGTTAAATCAAGGCCAAAGGGAAGGAAGGGGCATTGGTGTGATGGGGACCCTCGAAAGGGGGCAGCCGCTGGCCCCAGCGTGGGGGGCTCACGCCAGCCCGCTTTGAGGCAGCTCTTCAAACAGGCCCGGCTGCACATGCCTCTGCCACTGTGCAAGGGTTCAAAGCCTGAGCAGGAAAGAGCCTGTGCAAGCACAAAAGCCAGCCTTCCTCACCTCGCTGCCCTCCTTTTCCTGCTCTTTTCAGGCCTGCTTCTTCAACAGCAAAGGAAACTATAACAACATTGAAAACAGCACAGGGCATGAACTTTCGGATAGCATCTACCATCTTTTTTCGCCCCATTAAAGTGTACTAAAATGTCCTTTTTTCAAGGGTTGTGTTCTTACCGGAGAGGCATACAAAATTTGAAAACTGAAAGCAGTTTTCAGTATGTAACCAGGCTTGACACCGATATAATTACATTCTCAAATACACCATTTTCTCCAGGCATAGATCAGTGCCAACTCATCAGTTGAGAGTTTATACATAACGCTATATACATACACTGAATTTTCTTTCCCCATTCTGACTGGTGTCACCGACAGGATAGTTACTGCTCGTCCCAATCACACAGTCACCACTCAAGTGAAGAGGCAGTAATGACAATTTCCAGGAGTTCATTTATTCTACTTAAGCATGAAATGTTCTTTCACTGGGACACCTTCCACCTTCTTAGAGCTGTCAGTTTTGTACTCCACATCAGCAGGCAATAAAGTCTTACTTGTCTTGGGTAAACGACAACAGAAAAATGCAAAAAAACAAAACTTCAAACCATTTCTTTGGATAAAAATAATTTCCTTTGGGAAGACTTAAAATTGAACACTGCAATAGGCATTGCATTCTATTCTAACTTCAACACTTTTGAAACAAAAATGAACGTATTTCATATCCCTACATGCATGGTCGCTTTTGTCTACTGTATTTTCTCCCTCACTGTAGTATTAGTTCTGCATCTACAGTAATCCTTAACCTTGAAAAATTATGTATCAATCTTTGACTCAATTATAGTACTGCGTAAGTACATTTTGTGACTCCTCCAGCTAAATCATCTGACTTGAGCAAGATCTGGATTTTACAAGTACAAGTGTAACTATAGAATGATCTTCT
This sequence comes from Eudromia elegans, assembly GCA_003342815.1. NCBI lineage: Eukaryota > Metazoa > Chordata > Aves > Tinamiformes > Tinamidae > Eudromia > Eudromia elegans. Next base: position 479,117 of record PTEX01000046.1, on the reverse strand, counting down.
CAAAACAGAATAAACTATGCAGAGCTCTCCACCACTTTCACATTTAATTACCAATTACTTAAAAATTTAGGTATTGCCATTTTTTAAACCATAGTTTTGGCTAAAGTAACAAAACATAGCCAAAATACACATAAATCAACTTAATCTGATTAAAAAAGCTGAACTGCACTTTACTATTATTGTGTACAAGCTGTGTATTTCCTTTGAAAAAGGAAAAAATATATATAGCTATTTTACACTAGCAAAACCTTCACTTCTACCCCAAAATACCATTAATATGCTGTTGACAATGCCTAAGTCTGCGGCACACCTTCAAACACTTGGTATAAGCAATACATGCTTTAAGCCAATATATAACAAAAACAGACAAGATAAAGACTCAAGGTATGGAAAAGAAACCTCAAATCAAAGTTGTATTTCATTGCAAAGATGAAAACAAGCACAAAAAGTGTTCCACTTCTGCAGTCCCCTCCCTTGTTTACCATACATAACTTCTGTACTTTTAACACCAAAAATATGAGCCAACATTAAAACTAGTTATGGGAATAAAAAAAAGTAACAATTTAAAGAACAGTGATGTTCTACATTTGAATGAGATATGCTTGTTACTTACGTATTTATACATAGCTGATCCATATACTCATGTGATGAAGAACACTTACCACTGCAAATAAATGCTTCCCCAAGCCACAAAGAGAAAGCTTCCACTTACCTAAAACAAAAGAAAAAAAGCAGTTGAAGTCTACATTACACATCTGAGGTTTGTGAGAGTGAGGGGGAGAAGTCTTCATCCCGTTTAGACTCTGCCGGTACCCCAAAGTCTAAGTTTTGAATAGTGTCACCTTGTGCTGCTCACCTACACACAACCACATTCTGTTTCCAAAATGAGGTGGCAACTTAGAATATTGGGAAAGGGATATACAATTTATGAGCAAGTAGAGAGTTGAGCTGTGCAGACAAAAATCAATCTTCAAGGCATGGAAGGAATGTCTGTTACGTGCAATTCCCTTTCTGCTTTCCTGCTTTTTCCCTTAAGTTTTATCTAGACTTGGATGGTGGAAAACCATCCAGAAATTCATTCAGTCAGGTCAGCACCACCCATTTTGAAATTTTTGCTTGACTTTAGTGAAAAGTAAACGTGTATGTTATTGTAGAATAAGTAGTTGTGCAACTGTTGTATTTAACCTCACTGACATAAGATAGAGGTAGTACTGTTAGAAAATCAGAAGACCTAAATCCTCCATTACGCATTAGTTTTGGAGGCAACAGTCATTTAATAAAAAATACAAGTTATTTTAAATCCGAAGTGTAGTTTGAAAGCTTCTTCATCCTCAAATTTTAAAGAGCAGAGCAAACCATCTCCCCTGTAAATGGGTACATAGCCACGTAAATCCTTTTTGTTGTTAGCATTTGCTATCAAAGAAAAGGGTAGTTTAAGGCTATGCCACTATTCAACCACAGGAAATACATAATGCGTAAGGATAATTTAGAGGGAGTTAGGAGAATTAAAAAAAAAAAAAAAAAAAGACCAAAGCCCCTCATTTACAATTGATATAGTATTTGAACTACACAGCTCTGTTTCCAACTTGATCATAATCGGAAACATTTGAATCATTAAAAAATAACTACACATTTAAACAAGAAATTTTGAAACACCGCTGAAGAGTAACAAAGTATTTCCTATGGAATATTTATAGTTGACTATATAATAAAAGTCCAACCCCCAGAAGATTTTAAATAGCTTGTATACAGTTGTGCTATTCCAACATGTATTTTAAGAACATCCAGTCTTTTCTTTTTTAATACTTTCCTATTATTTTTGAGGTAGGAAAGCCATATAATTGGACAACGCAAAGCTTCATCTCACGCCATAGTACCAGGTTCCCTTCCATCTTAAAGCCACAGAGGAGACCAAATCATCCAGTTGGTCCACGCTCCAGCAGGAGCGTTGCTGACCAAGGTTACTAGCTCGGCACCTGCCCCTGCGCATCCTCCACCAGGAGCTCGGGGCACAGGGTACTGAGGGAGCACAGATGTTTCGGCCTCGCACGCAGCGCATTCCGCCTCTGCCCCACCACCATCCTGACATCTCCAGAGGGAAAGGCAGGGAGAAGTGAGGAAGAAAAAGCAGGGAAGAAAAAAGAAAAAGAACAAGCTACCATATAGTTTTCCATGAGCTTCCCTCTGCTCCCTCCCCCCCAAAAAACCCAAACCAAAACACCCCTCCTACCATCTCCAGCTACATTCAGACCTTGTGAGGAATATATCTGCCTTCAGGCTCTCACCAAAGGCTTGCTTGCTACTCAGATACTGTTTTTCTCCTTTCAACTTAGCAGATATTCAGCACATAAGGATACTAAATGGGCCCGATACAAAAAGGTAACAGATGGACAAGAAAATTCATATTCATAATACACTAAACAGATTAGAGCCCTAGCCAGACACTATTTGTAGCATACATTTTATATCTGTCATTACCTTAGCTAACCTGCCTAATCAGAAATGGAGAACAGAGTTTATTTTAAATAAGCATGTATAAAAGCATTAAGAGTTATAAAAAAGCAAGCATCAGTCCTGAAAAGAATTACTGAAGTGTTTAACTTGGGTTGCTGTCATAATGATTAAGCTCTGTCATAATGATGAAATATCTTGCTATTACTTTGCTGCTATTCCTGCACAATGCCACACAGATAAACTGTGCACTTCCCCTTCGGGCAGCCTGACAACATCATGGCTGGGATGATCTAATGTGCAATCTTCTAGAAAAACTTGCTATTTCACTTCTAATTAAAAAAAGAGAATTAACAAAAGAAGGAAAAGTGACTACTTTCTACATGCATTAGTTCTAGCATTTCATAAATTTGCTTTCATCCTTCTGAACTATGACACAACAGCACTGAGCTGCTTAGATGCCTGCAACATATTTTAGCTGCTGTAAAGCTACCTGAACAATTATTCCCTCTAGCAAAAACAAGAATTTGGGGTTACTTCAACAGCTCTTTAATAACTTGTTAATATATGCAGCAAGACATCACCTGGAAGTTGCCAGCTGAAAGGAATTGTGAAATTGGTTAAGAAATCAGGTCAGAGAAAGACATAAAAGAAATGTTTTCCTGTGTAAAACTACTATGCTAGAATTTAACGCTAGCACAGAAGCACCTTTATGATGATGATATTATGCACAGTGCCCTGGGGATTCTACTTATATGCAATTGCTCATGGTTTCAACTATAATAAAATCTATTTCTAGAGTCTTTACATTGGTTCTAATTCATCAGGGAGTAATGTGGTTTGAAACTTCTGAAGAACCTTTTAGAATTATCTATTTGCAATTTCTTAATTAAAATAAGCAGTAGAACCAATTGATTCTCCCTTTTCATACTCAGGTAATTCAAGGCTTTCACATGCATTTCCAAATTCCAAACTTGGATTCTGCCTGCCACATATAAACCTGACTTGGTAGCCTAATTAACACAGAAGTCTTGTTCTCACAATAGTTTTTTTTTTTTTTAAAAAAAAAAAAAAAAAAAAAAAAAAGAAGGAACACAATACTACTCAGAACTCAATACAAAACACACAAACACAAAAATTTCACTTTGTATTGTCAGCAGAGGAGGAAGATGGCAAGGAACTCTACTGGGATGAAGCATGGTTGTATTCTGCAACAACAGCAGAGACACTCGGGCCACTCAGCAATGCTGCAACATCCGCGCAGGTCCCGCAGAGCACACGTCCCAGGTTTGCTCCACAAGCTCGTGCTACCTCGGCAGAGGGGAAGACAAATGACCATTCAAAGTTGTCCGGACTTCAAAATCCAGACAGAGTAAGATCAGTCATTACTCATAAGACTATAATAAAGTAGCAACATTTCCTCTCTCCCGAGCTTAAACTCATTGTTTCAGATCTATGTTACAGTTCAGAAAGTATGAAGTTTCTCTATCCATCAGATAGCCTCCATTCAGTGACAGGAAGAGATCAGTAACAATCACTGTTTACATTTGCGCTATTTCTTACATTTGTTCTTTCTCATATTTAAAAAGAAGAGAGAATTGTTTAGATCAAACTGTGTAAGGGAAATATGGTACTTTCTTCTTCCTTACGGAGCTGGCATTGTAAACATCCAAGAAAGCAATCAAAATACACCTAGCAGGTATTTTTAAGCCCTATGTACGTTCTACATAGGTGGTTAGACTAGATGGTCATGATAGTCCTTTTCCAGTCTTTATTAATATTTGGAATTTCTTTTTAATTGTACAGTTCAGTAAGACTCTACAAAAAAAATATTACACTTGCCCTACATGGAGTCTTTCTATTCATGTTTACTAATCACCTTGCTATACAAAAACCTGTCATCCCACCCCTTAAAACAGCCCTGCAGTTATTTCATACACTTGTACTGTGCCAAAGAAACAACACATTTTGAAGTACAAGTCATATAGTGCCACGTGGAGATAAACAAACATCAGTGCCCAGCAAATCCAGTGCCTTCTCCTTCCACAGGATATCAAAATGATCCTATTATATTAACTACATATCATCTCTCTGATCAGATCCACCTTTTGACTTCTGTCAGTTTTAAGGCAGGACAATAAGACATCCTATTATAATTCCTACCATAAGATGGGTCCAAAGCAAAAGCACAAGTCCCACTGAGTTTGCTCAAACAGTTTGGTGTCCTGTCATTTCCACTGGAGTGCATTACTGTGCGCTTAAGACACAGAGTGAAAGACCACTTCAAACTTCAAAGATACTTTACATGAAGAAGGTTCCAGACTAGTATTATAAAGGCAACCACCACCTCTACGCACACTAATTCTACCTAAAACATTTAATGAATATATTTAATATGTAGACCACAATTTATGACACCTTGAAAAATCACTGCATTCACAATCACTTAAAATCAAATCAAAACCACACAGCTAGCATAGATACTGAAGGAGCCACTATCAGTCTCATTAATACTTACAGGCATATCTTTATAGAAACAGGGGCACAATACTGCAAGGTAAACTTCAGCATGAAGACCTTCATGCCAGCTGCCCAGGTTTGTCTCAGAATACGGCAAGGACTTGAAATCCCACTTCAGAAAGACCTGCTTGCCAAAGTCACCCTTGCTTTAGGGGCCATTCAGCTTCAACTCGACTTTCTTAATAAAAAAAGAGAAGCTTTGTATGTTTTGCAGTGAAAGGTATCTTTTGCTTAATTCTAGCTTAACTTAAAGCAAAATCACCAGGAGTTATGGCTATTGCGCACAGGCTAACAGATGGTTTCAGTCCATACATATTTATGGATTCAAAGTGCTGCAAACCATAAACAGGAAAAATTTTCCTGCTTTAACGTTGTTTCTGTTCAACTGCTGTAACATATGCAAATGCTGATAGACTTAGCTCTGTTTCCTTTTATCCAAAATCTGAAGCATCCTGATATTGGACTATTCTGCTTCCAGCACGGCATCAGTCAAGCATCAACACACAGGCTGCTGCCTTGCTGCTAAGCTCTGCACATAAAGAAAACATCGCAGCAAAGAAGTTTTTCTTTCTGGCAAACATGCTCGCTGCAGACAAACAGTACAGACTGGTTTGTAGATGTTATCCTTCACTTTTATTCTTCCTCATTAGATTCAGTTTAAAGGCAGTTGTTTCTGCACCAACTGTGGTGAACTCACCAAAAATATCTGCAAGATGGAGATAAGCTCTGACCGCCGTCGCTGCTCTATTAGCTTGCTCGCATGTCGGCTGCTTTTGTGATTATAGCTACTCCACGATTTAACGGTGGGAGGCTAATGGAAATGTTACTGGCTACAGTAGCAGACTGACTCAGTTGGGGAAAGGAAAGGAAATGTGTTTACACTTGAAGATGTCACATAAAACAGCGGGAAGCTCCCACCCCTAACACCCTAACTGGCACATTCATCCGAGGACTCATCTACGTTATTGCCCTCTCCTTCACACTTAGAAATCTATTAATTTACAATTAGCTGCATTGATTTTATAGCAGATTTGTAATTTCTGTAATAAGTTACTGACTACTGAAGGAATTAACTATGCCCCTTCCAAAGATAAGGATTATTGAGAAGCAGATCTTGGCACGAGTTATTGAGCACACCCCTGACTGTCTAGATTTTCTGCTTCAAAATCCACATTAATTACAGCAGGACCGACCAGTAGATTCTATCAGCCCCACCAAGAGTTCTCCCAGGCTCCCAACAGCAATCCACCAGCAGGAAATGTAATCAGCCACTGGAGATAACGTCAGTGCAGCCTCTCATGTCTTGTCACATTAGGAGATGTAAAATAACATCGCTATTGTGCATGCCATCTCATGGGCAACTACACTGTACTCTCCAGAAGAAAAAAAGTCATAAAAAGGAATTTCATTTTTAATTTGAGAGTTATCTAGTGGTGGCAGTGAAAAACTTGATATAGACCAGGCAATCAAGAACAAAATAATTGTACAAAACATCTAAAACATGAGAATGTGTCTCCTAGAGCAATGCCTGTTGGTTATTATAAAATAATTGCTTTATTAATTTTGTTGTATTATTTTAATTAAATAAGCCATCACAAAATGGCTTATGACTGTTACTTATGGCATGTTTTTAATTCCTCCAAGCAAATATAACTTCCAATAAAAGCATCTTACTGTCCTGTTTTGCTCAGTACTTCAACCAGTTACAGGCTGAACAGAATTCAGTTCAGTGTTGGGTCCATTATATTATCCAGTAATCACATAAGATGCCTAAAAGAATGTGTGATCCATTAAACCATGTTTGAGAAACACCAAATCAGCGTCAATCACAAAATCTCTGAGAGTTATGTCAGAAGTAAAACAAAAAAATCCCCTTTTCACCAATAGACATTCATTAAGTTACTGAACGCTGCTTTGTAAACTCCAGGTATCTGGTTCTTAGCATTTTTATTATTATACATAATTATATACACAAAATAAATAGGAAGCTATAGAGATTTTTTAATACACCTTTAGAGGCAAGGACCTACATTTTCGTAAAATGTAATAAGGTACTACTCTGCTCGGGGCAGGGAAAGGGGCTTTAGAAGTACTACCATATTGCAAATAACGAACAGAAGAGTACATTTTTCTACAATATTAATGTTTGAAAGCATGACAAGAGGTCCTTCTGGAAAAATTGACAGCTGTCAAAAGATGAGAAAAGAAAGGTCCTGGAGTTTGGAAATATTTTTTTCCTGCCTTTTTTTGGGTCTTATCCTTTAAGGATAAAAAGAGATCTTAACTGCCTCTCATATTTTATATCCACCTTCACTTGCCTATCTTCTTTCAATGCATCTTTACTATGAATAAGATAGTGTTGCAAGTAATGCAATAAATGTAACGGTAAGAAGATCACTTGCTTTGCATAGATCATATTGGCACCCTAAATAGAAGATGGAAAGCTGCACAACCCCAGGAAGCTCTCAGCAAGAGTTCTAGTGAGAGTGGTCAGAGTGGTGACCAAAGAATGCAACTGGGTGGATCCTACTGCCACTTAGCAAAAATAGTCAATTTTAACATAAATGAATTTTCACTACACTTAAAACTCTAGACTGAGCATATCTATAGACAGCTTTTAGAGGTTTTTATTGATTTTTTTAAAAAAAAAATTAGATGAATTTCCTGAAAGATTTGAATAGTGTGTGAACAGTCACCAAGTTACCCTGTCCCTCACCATCCTTCATACTAGTCATCATCCAGTAACTCTTGGTAATTGCTACACACTAGCCTTGTAAAACGTCTACTACATTTTGTGCCTGAATATTCGTGAAGCGTAATGTCATTTGACTATCTCACTTCTTAGCAGCACGTGGCCCTCCTTCTCCCTGTCCTTGCCTGTTGCCATCACTCACCCATCAACAAGAAAGGAGCAACCAGCATTTACTCTGATCAAAATTCATAGCTGAAGCCAACTGCTCCAAGTTCTGCAATCACCTGCAGGAGCAAATCAGGCCAGGGGTTTGACCAGCTATCAACCGTGCTATATATTGCCACTAAAAAAATCTCATGTTGCAACTGAAAGTCACAGTTCATTTATATCTCACGGTGGTAGATGCACCAGTCATAAAGAGAAAGTCGGGAGTCATTTAGACACACTTAAATCTTCAAAACGGATGTGCCAACCTCTACGAGTAAATCATGAGTTACAGAGTAAACAAGCAGTATCACAAACCCCTTAGTTTGTGGGCTCAGCATGTGGTAAAACATGGTCCCAAGTGTGACAGCTATGACATATGGCAGCATCTCCAAAATGCCCACGTATGGGGACTGGGGTGGGCAAGTTTGTATACTCCAAACACTGTTTGCACACTTGAACTCAAAAGCTGTTTATAGAGTAGCAAGGGCAACAGTCTACAGACACAAAACATGCACAAAGCCTGCACAAATCTTACTGTAAGTAGCCTCCATTAAAGTAATCTTTCATATCTGAAGGAGTTTAAATATATGGTCTGCAATACATTGTATTTAATAATCTTCTGTGTTCATGGACATGTATACACATATAAAAACGTGTAACTCATTTCCACACAGATTTTCTTGAGAAATTACACTAAATCTCTACTAATTATACTCAAATTGCATTAAATCTGTAAAGCTTTAGACATATTCAGTTCAAGGAAGCAAGTTTATTTCATTCATGGAAGAGTACAACACACTGAAAGGCCAAGAGAGCATTCCACAAGCAAAAATAGAGATGCACACTACATTTCTGAATATCCACACAGTTGCATCTGGGGGTTTCTTTCAGAAGCTTTCTAGATGAAATAAATGAAGCCACATGGGCCCTGTAAGTCAAAATGCATGTGGCTGAATATAAAGAGTTCATCACTACTGATCATTAAAGCCATAAACTTGGAATAACGGTAAGTGATAGATAGGGATTATTTTTTTTCCATAACCTTCAGCTTAGAGAAAACTAAACACATAAAATAATATTGTATGATTGCAGTAAATACTATACATCTTTGGAGCTGTTCTGTTTTCACTTATTATTCCAGCATATACACATCCAATGTAAAACTTGGCAATTGAGACGTATGAATTCTTTATCTGTCAGTAAAGTAGCAACATGTTTTTGGAAATGCTGTTTTCCAATAATACATGTCCTGAGCTAACCTTCGGAGGTTAAAACTCACAAGCAAGGAGAAGTTAGGGAAGCTTTTTTAATCCAGCTGTATGCCGAGTAACTTGCAGATGGAGAAACAGCCAGAGCTGCAAGCCTGAAGAGCAGGAAACAAGGCGGTGGTACTAGTGTGTTGAGCAGGAAATGTAAGAGGGTCCCTGCTGTGTTGCATCTACTTCACACTCAAGAAGTTCCAAAAAAAAAAAAAAAATCTCAAAATTTCAACAAACAAAAAAAGAAGTGCCATTGCTAACCCCAAATTAATACTTAGATACCAACAACATATCGTCAACACTATATTCTCTGGACAGCTCATCTTTAAAAACCATTCCATGGTATGGAATAATAAAGAGTCAAAAATACTCATTTCCTTTTTAACTTTCCTCTCTCCTGTTCTTCCTTGTTGCTGTGACTTAAGAGCTCAAATGTCACTATCAGTGTCTCAGAGCAGATACACCTAGTACATTAAACGCATTAATAGTTTTTCTACTGTCTCTGATAGTGTCTGAAAATATTTGTTGCTCTTAGTGGCATATTTATGACCTCTTAGAGATAGAACTTGTTTTTCCCCTGACTTTTATTTTTTTAATATCAGATATAACAATATGAAATTAAATATAAAAGGTAAAATTGGAAGATAATACATAAAGGAAAAGTGTAAATTTCAACCATGAATGACCACTAAAGTGCTTCTGTTCAGTGAACAGCTCCAAGAGCAAGGGAATGTCAACCTAATGATTAGATGACAGTAATTATATTCTCCTTTACTGAATTTGCTTGCAATTTGCTTTGGATAAAGGATTCCTAGCTTTATTTTTTAAACACAATCAGCAGGATAACATTAAGAAAAAGACCTTCATTTTTTTACTAAATCCAATCCCTCTTTTTTAAAGATAATACCTCATGGAGACACCCCAAGTTGTTTTTTAATGCCTGCAAAATATTTGAAAGGACAAGTATGAGAAGCATTGTTTTTTCTTATATAAACAATGAAAAATTGCTTTGTCAGTGCAGTTCTAAGTGTTCTCTAAGACAGAAAACGCAACTCACAACTGTAATTTTGCTAAGCCAAGGCAGAGAAACACCACACACGTTCCTGTGCAATACATCACGTTACACTACTTAAAACACAATTTACTCCAGGGACTCTATTCAGGTTTCTAATACTCCAAATACCCCTGAAGACTACTTTAAACCATCTTCATGAACTGATGTGAGCCTGGAGAAGTTATGGGTTTTTTTTTAAAAACAAAAAAAAAACCCAAAAAAAACCAAAAAAACCACACCACCAAAACAAAACCACGAGAGCATTAAAACACACCAGAGACAAGTTGCTGAAGGTCACACAGACAAAGGTGCAAACAGAACTACCAACGCCCCCCAAATTCACATTGTGATCTGCCTGGCAGGTTCTCCACCAAAGCCTACACTAAAGAGTCACGATTGTGGGGCTGTGCACATCAGGTGGTCCTTCAGAGTTTGCGTTGAATACTGGCAATATTGGCACAGTGAGCTACCAGTATCAGTTCATATCAGAGCATATTGATATTTCATGTGAATGGGCTTACAAAGGCATGATTTTTAATCATGATTATACAAAGAATTTTGTAGAGCATGTCAGCAGTGAGAATTAAACCTTTACAGAATGAAGCCTACAGGAGCAATTTCCAATCGAGATGCCCACTGTGATTCAAATAAGAACTCTAAACTTGCAATTTTCTCAACACTGCACCTCTGAGGTAATAAATAAAACCTGCCAAATAGAGCAGCTAGTAGCAAGAACAAAAACAACAAAAAAACCCCATCACATCCTCCTAAACCCTTTATTTAGGAACCAACATGCCCATTTTCATGAATTATGACCTGCTCCCTAAAAACTATAGGGCTACAAGAATTCCTACTTTTAAAAAACATGGCTTGGATTGACAAGCCACATCATATTAGTGTGTCAGCAACAATATTCCTGAGAAATGATATTAAAAATGATAAACAATGATGACTTGTACTAGAAGCCAGTATCTTCAATGCAACTCACTGAAGCAGGAATTACAAGAATTTATACTAGAGGGTCAGACCTATGTAGCGAGAGGCATATTGGCTGCAGAGGCAAAACCAGGCAACCAGTCAGATGCATGTTTTCCATTCAAGTTTCACCAGGGTCTGTCTCATGATACTGTCTCAGTCCTGCCAATTAAGACAGATTGTTCAAATTAATCTTCTAGAAACCACATCACAAGTGTTAATTCACAAGGAATTACTAGGAAAAGAATAATAGCATGAAGTACTTGATGCATCTGCTAATTAAAACACAGCATTTGGGATGCTGTGGAAGAGCAGCAAGCTCTAGAATGACACAGCACTTGGGAGCAGAGGGCAGCAGTAATGAGCAATTACTCTTCCTTGGTAATGAAGAAAGCGTGGAAGTAATTTATAAGGAGGTCACTGACATTTTAAACACTGGCAAACCAGTTCACGCCTGTTCTTAAGTCAATAACATTCATAATTCTTACTCATAAAGCTTACATTCATTTACTCATTTTCCTTTCTAGATCGTAGTCCTCAGCTGTTCTACAGTTACTAAGGTACTTGAGGTGTTCTGTCTTGCTGCTATTAGCAAACAAAATTGAGTTTCAAATTTTGACAACAAAACCATTGTTTATTTACTTTCTTATCTAGGATGCACCCAACACTAAAAATACTAGTCCTGTCCTAAGAGAATTAATATATGATGACCAAGGGAGCCACTTGATGCCTCAGGTTAAAAAACACTACTCCTTAGGAATACTTTCCTAATGCGTAGTTTGGCATTTGAGTGCACTAAAGACGAGTGTCTTTCTGCCCTCTGTAATTAGACCTCTTTCACAAGCTCTAATTTAGAACTTATACTGTTTGGGTTCACTGGTTTTGAACTGTTATCCTCAAGTACATGTTACTCAAGGTCTTTTTTGATTATTAATGGCTTGGAAAGTACTCTCACCTTCACACGGCATAGCTACATCATCCTGGTCTTTCCTGCACTCCTACACTGAAAAGATCTTCCATTTCTGAAGTCATATTAACCACGCTGGCATCTCCGTCTAATAATGGACCCACACTATTGCTAGAACATGTAGAGCATATAAAAATGCCTACATGTTTCTGAGCTCAGAAATAACGACTCTTCTACCAAGAATTGCTGCTTTGATTAGGGAGAAAAAACGTGGATATTTTAAAGGGAAAGGGGCAAAGGTTAACAGCCATTTTCATATACTCAGAAATAAAAAAAGAAAACAAAATGCTTTTACCTCCTGCCAATAACAGGTTAAAACTAAACCAAGAGAGAGTGGTTTTGAACCGTTTTCAGGGTGCCCTGCCTCATTAAGTACCAAACAGCTAGTTTTTATTTTCAAACACTGCTTTAGCCAGTTGGTTCTTATCTGCAAGATCTACGGGATCTGCTCAGATGCTCTAGTGGTCTTACATTCAACTCTATTTCCCAACACATCAAGGGTTAAGCCATAACCTTCTCTCCAACTTCTCAGCCCTTAGTGTTGAGGTCATCAGATTACTTGCTCTCATCTCCCCAGTAAGTGGTTGGAGGTCAATACAGTCATTCCTTTTATTATTTCCATTTGAAACACTTTACAGCACCATTGGACAGATAGGTATATAGCTGGAAAGATGCACACAAACCCGTGTCTTGGTCTACCCTCTCTATTCTCTTGCTTATTGCTAGGGACATCTCATTCAGTGCTCTTAGCAAACACATACCACCCCCAAGTTCTGTTCTCATCTCTGCATTTCACTTTGTGCTGCAGATATGTAGCCAGTGCTGTCAACAATATACTTGTGAGGCATGATAGACACACAAGTGTGTATGTGCACGCGCACACACACACCTTTGAATACATCCTGGTTGGAAATCCCAAGGGATGACAAATAAGGGCAAGTGCTTCAGCTCCAACTGCCCTTCCTGTGGTTTACAATACACAGGAGAAAGACTGCAAATCAAAGCATGCTAACCCTACAGAGAGTCAAAAGGAAATTCAAGTAATTCACAGTGGCACACCTGTCCAGACCTTAATGCACCTAGTACAACACAAGCATTTATGGATCAAAGAGGAAAAACCACTGCAAGAGAAGACAGCTGCAAAATACTTTCAAGTGAAGTGCAAATAATAGTTATATATTCTATAATAAATCCATTGTATGCTATTGCATGCCACTTAAGGCTGCGCTCAACCTTTATGATGACAATTTCATAACTTAAAATAATACTCTTACACAAACTATTTATACCTTACAAGCCAAAGATGTAGCAACTATGTGGAATGAAGGAAATTTTATCATCAGCTCAAATGGTTTGGAATACTTTATTAAAAAAAGTTTTGTAACTATTTTTCTTCCCTCACATTTTATTCTTTCCTATTGCTTCCAGAGACATAAAGAGGCTCACAGAAGTTGCAGACATACCAATATCACATGAAAATAAAGGTTTAACTGGAAGAGTGCTTTTAACCATAGCTTTTACAGAGAATTTACTAGAAGACTTTCAACAAGTTATCACCATCTTCTTATTACTGAAGGTAGCTTAACGAAATACTTAGAACACTTCTAGTATCACCGCCATATAGCTTTTTGTTCAAAAAGCCAAGTTAACTAACTTAAACACTATTTTCCATGATCATCAAGGAAAGAGATCAGCTAGGCCATCAGAATGGTAGATTCACTAGTTTCTCCATGTATTTTCTTCATTTCTCCTGTCTTTTCCAGTTCATACCAGGCTAATAGAATGAAAATTTAAAAAAAAAAAATCCTAAAATGAAGTCCCCAAATGAATTACATTTGCTTCCAATCAAAAATTTAATGAAAGATGCAATTTCATGAAAAAATGGCTATGACAAGCACAATTAAGAAAGCTGCTTTGAATCTTCTGAATCACCATCCAAAGTCATTCAGCTGGTGAGAGAGTCTAGTAATTTTATTCCATCAGACAATTAAGAGCCCTTATGTCTCTCTATTCCTCTTCCAAAGTACCCCTTGCTCACATTTTCTTCCCAAAGTCAAATAGTATTTAATTCAAGTTGCATTTGCCCAAAAAAAAAAAAGCTTTTGAAAAGCTTTTTTTTAAAAATGTTTAAATTTATCACTACAAAGCTCAGTAATGCAATCCTGCACACTTATACAAAATACTAAGAAAAGAGACAGAATCCTGATTTTCCTGACTATGGGTTTACATTTTTGTTCATTTATGTTTTCCATTAAATTTAATGTAGCTTTCATGTAACAAATCAGAAAGATTGGGATAGAGATGAGAAAGGAAAATGCATTATGCATAGAAGAAAGGCACCCTTTGACTCATCTTAGCATTATGTTTCTTTGTGTGTCAGTTAATAAATTAAGCAAGTTTTGCATTTTTGAAGGCAACATTTATTCCAAGCAGTTAATTGAAAGCATGAAGTGTATTCTATAAGCTCTGAAGGCATGAATATTCACACAGCAGATTAGATCAGAGTGGTCTATTTCCCAGTTGTTTGCTTTCATTCTCTGAAAAAGATCTCCTTGCATAATCTCAAATCAAGTATTAGCCAAATGCAATTCCCACAAGCACTAGCCACTTCTGAAAACTCAGGTTGGGAGATTTCTGCACTTCAATAGCTAAATCTTGTCTCTCCCTGGAACTCGCTGGGATTTGTTTCTATTTCCCCCTAAAGTCATACTGAACACAGAAGAAGGCCAAGTGAAATCATCTGGCCTTGACAGGGACCAAGTATCTGCATGCTGGAGGAGAAGCACAGGAAGAAAACTCTCCAGGTATGCTATGAGACTGCTCAGGTGAGGCATTTGACTCATACAGCTGCTCACCAACTAGACCACCACCAGTGTTTTTAGTAGCTAAAGAACATTCAATTTCCCCTTAATACTTCAGGGAAGATACATTAGATTTGGTATTTTGCCAAGGAAAACATTTCTGTCAGACATGAGAGAAGCCTGCTTTCTAACAAAGTATTAGACATGCCATGATCATAAAAAACACTTGAAGTCCTGGAGGTTATTCTTCCGTGGACTACTTAAGTTATAAGCAAGTGACCCTTGCCTGTTAAAATGCCTTTCTATAATAAAAAGAAGTTAGACATAAAAGCAAAGGGGGTGGGGGCAGAGGGGGAGCAATTTTTCTATCCCTTTATCTGAATATACAAGCAACTTAAAAGTTGTTAATATAATAAAATGCTCTAGAGACATAAAAAAAAAATTTATCAGTAATAACATTTGTTTGTAATTTATAGAATGCTTTCTCTACTATAGACCACCAATGCAGTGAAACTGCACATAAACACAGAATTATTTGTTCTTTAAATCATGTTATTAAAAGACATTTGAGTGGTATATGGAATTTGATTGATTGCAAATGCATTGATTAGTTACTTAGCTCAAGTTTTTGTAACAGCTCATAGATCTTTACGTTAAGTAATAACCCTCGCTGTCAATACACAGCTGGTAGACCATTTAATTAAAGAAAACATACTAAAACAAACAAACAACAAAAAAAAACCCAAAAAACCAAACACCCTCCCCCATATATCTTATCTGCAACACTTTCTTCTCAGCCATAGAAGAGAGGGAACTCTTCAAAATAACTTTTTCAAAAGATATTCACTCCAAATTAAGAGATATAGATATTAAGAAAAGCAGTGCAGCAAGAACCTTGGATTCACCAAAAACATTATGCTGCTTTCTTATTCAGCTCATGTGAGTTGACACAACAGTCTCTTGCTTCTTTCCTCTCAAAGATAAGAGAGTCTGTAAGAAGCAGCAAAAGCCTAAGGCATTACTAAAATAAGAACAGATTCAATTGAAACTAGTGATACGTTTTGTTAACGTTTGAAGAATGGAGGAGCTGACATGCAACCTTCAAACTTTTGCCACAGGGAGTCATTAATATGACCACAGGAAAAGATCCCACAGTTATTTATTTCTTGCAACTACAACACCCTTTTTAACGTATGTCACTTCTTTCCAAACAAATTGGAACCAAACTTGAAATAAACAAACAAAACCATCCCTCAAATCCTGCAGTCTTCAGCTTCATTTCTACCTCCTACAATCTGGAAAGCACTAGTTAAAGACAGAAGTGTTGAGACTGTCACCTTAAACAAATAAAAATCTATTCTCACTAACAGTTTGCTACCTGCTGCCTCCACTACTAAGACCCAGGAGGATTTGAAAGTTCAGGCTTTAGTGCAGATTTCAGAACGTTTCTTTAGGACTTGAACTGAAACTTTTACTGTGAGACAGAAACTTTACTGTCCATCTATCATTTTGGTTTTAGCTTGAGAAAGATGGGTAAAGACCACACGGAGGTGACTCTGCTCAGTCATAACTACTTCAGGGAAATGATATCATGAACAGAATCACAAAACACCACAATCATTAAAAAATGAAAAGTCCAAATAATGGATTGCTAAACCCCCTCTCTAGAGATGCACTGACATTGCAAACATTAAATATAGCATCAGCAGATCAGAATTGAGCTTCAAAAGGCACTTGCATATGAGAGTATTTAACAGCAACTTTAATATCTTTGAGGTAGCCACCATCCAAGAAAAATTACTTCCTCCTATGGGCAAGTTTTAACACTCAAACAGTTCAATTGTGAAGAAAGTCACTTCACACAATCCTGCTCCAAGGAGTTAAGAACTTAATAACAATAACAGCTTTGTTTCTAAACGTCTTGTGAATCGAGAGAAGGATTCCATACTAATATGTCTTTTGAAAATGGATTCAGCTTTTTTTTAAAAAAAAAGACTATCAATTACATAAAAATATACATACATCTAACATAAAATTGAAAATCTACGAGAAACTCCTAACGAAGATTAAGAGTTTGCAAACTGAGCCTCTAGTAACTATACTCACGCATATTATTTTCAGAACCTAATGAATGTTTTTCCTTCCCTTGTGCTACTGAGTTCAAACATCTTATCAGTGAATTACCAAATTTCAGCATTATTTTTCTCTTCCATTTATTCCAATCAGTTAACTACAAATGAAAAATAGCTTTTATTTAGCTTGGAGTCACTATTTTCTGCTTCATTAAATTTTCATCTGCAAAACCTCAGAAATTTAAGTAAAATAACTATCCTATCTTACATATTGACAGAATTATGCATCCAAATATGTTGGAGGCAAAGGCAAAACTTTTCCATTCTCCTTTAATTTTCGCTTCTTTCATCAGACACAAGCTATCTTCTCACTGTTGCTTTTCTTTCCCCATAGTTACATTACTCTATCAGATCCTGCTGTTCCTTCACGCACATCACCCATGCTAGAAGTACTTGTATCAAGTCAGGACTATGCATATGAAGTCAGGACCTTCATATAGAAAAAAATAAAAGTATAGACCATATTTTGTTACATTGATCCCTTATGTGATTTTGAATACTTACTTATGGAGATACTGTGATACAGATTTGTTTTGATTTTTTTAAATGCTATAATCCTACATTGGTTTGACTGATGCATGTACATCAGACTTCTTCCTCTGTTAATAAGTTTACTGCTATCTTCTAGGAGATTTTCAAACATAAAAACTTAGAAGGACATAAAAACTTTAATATTTCCTCACCTAACCAACCCAGAAAACTTTTTGTAATTCAGAGAAGCTTCTATAGCAGTAGCAGCACTAGCATTAGCAGAAAGGCATATTCTTTTGTCAAGTCATCAGGTAATTAGGACATAACAAACAAGCTTTTCCCAAGCCTATTATACTTTAAAACACCTGCAGAAATTTAGGTAAAGCATGACAGAAATAAAAGCCTCCATAAAACCTTAGCAGAAGCAGCAAGAGTTATGAGCACCTGCCAGTTCTCTGCACAGAAATAGAGGTGGTCTCCTTTGGACCACCTGCAGTGGCAAGATAGAGGCACAGCCTATGATGAATCGCAACAACAAACGTTACGTGATAAACTGCTCCAGAATAAATGGAATTTGTCATGCAATAAAGACACTTGACAAATTGCTTTTACCCTATAGCTCTGGCCATCTTCACCCGCACTCTGCCCACAAATCCTTCACTCTATTATTTCTAGCTGGGCTAGATATGAGGCCATATAGCATAGCTACTACTTAAGTATTATCATCCATATAAAAGCAAGGTCTAGTTTTCTGACGAACTTTTTTTTTTTTTTCCCCAAAAACTTTTTAAGCTGACACAACAGTCAACTTGAACTTGCCCTCAAGCTCCATGCCTCTGCACCCTTGTCACAGCAAAGGGAAGGGTTTGACATACTTGCAGAAGCATCACATAGCTTTAAACATCCACAAAATAGAGACGTCTAGTCTACTGTTACCACTGGGGGAGAGAAAAAACAAACACTTGCATTTTTAGCACCAAATATAGGATGTTATGAGTGCATGTTAAAAATGACAGCTCCTCATTACTGACTGCAAAAAGGGGATCTAGACCACCAGTTCACATGTGGATTCCTACACCATGAGCATTTAAGTCAAGCAAGATGCCTTACTCTCAGACTAAAACAAGGAGACAGCTTTGTCCTGTTTGGCACTGCTCTAAATTACCTACCACCCAAACCATACAGATAAAATACAGCAGCCACTTGGCTTCACAACAGGTGAAGGAATCTAATTCACATATCATGGCCATAACATACAAAACAGTAGGCATATCCAGAAGGATCACTGACAATGACCGACTACTAAAATAAACAAAATCTGCAACAATGGAATTTTCTACTCTCACAATTGAAATGGATCCACATAAAAACTCCAGATACTTCACTTCTTTCAAGTGACACATACTAGCTCTTCTATGACTTGTTATATCAGAACACTAGCATATGCTACAACTCCTTACTTGCATGGCATGGTTAGCTTAATATTAGAACAGGATATTAAAGTAGCATTAGAATGTACAGAATTATCAGTTCCATTCAATACGAAAGTTATGATGGAATAAGAGTAGTAATCGGCGGTGCCGAGTCCAGCTGGAGGCCTGTGGATAGTGGTGTCCCCCAGGGGTCAGTCCTTGGTCCGGTCCTGTTCAATTTATTCATTAACGACCTAGATGAAGGGATGGAGTGCTCCCTCAGCAAGTTTGCTGATGATACTAAGCTGGGAGGAATAGCTGACAGCCCTGAGGGCTGCGCTGCCATCCAGAGGGACCTGGACACACTGGACAGCTGGGCGGCGAGTAACCTCATGAAGTTCAACAAGGGCAAGTGTAGGGTCCTGCACCTGGGCAGGAATAACCCTAGACACGCCTACAGGCTGGGGACCGACCTCCTGGAGAGCAGCCCCGCAGAGAGGGACCTGGGCGTCATGGTGGACGACAAGTTGACCATGAGGCAGCAGTGTGCCCTCGTGGCCAAGAAGGCCAATGGGATCCTGGGGTGCATTAAGCAGAGCATCTCCAGCAGGTCGAGGGAGGTGATTCTGCCTCTCTACTCAGCCCTGGTGAGGCCGCACCTCGAGTACTGTGTGCAGTTCTGGGCTCCCCAGTGCAGGAGGGACGTGGAGCTGCTAGAGAGAGTCCAGCGCAGGGCCACAAAGATGATTAGGGGCCTGGAACATCTCCCCTATGAGCAAAGGCTGAGAGAGCTGGGCCTCTTCAGCCTGGAGAGGAGAAGACTGAGAGGGGATCTGATCAATGTATATAAATATCTCAAGAAAGGGAGTGAGGAGGAGGGGGCTGGCCTCTTCTCAGTGGTGGCCAGTGATAGAACTAGGGGAAATGGCCAAAAATTGAGGCACCAAAAGTTCCACAGGAACTTGAGGAAGAATTTCTTAACGGTGAGGGTGACAGAGCACTGGAACAGGCTGCCCAGAGAGGTGGTGGAGTCTCCTTCTCTGGAGATCTTCAAAACCTGCCTGGACATCACCCTGTGCCACATGCTCTAGGGGACCCTGCGTGTGCAGGGGGGTTGGACTAGATGACCTCTACAGGTC
Organism: Eudromia elegans; assembly: GCA_003342815.1. Taxonomy (NCBI): domain Eukaryota; kingdom Metazoa; phylum Chordata; class Aves; order Tinamiformes; family Tinamidae; genus Eudromia; species Eudromia elegans. The sequence continues at coordinate 459,037 of PTEX01000046.1, read as the reverse complement.
CCTTCCAACCCTAGCCATTCTATGATTCTATGGTAAGTAGAGACCACATCTTGCATCGTTACGCTTGTACCAGGACAGCTTTCTATACAAAAACTTTGCCCAGCTACTTATCTGAGGGAAGCCCAGACACAGAACTGAAGAGAGCTGTAATATCCTGCAAGGTGCCCAGATGAGGAGATCAGGCAGAGCACATTTCAAGCCAGAGTCATGGGAAGGTTTAACATATTTTCCTTTGGAGGAATTTCAGTGTGGTGTGGGTGTTTTTTTTTTTTCTCCTCCCCCTTAGACGGTATTTAAAATAAAAGTTAGTTTTCTATGTCAGTCAAAGGGGGTTGTTAAGCCCCTTAAGCCCATTCCAACTAGTAATTTAACAGAGCTTCCTCCCCAGCCATTGCCAGTATATTTTAGAACAAGGATGAAGAAGCAATCTCTCCACGCAGAGTTATACACAAATACTGTAGACAGAAACCTTTATAGCCAAAGAATTATCCTTCCATAATATCTGAGTAAGGTCACAGGAAACAAAGTGAAGATAATGGCTTTACTGGAAGGAAAATAAATAAATAAATGATACATGAACACAGATCCTAATATTTGCATTCTCACTCCCCTCCCCACCTAGTGTTCCTTTGCTCCAGAACTCTCAGAAAAATCTTCAAGATCGATACTGATGTTACGCTCTTTAAAACTACAGTTCAGCACACTGAAAAGCAAACAAGAAAATGTCTCAACGCCTAGGTGACCATCAAGGATACTGTCACTAGGCAGTAAGATGGTTAGTTGTTTTTCTGATTCTTCTTTTAATTATATTCTGGAAAACATTGAAGGTCAAAGTCATTACTAAGCATTTGCTATCACATAGCAGAGACCAACCAGGTAACAGCGGCTAATTACAGGACAAATTTAAGCCATCAGATGATCCAGCTGTGCAGAAGTCTGGCAGGAGCATCTAAGACATATTCCTTTAAAGTGTTCAGTGCAGGCAGGTTTCAAAAGCTTTATTTTACATTTAAAACATCTCTGCAAGTGCACAGGACAGTTTAAGCATTGCTTTCTGTTCTAAAGAAACTTTTAGAGCACTGGATTTTGCTAAACAAATTCTGCATACAGCCAAAACCAAAGAGCTACACTAGGCTAATTGACGATGTGAGTAAGAGCCTCCAATAGCCTAAACGGGATCACAAGACTGTCCCCGATTATTACAAATCCATTTGACAACATACTCCTGCAAATGAAGTACAAGTCAAGAGTTTCTGAGGAAAACCGTGAGGAAGTATTTTTAACTATCATCAAGTGAGATCCTGAATTTCCACGGAAATAGCATTAGCACTTGATTTCTTTCTAGTCAAAAGCTCACGCAATATCATATCAAGGAAGCACAAGGGCCAACTCTTCTCAGATTATCTACAAGCTACAAGCAGAGAGCAAGTGAAAACAAGAGTCCGGATAAGGGTGATAGCTGTCTACCTATCAGTTCAAGCTTTTCTCCCCAGATTTATAAAGGTTTTCCAAAAGAAGATATATGTCTTAAGAAAAAAAAAAAAAAGGTATAGCTTTGAAGGAGGCATGTTCTTTTCCTTTTTTCTCCTATTTCCTCATACACATCCCTTAGAAGCAGCGCCTGCCACCCCCAAGGCTGCAGGAGGCTGCGGGCCCAAGCTGAAGCAAGAGGAAGGGAATAAGGGAGGTAACTTTCTCCCAGGACGGGTACACTGCACACATGCCTGCTCCCTCCTTACTCACTTTTCTCCTCTCACCCTCCATTAGAGGAACAAGGTTTTAGAAATCACCAGCCTCCCAGCAACAGAGAAACTTGTGCAGACAGTGCAGCAAACCCCTTTACCTCTACATGAGGGTTTTGATGCATTTCCCTAAAAGCCAGAGGGCCTCATGACCCAAGGGACCCCCCCACCCCAGCTGCACCAGCCCAGGCCAGCCTGCTGCCCAGCTCCCCAGCACTCACCCAGGGGCACACTGAGGAACCCCTCCACACCTTCCACACACAGCTCCCCTTCACAAACCAGAGCCATCTCCAGCTGGTGCCAGAACCACAACAGCCACAACCCCTTCCCAGGCCTTAAAGGACCACTTGCCTTCTCCCTCCTCTTCTCCTCCTACTCCTGCTTCTCCACAGGCTGGGCCTCCTCCCACACCACCCCTTGGTGCCCAGCTGTGCCTCATCAGGCTAATGAGGACTCTGGAGCTGCTGAGGGCTGTTCTGGGTGCGAGCTCTCCCCTGGTGCAGAGCTCCACGGGTATCAAGGGCTGCATGGGGCAGGTGAGCTCCAGCCAAGTGGGCCACCTGGCTAATGCTTCTTCAGGCCCAGGGCGGTTTGTTTAATGCCTTGAAACCTGCTGAGTTTTGACCTGCTGTACAGAGATGTTCAAAGCACAAGGATCATGCACCAGAGCAAGTTCTGGGCTCTCCATCCCCTGGAGAGGGCCCATGCACAGCCTCTTTCTGCTCCCCAGATTTGCAGCCTTCAGTCCAGCTTCCACCCCGTGCACATGAGCTTTGGAGCTGGACAAAAGCAGCAGCCCTGACAGCCCAGGAAGAGACATTTATTGCTGGCCTGCACACAAGCGCGTATGCAGAGAGGAGAAATGGGGGGAATGCCCATAGCCCTGGCTTCATAGTGGGTGGGAGGGCGCAGGGAGAGCTCAGCACGCGGCGGCTGGCTCACACTCACAGGGCTCCTCAGCCACAAGCGATGGACAGCTTCTCCGTAAGGCAAGAGGTGCTGCCTCCAGGGTGAAGCAAGGTCAGGCAAGATCCAGACACGGGAATATTCATTCACGGGAATATTCTTTTTTACCACTGAGGACAATTCCTGGCATGATCTCCTGTTCTGGAGACAAACTTTCATTACATTTCCTATACTTCATTGAGGGGAAGGTGGATATTACCATCACGGAACACCAACATGAGGACATTACAAAAAGAATTGCCTCCAATTCCTGAAATGCAGTTTCACTGCCACAGCATGAAATTATTTTTTAGCTTATTTTTTAGCTTTAATGCTAGATTTTATATTTCTTGCAAGGTCCAGTGTTTAATAGCTGTTTTTGCAAATATACAAATATAGAAACCATGCTTGTGTTATGCAATATTTCCTCATTTTAACATCCATCTCATGACTGCAGCGTACACTTAGGATAGTTGTATTTACCTGAGTAATTATTTTAAAAATAAAAGGAATGGAAAATATTGTTCAAATTGGTTGAAAAATGATTATAATTCTTCAATTTAATGACAGTAAGGAATGACTAAGAAGCATGTATTAAAACACAGAGTAACTTTTCAAAGACGTCTTTTTTGGGTGCTCAGTAAAATAACTGTACGTATGGTATCTTACTTTTAAATCACAATGTACTCTCAAACAACAAGCTGAACTCATCTATCATATAAGATTTAGTGCTGTGAGTGTGTCATCAGTGCAGGATTTTACCACTCTTTCTTTCAGTACCAACTACCTGTTCTATCCCCAAAACTCTGCAAAGGAAATTGAGACGGGGTAGCACTAACATCAGTCTTTGGTTGTACATACACAACAAGCTTTAGAGTGACAAACTCTTTAAAAATCCCACAGGCAGGATGCCTGTGTCGGGTTTTATGGACTCCGCCGCAGGGAAGGAACCTCCGTGGCTGTTGTTGTCTGATGCTGGCTCTGGTGAGACGGATCACTGAGAGTTTTGCTGGGACTGCTACGTGTGCCCAGCAACCGTCACGTGTAATGGATCATCTTGACAGAGGAACCTCTTTTGCTAGGCTCCATATTCTAACTGTGCCATTGATCTTTCGGTTCATCTTGAGAAATTTACTTTAACCTTTTTTTCTTTATTCTTCTTTTGCTTGTAGCTTTACTGTCATGTACATCAGTGCTACTCCTACAGAGAGGTGCATAGGAGCATCCGTCATTTCCATAAACTAATCACATCAAAACAATCTTCCGAAACAGCAGAAAGCAGAACCACAACAGGGTGGCTAAACTTCCCCACAAAAGCAGAGAGGACCCTGCACAGCCAAAGGTGGATCTTTTGGGTGCAGTGGGAGGAACCGTGCTGGCAGCATCAGCTAGTCCTACGCTCAGTGCTGGGACCGGAGCAAGGAAGCTGAAGAGCAAGAGGGCTCTGCTGGGATTCCCCCGGCAATGCTGCTGGAGCCACTCAGGGTGCTGGCCAGGGCTGCTGAGCAGGGCGGCAGGCAACTAAAGCCCGTTCTTCAGGGCTCTGCCTCTGCACCACATGACAGCTATGAACATCTAAGCACTTTTCTGACATCTTTTTCACTCTGCTGCACTCGCCATACTTCACTTTATCTATGCTTGTTTTGTTTATTTTCACACTATAGAATGTCTTAGTTGCTCTCCTTAAATATGCTTTCATCATATCGGTGCAAAGACAGGAAATTGAATGAAACTTAAACACAAGGTTTTGCAAGTAGCTTTGATGTTCTCTGGCTTTTTATTTATAGCATACAGATTAGCTTTCTTTTGTTAACATCTATTGTTGCTTTATAATGGGTGCTGCAAATTCTTTGATAAATGAATTGAAAGAATTTGCTGCAGCTCCTGCTAAGTGCCCTGACTTGCAAAAAGAGTGAGTATGTGTTTCATACTAAAAAAATGAAACAAGAAAACTTCACCTGATTTTGGACGAAAATTGCTGTGAAATACTTCTAAGCCATAAGACGTGATTTCTTCACCCACAGGTAACATATAAAATGCTCCTTTGACCTAAACTTTATATCTGCATCGGCCAAACAGGGTCAGTAACTCACTCTGCAGAGGTTTACAGCACTTTACATCAAACTACTCTATTTTTTTCCCTTATACATCACTTTCTTTTGCCTACCTCATCTCTGTTATCAGTACCTCTTTGTAATCAGCTCTATGGGGGGACTTCTTCTCATGAAGTGGATCTCAGGCTCTTTCTTAACCAAAAATGTGCCCGTTGCCAATTTTCTACCAATATCCAGTATTTCTCCAAAGGTAGCAAATATTTTGGGACTTCACTGGATCCCTACAATAGAAAGCACTGGTTGTGAAGTCTGCCAGGGAGATTAGATATGTGTGCTCCAGTAAAAACAGCTGTTAGATTATTTGCCTTCCCATCAGGAGATGCCTGCTAGCCACCTCATTATTTCTATGCCTGTTTCTGCCCTCAGCACCATTGTTCCTAATAGTGCTTCAGCCACTTGTACTGATATCAACAGGCAGATAACCTCAAATTCAAGTGACGAAGGGTTAAATCAGCACAAATGCTGAGGCATCTAATGCAGTTAGTGGAACTTAGTAGCACTAATCCATGGCTTCTCTATGGATCCATCCCATCCAGGGAGCTTCACAAGCTTGCAGTCATCCCTACTAATCATATCTGTACAAAAAAAATGAGCAGACACAACCTCTTGGTCTGCCTGTAACTATGTAATAGTTACGGTAATAGTTAGTTTACGGCAACCCCTGAGCAAGCCGGAGTAGATAAACATACTTCTCAGCCTGTGTGGCATACAGACTTTCTCTTCCCATCTCCTCGTCTAAAAAAGTCACATTTGTTCCATTTTGTTCGCTTTACACCTGTGCTTAGCACAATGGTGCAGCTCCTTTTACCCAGCTGAGATGTTCTGCTGGAGGAGGAGGAGGAGTTGAGTGCTCGAGTCCTTTCAGGCTTTTGGGCAAACTGCAGTCACCATTTCGTGGCACGGGGCAAGGACTCTAACTGCTCAGCTACACACAAAGTGAGCCGTGCAGCTGTGTAAGGAGAAACATGAGACATTTGTCCATATGCAAAGGATGATTTGCAAGGTTTAAAATGCAGATTTGAGGGTATGAATTGCAATCTTTTAGACTTCCTAACTCAAGAGTTAAAAGGAGTTCTCTAATTGTAAGAGACACACTCCTTCAGTGTAAACGAATATGATTTTTTTTCTCTTCTCCCACTATTTATTTAATGGATTTATATGGTGGTATGACTTTAGGCCTTTGCTATTTTTTCTACCTGCCAGCTGTAAGTGCAGTAGGAGCTTAACTCACAGTTCCATCATCTAAAGATAGCACTTAATGACATATAATAACTCTTAGGTTAGTACAATATCCATCTGACTTTTGAGTTTTTAAGGAAGAATCTCCTCTACCAGACTAGTAATTTGTTCATGTTTAGTAGATCTCACCTGCAAGGTGACTTCAGAGCAGAGAAGTGTCTCGCCTTTCTGTCAGTTTGCCTGGAGACTCTTTAGACTATTCAGGGCTTGTTTCTCCTCATTGGCCAGATGAGTAAAGGATGCTAAAATAATTTGCACATGCCCGCTCTTTGCATTTAATTTCATGTCATTTTCAGTATTGTAATTATTTCTAGTCCTTCCCTCTCAACTGTTTCTCTGCAGTCAATCCCCAAAACTTAAAAGACTTGACTTTCCAATTAAACACTTTTAAAGAGCCTATCCCAGATGCCTACAACCTTGGAAGTAATTAGTAAGTCCCTCTGTATCCAGACTACACCAAAACAATCTGTTGTTGCATGTAAAATGTATAGTAGTGTATAAACGTTTTCACGCTGAGCCTTTCTATAAATTATTTAGTTCTTCTGTCCTAATTAAAGACCTATTGGAGGATTAATGTCTTGTAACCCGACAAACCACTTTACTTAGTAACAAATTATCCGTATAATGACCTCAAACTAGATTTATCAATCTTGAGCTGCAATTTGCATATGTATACAAAATTCATAGAAATAGAGAATATTCTTCCTTGATATTCAATGCATACATTTTCAGTCTGCCTTCAGGAAAGAGTTCTGACCAACTGCAAATTGAAATTGGAAAAAATAATTCATTGGAAGTTTTTTCTTTTTTCCCCACTATTTGCATAAAAATCAGTTTATCAGGACTGCTTCTATGCATACAGCAAGATAATATATTGTGAGATAAAAGCACAGCTGTCCCCAGGAAGTATGACTTATCTTGCCCAGTTCTATATGCAAAATATATTTTTTCTTGTTATAGATGTTGTTTTATAGACCTATAGCATATACTATGCACCTAAAAACAGTTATGAAAGGAAAATATTGTCAATAATTCAAAAAGGGGGTAAAAGATGAAATTTAGTTGGTTAAAATAGAGCTTGTAAGTGACGCGAGGGCTCAAGAACACCGACACGGAAGGGATCAAATCCTGAAGGAAGCGGCTCGGGAGGCTGGTGCCGCTCGTGGGCAGGTGGTGGCTCTTTGGGCTCTGCTGTCAGTGACAGCAGCGGTGACAGAGCTGGCGGCTGCAGGGATGCAGGGGCCAACCCACTGCCATGGGGCATAGCTTAGGGGCTAATGCACTGATGCTTTGCTGGGTACCTGTTAAATCTGTGTGTGTATGGTAGGCAATAACTGCTGTCTGCATTACAGTCATGTACACCCCGCATCTTGGGTCTTTGGGCATTGGGTAGAGGCACTGGACCAAAAGTGTCCAAAATGCTTCCTGCATCTCTGATCTCCAAAATCAATGCCCTGTTTATGGAAAACACTTTCACTCTGCTGATCAGATTGATGCTGGGCTACTCTCCACGGCTACATCTTCTCCTTTCAGCAGCTCTTTACACCAGGCCAGGTCTCGCTATCTTTACTAATAGTTGCTGCATTTCTGGTAATTTGATAAACAAATGTCAGCTCTTCCACTTCAGCAGCTGCAGACACAACTGCAGTCAACACACACACGCCCGTCTGACTGAAGCCAAGTGCTTAGGGTACACAGAGAAAAGGATTTATTTGGTCTCTGCCTTTGATCCTGCAAAGTCTACTGTAATACACAGAATTATGACAGAAAAAGCAAGCAAGCAAGCAAACAACCAACCAAACCAAACCAAAAATCCCCCAAACCATCACTCTTATATACTCACAGCAAGCGGGTATATAAGTGCCCACAGGAAAGATGAAACGTAGCTAAGCAGAAAATCGTGCTTGGTTTGTACAGGCATATGAATTTGGGGCTGACCTCTCTGGATTTTGCTGGGGGCAGGTCTCTATTGAAGACACATGTTTTGCCAAAGAACACATAGCAGGGAAGGCTGGTAGATTTCCCAAATCCATGATCAACATGGTTTTAGCGATCATGGTAAAACAACACAGAATAAAGATATTCTGATAAATTGCTTTTTTTCCCTCATAGTCAAAACAAACAAACAATAAAAGACTAAAACCCCAAAACACAGAAATAAAACAGATAGAAATCCAGTAATCCTGCATAGTTGCAGGTTTAACAAATCTCTGAGTTACCTAACCTTACAAAAGAGCTTCCTAAGAGGAAGAAGCTCTTCAGTTCAGATATAACAAGTGCCTCTGAAAATTAGGAAATAGTTAAAATGATGCTATAAAACCTAATGAAAATGGCCTTTAAGACTTGCTTTGTTATATGCTTGGACTAGAGCATGGCTTGAGATCCGATATGAAACTGGGGATTTACAACAGATCTGCATAAAAAATGGAAGAGAAGTAAAACATTGTACCATATTATATATGTATACATAAAAGAGCTTTTAAAACTACTGAAGAAGTCTATTTTGCAAAGGCAGAACATTCACCACACAAAAAGCAGAGGAGTAAATAAGGAGAACTCCTCTATTTTCGACTGGGAGTTGCAAGGTCAATGCTGATTTAACTGAAATCTGGGGAGCAGAGCTTTCTGTCTTCAACAGAACGATGCTACAAGGGGACATCTTCTCATGAAAATTGCAATTCAGTCAATATGAAAGCTACATATTTAGATCAAAACGGCAGGGAATCTTCAAGGACTCTTCTTACAAAGAGCTCACATAATCTTAAAGTAGCCTTTGATAGCCTGAGAGAGATCATTTTGTGGCTTTGAAAATGTTGAAACATTCACAGAAATCAATGTTACCTTGATTAGGAATTTGCACTAGAAAGGTATAGGATAGTCCATTTTTTTTTTTTTTTTTTAACTGCCTGCACTTCTCCTCTCTCCTCTCCTTCCTTCCTTTCTCCCTTCCTTTCTTCCTCCCTTCCTTCTTTCCTCCCTCCCTCTCTCCCTCTCTTCCTTCCTTTCTTCCTGATTCTTTTTCTTTAAAAACAACTTTAAAAGCAAAAGCAAACATGAATTAGTTATCCTATTAAAACTACTTGATTAAAATATTTCTATTTATCCTGTCACTTCAGCTGGATGTGTTTTCATAAAAATTCCATTAACGTTTTCCTCCTATGTCTATTTTAGACGGAATTACGCAGATGTGGACCAAAGCAGACCTTATGCTAGCAGGGCAAGTGGCCTTCTAAATATTAGGGATTTTGTCTGAATTTGACTTGAAGTTTTTTGGATCAGCTTACAGTAAGTATATACAGTGTATGCAATATTTTATTACATTTTTATTATATGTACTGTATATCTTTATATTCATAGTTTATAGTCTACTTATTTATTACATTTTTAAATATGAAGAAGAGAAGAAAAGACCTTGGAAATAATGAGACAGTGTTTAGAATGATCGGAGCTTCATGAACTACAGCATTAATTTATTTACTGAAACATTTTTATTTTTCTTTATTTATATTGCAGTTTATTTTGGAATGCAGCCACATTTACTATTCTTTGCAGGGATATGTGCTGAAAATCTATGACTCAAACCATTTAAAATTAAATAAGTATCAGGGGGCATCTGTAATAAAGTAGCGAGCATTAAAAAATTCTAAGCCGATTCTAAGCCTGTTTATGCATTTCCTTCCCTTTTGCGGAATGAATGGATATGCCATTTACTTTGGATTTATGTTTTGATTTAAACCACATCTGAAAAAAAGAGTTTACTCAATGCATTTCTTGGGTAATTAGGAAATCAAACCAAATTAAGTCAGTCATTGGTGTTATCAGACCTGACTACCCTTCATTTTGTGCATGTGTGCTCAAGTAGGGTACAGACACAGCTATATATACATACATATATATACACACAATCCCTAGCTGGTCATTCACTTTGCCTTCTCCCCTCGTGATGGTCATATCCTCCTCCTAAATGGGGGACGCTGCATCTTCCACACTGTGCAGCAATGAAATAACAGAAAAAAGCTGCAAATAGCACCACTAGCAAATAGAGAAGGTAAAGATTTTTAAAAAGTATATATTCTGCCTCTTAAGGCACCTGATAAATGGTAAGTAACTTTGTGTGGCAAGTGTTTCCAGGCGCCGCTGGATGCGTTTGAGTCTGAATGCAGACTATCCAGAAGGAAGGGAGATCTATCACTGAGCAGCACTGTCAGCAGCTACCCATTTTTTACAGCACGCCAGTCAATACCAAGCTAAATGGATGTGTTTATAGCCGAGTTAAAATAATGTAGCTCAGATACCAGGGAACAATAAATAGGAGGCATGTGGAAGATTCAGGAAAATGTTAATTTAAATACTGTCATTAATGACCTGATGATTTTTACAGGCTCTTAAGTGTCACAGATGTAACCTCAGTCTCAGCAATGACTAGCTAAAGGGCTAGAATCTGCATGTCAGACTTGAATCTGAGCAAGCACACGGCAGCAAAACATACGAATCTGACTGAAGCAGTGCAGCTGCAGCAGCGGGGCACAGGGCTTAGAAATCTAGATGATCAGTAAAGAAACGTCTCAGATAATCTCCTGGAATTAAATGTTGGTCAGTGTTTAAAAGTCAGTGACCATTAGAGATCAAGGTATTAGTGAATGCATAAAGGACATGACAGAAAAACAATAGGGATAGTATGAGATTTTAAGCTGAATGAATGAATGAATAAATGAAATCTGTAACACTTTGTCACTGTGACAGCAGCCATAAAAAATTAAGACTTAGCTATAAGAGAGAACATAGTTACAACCTGAGATACCAATTAAAAGGGGAAAGGTGCCTTTGCTTGTAATGGGGCAGAAATCAGTTCCCAAGCAGTATTCAGATTTAAAATATGACCAGCAGTAAGCGACCTACCTTTTATTTTAACTATCAACTGAACCTTTTCACAGCCCCAGAGGCTAGGCATGAACTTTCATGCGACAAGAGCTGAATGCATCTCACGTGCTTCTCAAAAAGCTGTGGTACAGAAAGATACATAACACCCATGGCATAAGCCACCGCAACCCTCTCCTTTCCCCAGCACAAAGATGAACGTTCTTCTGCTCTATAATTCTTACATGAGACCAATTTCTGCTACCAATCAGCCAGATCCAGGTTTTCCTTTCTCCTTCTCTTTCTCATCCTTTTTCCTGGCCTTCTAGATTTATCAATTTAGTAATCTGAAAATCTGTGAATCGAGTGGTCTTTCAGTGAATCTCCTTCTGAAACAGTCTTCTTCTAGAGCCTGAGACTGGGAAGTGTCACAGTGTCCCATGCACAAACCCTGTCTGGAGAGGTGGCAGAATTAAATGTGGTTCAGAAACAAATGCATCTCCATCTTTCACATCTTTGTGGGCGTGAAGACAGGCTCAGCCTGTGCCTGCTGCTGAGCTGGGCTCTTTGGAGCAATCTGGTGGCTCAGCCTCTCATTTCAGGGAATGAAAGCATCAGCCATTGAAATGGGGCTGTGGGATGGATGGAAGATCAAGAAGAGGAAACACTCATTTTAATATTTTCTGAATCTTATCCAGCACTCATATTAAGACTAATTCATTCACTGTCTTCTGCAGAACTGGGTAAGATTTAAACTTTTACAACCGAAAATGTTAGTCTGGAGCTAAATTTGCTCCAATTCTGTTATTTTTGACCCTCAGTGGGGTGGACAGCACACATTGGAGAGGAATATTTTTCTGTCTGCTAGCATCACTTTAAATTTCTTATATTGGTCCTCTGGAAAAGTTGAGTGTTTTGCTGCCCCTGCTGGCTCTGCCACCCAGCGCCTCCTCTTTACCTTTCAAGTAGTGCTCCTCACTGCTAGTGGTGCTGGGGCAAAATACAGTCAGTCCTTCAAGTGCAACTGCTATCCTGGTCCTGCACCAGTGGCATAAGCTGAAGCAGTTATATTTATACCAGGCCAGACTTAAAAAAATAAAGAGAATCTGTGATTAGTGCTTATTTTCTCACACATTCATCTTTTTGTGCCCATGCTTTGCTAAATGGAGTGGAGAAATGTGCCTTCCTGACTGGTCACATATCTCTTCAGTCTACAAAGAGTCAAGATATTCTTTGTGCTTTTTAACAGCAAATGAGATTACATGAAAGCTAAAGGAGGAGAACATTAGACACCAGGAAAAACTGGAAATGAAACATGTAGAAATAAGAGTGGGTCACCCCCTTAATCTTTAATCTCTAATTGAACCTTACTCGTACCCCTACAATAATGTTAAGTCATGTAAAATATTATAGATATGTCAGCTAATAAAATATAAAATCCTTTTAAGGATTTAAACGGCAAGAGCCTTGAGCAGCTCTCTCAATAGGCTTCTCCCAAGGAAACAACTCATCTAGACACAGGAGTCAGGATTACTGGAGCTGGCTGTCAGGCAGCTCTGTGAACTTTCCACATTTCTGTTAGCTGAGGGTATTGGCCCATGCTGACCTTCTGTACTCTGCTGGAGGCAATCACATCAAACTCCCTCTCTGAAGAGCCAATGTGAATGGCACTCTGCTAATGACTCTCCCTGCCACAACTCAACATTTGTGACAGTTCCATCCTAAGGAAATATACCAGTTCTAAGGTATTATGGACCCCATATCTTTTGCCTGCAATTAATGAAATCCTTTCAGTTCAAAGACCCTTAAGTTTAATGCCAATTCCAAGGGTATCAAAGTAATTGATAGTCTGCATGAATAAATCCGTGAGCTTTAAATTACTAAGCCTTCAGAAACAAAACAAAACAAAAATACTGTATATAATCATGATGCCCTAAAGTGGTGAAACTCCTGAGCATTACACAAACAGATGGCTAATCTACATTAGGAAAAAGAGTTAATTTCCTTATCAAAAGTTTTCATAGAAGAAACAGCAACTAACTGCATACTGCTCCTTATGTACAGGAACTCTTACTCAACCTTTACACAGAAAATTTCTGCTCAACTCCAATCCAATACCTAGTATTTCCCCTGATTAAAATAATCCAAACTAATTAACATGTAACAACCAACATTAACAAGATATGCTGGGATTTAAGCGAACCCCTAATTTGTAAAATGTTCTCTACTGTGCTGCATTATTGATTAAAAATTATCATTTTCTCTTGCTCCAGAGCAATTAGTGGAAATGTAAGATAATGAATATTCATAGAGTAAAGGTAGAAACTTGATCATACTCTGAGATACGATTTTTTGTACTTACAAGCAGCCAGCAAACGGTTGACAGGATAATGTTCACATTATGTTTTGACTGCAGCAGTTTGCACGTTGCTGTCTTTTTTACAGGTAGAGCTGAGAATACAAGAAAATGGCACTTTCCGCTTACAAAAGCCAAAAGGCAATAGCACTAAATAAAGCTCTAAAAGCGAAGGCAGCCTAACTTCCAGTGCTCGTTCCCAAGTATTTGTCATCAGCTGAGAAAGGCCAGCTTCTCATGTCAGCTAACACGGAAGTCAACGGCAGTGGAGGTCGGCTCTGGTTTTGTTCATCTTTAATGTGATGGCAAAGGGGAGATTTGTCCTTTATGTCTTTCAGTCTTAGTAACAGACACTTAGTTTTATGAGCTGTTCAGCTAGCTGTTTACCCCACACTCATCACTGAAATTACTGCTATTAGCACTTTGTCTTAATATCAATCTTTCCTATAAGATTTAATCATGCCACAGCCCAGTCTGGATTGTCAACAGAACTTTCTTATTTTGTACTTTTTATCACATGTCAAGGGAGTGGAAATGGCACAAAGGTCCTTTCAGCCACAGGTTTTTCAGGCTGCCAAATGACTTGGCAATATAGAGAATGTAACTACGGTTAAATTTAAATTCCTTTAAACTACCCCATCAGTAGCTGACAAACAGCAACTTAGAGAGGCTGGAAAGCCCCACATGGCCAATTTTGCACAGTCAGTGCCTGCTGCTGAGTGCCACATATGTACTTATGTTCCACTGAAGTTAGCAAGATTCACACATCTTCTTAAAGTACTTCCTTAAGCAGGTAAGCATGCTCATCTGTGTGTGCCTTGCTACCTTCAGACCAGGAAGTAGTTCCTTGCTTTCAGTTCTTTTAACCCATAGATTTCACAGCCTAGGAACTCTTTATATTTATTGAAGAGATTTCCCCTAGAATTGCAATACCTGAGCTCATAGAAAAAGGAACACCTAGAAGGTAGCAGATAAAAATAATGACGAAATTGCCAAAGAATCTCAGATGTATTTAGCATGCACAAATCAGTGGAATGAGTTATTGGAATCAAGCCTTCAAAGTAGCCATTATGTTCCCACGGCCTCTGGAAACAATGAGACATGTTAGATGGTCATCAGGCAGGAAAATCTGCCTGCAAAGAACAAAGCACCTTCAAAGCATATAAGCATATCCTTAGGAAACCCTGGTGCTATGGGGCTTCGTCCTCTCCAGCATGTACAGAAACAGGTGAGCAGCCAGGTGAGCTTTAAATTTCTCTCTTGGTCCTTTTTCTGGACCAGATGGCAATGCAAACATTTCTTCCGAGTTGCCATCTCAATCTTTTCCCAGGGAACTGAGACTTGGTGTGTCGTGCTGAGCACTCAGCATATTAAGTTCTTCATCAAAAAGGTGCTTTTCTCTTTGAAGGAGAGTTTTACTTACACAACAGCCACAGCAGCAGCATGTGCAGCTCAAGCAGCAGCCTTCACGGGAACATTTCTGACAGGGAGGAAAAGTAGTTAAAAGCTGTGCCTGTCATGAACCAAAGTGCCATAGAAAAAAGAGATTTTTTTATAGCATGTACCTTGCTGGGGCTATTATAATTTGGGGGGGCTTTTTTTCTATAAAGAATAACTTGTATCTATAAAAATAGAATGAAAAAGAATCTTAAAAGTAGGTTGCTAAGTTATCTGTCCTCCTTATTTGCTAACTCCACAGTCCTGCTTCTCTCAGATTGAATTCATAATGACTAAAATAGTAACACCTTTTTCTGACAAAAAGCAAAGACTGAATGCCTTTATAATATAACACAGAAAAAAAATATATCAGCATGTCTTTTTGCTAGTTCACTTTCTGATGTACTGATCATGTGAAGTAATATGAAGGTTTTAAACCATGTCTTTGACTGCGGAAGGGCTGAATGTAACCTCATTACCGATGACAAATTAATGACAGAAGTTCACTACATTGAATGAGTTGCTGCTTAGCTTCAGCTTCACATTTCCTTTTTCTCAAGGAAAATCCAAACCTCATCTTCATAGACACTAGTTTGAGTGGAGACTTTTAGACTTTTTTTTTCCTCTACAAACAAAACGATCACAGAAAGTAGAAAAATAATCTCATCCTTTTCCTGATTCAAGTAGAGTTAATCTGACACATTGCAAGTCCGAGCAAGGCTTATGGAGAAGAGGAAAAACCTTCTGATGGAGATTTCAGCCAAGAATTATGTGCCTGCCCCATGGAAGTCTGAGCAGACATTCAGCCACCATCATGGCTGAGTGTAGGAAAGAGGTGAAACCAATCAAGATGGAACCCAAAAGTTTCAGGAGACCTACGAACCACATCGTGATACAGGTAAAAACACTGCAGACTCCCATCACCCCTGGAGAGGGGACTAGAGAAGGAGGGAACTCCCTAGCATTGCCCTGGTTCTCCATTGGGGAAGACAAATCGTGCCCTTAGTCCTCCTGCATTGCAGTTAGCTTAAGACTCTCTCTTTTTATTGTATTCCCACAGACCCAAAGACCTGTCCTAAATATTATTTTGCATGACTCTCCTATGTATCCTGCTGTTAGGTTCCAAACTACAGTTTTATTTTCTAACATTTACCAGACACTAATACTGTAACAAGAGAAAAAATATCCTCTTACTCAGAGCCTCGAGGCATTGAACATCTGATTGACATTCCAGCCACAAAAGTGTCATTAGGACAATTGAATAGTCTTGGAAAAGGCGGAGTTACCTGGAGCTCTGCTGCCCAGTTCAATTAATTTTATTGAACCATTATCCTCCAAGCATGCTGCTTGCTTCTTTTATCATCTGTTCTTCTTGTCAGACACTGAGATAGTTTTACCAGCACATTCTCCTATTTCTCATCACACTATTGCAAATGAACATAAACCAAAATCCAATGTTCTGACATATCACAGATATGAGAATGTAATATATCCTTGAAATATAAATCAGAAGCTAATTGATTTAAAGGCAGAGCATGTCCTGGGATTTTCTTTTCTCTGTCAGAATCAAAGTTATTTGCCCAAAGTCATGCAATCAAAGAAAAAAAATCTAATTATCTTAAATTTACAAAATGTATAGATGAAATGAATAACAACAGCTTGCACAAGTCAGTTTAATTCCTGATAGATCTGTCTACTTCAGATTAGATAAACATAAGCAGTTTTATCAACGTTGTCTTTATAAGCTTCGGGCAGTTTAAGGGCGGTTTATCTCAGCACAAGAACAACAGGACCGAGGAACACGTAGCCTCGTCACCAGCAGCCTCTACTCTTCAGCTGTGCTGATGCAGAGGCACAGCAGGCAAGTCCTTTACTGGGGTGTGCAGAAGGCCACATGTTACTGTCTGCCCCGCTTCACTTTGAGCTCCCTCCCCCTGAAGAGCAGCACAGCAGCGGGGCATCAGCTGAGCATGGGACACAGTTGGACTACAGCAAGGTGCCTTGGGGAGCCGGCAGGGGAACTTCAGCATGGGCGGTGGGTTTCCACCGCTGCTGCCTACCATTTAATTTGTAATCCTACCTACTAAATCACTGGTGATGTTGAGCAATAGATTTACAAAGAGCCTACTATTTCTCCTAAATTTGCATCGAACATGTAAAGCATTCAGCACGAGTTGGCTCTTGCTCTTTCAGTTTTCCAAGTTTGCTTCTGCATTTTCCTTGACATCAGTCTTCCTACTCATAACGGCAGTTTTTAAACTCTCTAATCCTTCTTTTGATTTCCAGCAATGAGATACACCCGTAATGTATCCAAGGTTCCATTTAGATATTCCATTTTAGATATTTCTGATTCCTATTTTAGATGCTTTATTTTTAATAAATCAATAACTAAAGAGGAGATGATCTACAGCAAGTCTTCTACTGTTCTAATTTCCCAAAGCTTTAGCCCTCAACTTATAACTTAATAGATTTCTCCTAGTGTGTCACTGTAGGACTATTCAGCCAAGCCATGTGACTACCAATAAGATAAAATATTAAACATGGATAACAGACACTCATTTTCAGCATTTGTAAACTCAGAAATATGGAGGAATTATACAATGGGGAATTTTTTCTCATCCTGAGGATTTCTGCTATAGGAGCATTTTTTTGTCTTATATCTTTCGTGGCTATCCTGGTAAAATACCTTTAACAGGCTTATGCTTGGTTTCCACTGTGCAAACTACACTGCTAAGTTAAGTTGGACAATTAATCTTAAAACAGTATAGATCAGCAGGATTCTTTTGCCAATATTAAATCATCGTAGAAAAATAAAATTTAACAACTTCTATTAAGCATTTTAAGCTCCAATGTAATGCAGGACTAATAGCACTAATATATGGCCTTTGCCACTATGTCTAAATCAATCAGAACCCAATTTCATAGTGTTCTTTTCAATAAAAATGAGATTTTATTGTTTCCTTTCTTTTAAAGTCTTTGCGATCTTAACACAAAAGCGAGACGCCCGGGAAGGAGGGTGTTTATGGCAAACAGAGGAAGCACATGCTCAGCCAGCAGGTGCACGTTCAAACGGTCAGCGTAGACGGTCAGGACATGAATTACTGCTGCAGCTATTAACATTGCTATAACCACAGCAGTTACAAAGCTGAGACTCCTCCGAACACTCACTAAGACAAGTTAAACCCAAAAGACTGTGACCTCGCCGACTACCACACGCTGCTCCTCGTAGCAGGATACGGAGCCGCAGTTTCCATGGATTTGCTTCTGAAAGGAGCTGGGTACACGTGCCAGTTACTGCATGAGTTACCCACACTCGAGTCCTCTGCAGCGATGTGTGAATTCTCAGGGAACCGGGTTCACCAGACACCCTGGTAAGGCAAGTTGCTGGCAAGATATTGCACAGGTTCTTAGGAGCACTCAGCGCAAACTACCAGGCACAGAGAGTTACAAGGAGCTGCTAAATTTGCTGGCCTCTTCCTTGCAGAATCAAGTGTGTATTAGTAATCTGGTCAGTGAATAAATTCAATCCTACCTTCTGATGCCCATAACCTGTCATCTACCACGTAACGAACAATGAAGAGTTTCCAGCTACACAAATTAGGTTGTTGCTTCTTAAAAAATTAATACTAAATACATGCTCCAAAATGGAATAGAATCTGTGCAAGTGTTGAGCCAAGCTGACTAGTTATATTTCAACAATATTTTAGCTCAGTTTTGGCCAGGTTGATTCAACCCAAGGGGTTTCTTCTCGAGCCTGACTGGAATTACTGTTTCCTTTGCTAATTCACACCTATAAACTTACTAAATAAATTGCTCTCTGGCTGGTGTCAAAGTTGCCATATAATATAAACACTTGGCTAGAGTTATCACTATTACACTTAATTTATTGAGATAAATAAGAAGTCCCTTGGCACAACTAGTATTTTACACCATAAAGAGCAGACTATTTTGACAACAGTCAGCATTACAGGTTCCGGAGTAATTACTGACATCAATCAATAGCTGCTGGCAGTATTGATTATACATTCACTGTTAATTTTCTGGCACAGTATCTCTGGGATATGTCCATCACATCTTTCATTTAAGCCTTCTTTTAAAAGCCCAGAAATAAATACAGAATTTCACGCTCTGGAAAAGATTAAATAATCAGGTAATGACTCAGAAAAAAACTCAACCCGCTACTGCATCATCAGGCTTTGAACGAATAAATGAACTATTTTATTACCTCCTTCCCAATTAGTGTTAGATGTTAAGGCAGGGGAAAGAGAACTTCAACAAAACGAAAGAAATATGGGAACTACCATCATGTTTCCTGGTTGCACTTTTCATAGTTATATCAAATGGAAGGTAAATGTCACCTCTGCTTTTAATGTGTTCCGCTTTGATCGAATAGGGCAGGAGGAATATGTTCATAGATCCATTCTTAGCGCTGGGCAGTGCGATTTTAGAAAGCTTAAATGTGGTTAAATGGCAGAGAGGAGGATTCAACTGCAAGCAATGAGAGCAGAGAAATCAAATATAATGGATTTTTAGTGAATTTGCGTGTGTTTGTGTGCACATGCACAAAATATTTACGCAAAGTGAACTTGTCCCAGCCTTGGAAAGCAGATGCTAGATTAAACACAAAACAGTGCAAGGAGCCGGGCAGACGCTTGGGAGCGCAGGCAGCGGGGAAGAATGAAAGACCTCAAAGGAAACTGGTAATGCTGGCAAAAGGAAAAATGGGTATAAGCTAACTTTAAATAAACTGGCTCGGAAATTTGGAGGAAATTGCCAGCCTTTATAAGTAAGGGAGGCCAATGTGCTAATTAGGTGGAAAATGAAGCTTGAGAAATTTATTACCAATAATCTATGAAGCTGTAGCTGTAATCACTGGAAACTGAACTCAGTTATCCCGTTACCCACAGCTAAAACGCCTCCCCTGAGCTTTCCTCCACGCTGTCCAAGCACACAGTGACCTGGATTTTCACACTGAAAACGCGCAGTTATTTTTGGTGGCTACAAGCACCCTTCTTGCCCTGACAAGAACTGACCTGGGGAATTTCCTGGTCTTTTCTAAGAAAAACCACTTAGTTTAGCACCACGCCACTCCAGCCGCCGGCTCACACTTCTGCAGTCAGCCATCCACACCTTTTCAGAGCAACGTTGAGTTGCTGTCCAGCAAAGCTGCAGCACGACTGCCTCAACAGGTTGAAAATTTCCAAGGAAATGGCACATTAAACTGAAAGGTATTTAACCCTTTTACTAGATTTATTTTGTTCCTATTAAAGAACTTGTCTTTGCTACAAAGTGTGCCCTTCCTTTAAAAGTAAAAATTTAAATTGCAGATTACCTCTTCCATTGATTCCACTGATTTATTCTGAAATCTAGGAAAAATATGCCGTAGAGTGTTTTACATCAGCACTTTCAAATGCTGACTTGGCACACCTTTTCTCTGAAGATTAAAATAAAAAAGTAGACCAAAATGCAATTCAGATAATTTTAAAATGCAAGTACATTAAGTTCAGAGCCCGTCTGACTTACTGTTTCACTCTTGTATTACAGTCCTGCTCCGCTTAGCAACATGGATGGCAGGCTGTACTTTCTAACTGGAGGAGCAGATGACGTGTACTTTCTCTAGTATTAATCTGTAGCTAAACACCATCTCATCTCCTTCAGGCAACATCTCCTGTGCCAATGACAGTCCAAGATGTGTCCAGAGAGGGACTGTGGTAATTCCAACCGGGCCCTGCCGGCGCAGCCAGACCCTCCACACACCAGTTCCCCACTGATGCTGGAACCAGACTAGTGGTCAAATGTAACCAGCTATTTCTAATAGGCGAGTGCGGGAGGGAGCCTGTTTCTAGCACGTGCCAAGAACATGAGGAAGTTTTATGACCTGTCACCCAGCATTCCTTAGTGTTACCAAGGCTTTGGGCACTATGTTTGCAGCTGTCTGTTGCCAAAGAGGCAGCAAGCCTGTAGAGCCGGGTGACAGACGTCCACCGTGCACGTGCGCTCACGCTGGCTTTGCGGCAGCACCTCCAGAAAGGAGGTGGTATCTGCACCAGAAGCAGCTGCTCACAAGGGCATCCGTGCGCTAGCAGCTGATGGGACTGCTAAGGCCCATGCTGAGGAATCCCTTCTCCAAAACTACTTGACTATTTTAAAAAATGCCTCCTCTAGGCTTTTTAAATCAAAGGGAATAAGCCATGAATTATTTTACAGTTGTTGTACTGCAGTTAGTATTGGTCTTTCTGCACACAGCCTGCACTTGAAAACTTTCCTTTTCCCTTTTTTAATAAAGTATGTAATGTGTTTGGTATTCAAACTCCCTTATTAAATTATATTTTGCCATTAACTTACACCTTTGGAGAAAGTAAAAATATCAACATGGGCTGTTTCAAATAGGGCTAAAATGCTTTTACTTGTTTTACAGTTTTGGATGAGATATTTCTCTTGCCCATCCAAAATTGTTTGTTAACTATAATTTCCCTACATTTAAGTAGAACCACGGGAGTCGACACTGCACCTATGACCTCATAGTCCATTTCTGAAATATTTCACCATGAAACAGCCTCTCAGAAAGGATGGGGACCTATGCAGCAGATTCAACCCAGCCCCAGAATGTTTTGAATTCTTCTTTTGAGATCATAAATAAAGTTGATGCTTGGAATTGAAAAATCGTTGACATCCACTTTGTCTCAGAGATGCATTGTGCACTGACTCAGCTGTTGCAGCCACAGAACGATAAAACATTCGGATGTAACATACCCTGCTTTTGGCATCATGTTTCATACTTCCCCATAGAGAATTTAATTTAAATCCAACATGTTAGTGGATTTTCTTCCTTCTCTGTGTGGAAGAAACATTCTTCTCTCCTAGCCTCCCTCTCAGATCAGTTTAAAATCTGCAACAGAAACCACAGACCTCACTTTAACAAGGAAATCGAGTCCAATTCCCATCTAGGCATGGTGTACTGGCTATATTTCCATCTTGTTAACCACTCTATTCATTTATATCCATCAATCTCAATGGATGAAACATGTACTGACACTAATAACTTTGCTGCCAGTTTCTGGATGCTGCTGAATAGAAGGATAGGCAACACAGCTGAACTCTTCTATGCAGGGCGGGTTTTCTCCTCTCTTTCTCCTCTGAAAACATTTTGCAGCATTTTCAAGAGAGACTTTATCTAACATTAGACGTTATTATCATCTGTGTCCTCAGAAACTCTTTCATACCTTCTTCTAGAGCGTTTGGCATTGCACAGCCTTCTCGAGATCCCCCCGAGGCTGTTCGACCTGCCCGTTAACACGTTCCAAAGCACACTCCGAACGTCCTACCCAGACAGCTCCAGCTTAATGGTCATGCACTTTGCAACAGCACAAACTGCTGTATTTACAGATCATGAAGAGCAGAAGAGCGACTGTGTTCCCACCTTGCCAAACTGTCAGCCATATCACTAACAGCTTTTAACCCTGACAATATCAAATCTAATGTTTCCAGCCTCTAAATGCTGGAATATCCTACAAGCATTGGTTAATCTCTATCTTTGCTTGTCCTCCATATATCACACTCATGCTCATTACTACAGTCTTATCGCGGCTCAAATGCTGTTTCATAACAGCAATTACTGCCTCTTTTTTTTTTTTTTTTCAGTTCCAGACCACTAACACAGTCTGCCTGGGGAAGATGATAACTTTAGGTAAAAAGTTTGCATTTGCTAATCACTGAATGATCATTAGCATTTGGACATTACCTGCATCGCTGTGAAAGTTACAATATTTTATTCTTGTTGAAAACAGAAGTTCTCAGTTTATTATGTTAATATGGGACCTGTTTGTGAAGTAGCAGAGTTAAAATCTTAAACAGGTCATAAATGTTAAAATGCAAAAGGAAGGAAATGCCTGTTATTCATCTTCCAGGCAGTTTTCAGACATTCATGAAATTGAAAGTTAATGTACCAGGGACTTTCATTATCTGACCCATTCTATCCTATCCATTAGAATCCCATAGTACTGGAGACAGAGGACCAATATGTCACTAATACAAGATGGAAAAGGTCACAAAAACTAAGCATCAATAAGACATTACTTCTCTATTAAATTTCACAACACTCAGCAGAAAACATACTTGCTGAAACCAGAATATTTTATTATATAATGCAGCTAAACTGAGAGAAATATGTTTACCAAGATGAGAGCATAATGATTAGTTGTTGAGTGAAAATAATGACTTTTTCCTCTGTTTCCTCATTAAAGGCATTTTGTTTGTTTGTTTTTAAAGGCACTGCATGGGTTGTTTTGCTCTTTCTTGCAATAGAAATATGTTGTTCCTTTGAATATAGCAAAGGTTTTCTTTCACAAAACTGAAAGTACTGTATTTAATGGCATGTTATGAAGTCAAACTAATTTGTTTGCCATTTCCTCCAGTGGCATATTTCATTTAGAAACCTATTTAGAATAGCTTTCAGTAAGAACAATATCACTATTGCTGCAGCAATGTTTTTAGGTAGAAAGGTGACACGCTGGCTCCCTAGAGCTGTCACCATCCCCTTTCTCCTCTAATGTTGCCCAAGCTCCTCCATACATGTTGCTTACACTGCACAACTGAGAAAAGAAACAGCCACAATGTGATTCGCTATTAAGTTTTTATAGAATATCTTTAAAAATACCTCATCTTGCCATTTGTTATTTATGACAGCAAATGGCTGTGATGACTGACTGCCCGAGTTCCCTGTCACTGGTTGAACGGGGCTGGGATTTTGCGGTAGCACCAGTACGTACCTGGAGCCTGGGAAAGCACCTGGAGCCCCAGCACATGAAGACAAAGGACAACTCTGCAAATATTATGTCTGGCAATATGATGCATTACTCATTTATTCAGCCTCTCATTTATTCAGCTCATGACCAAACTTAGAAGAAAGAGAATATTCCCAAGCACTGCAATTCTAAATAAATTACTTATTTACTTAATTACAGTAACTCCACCCCCATATGTTCTTACACTAGGGGATTAAACACTTATAACTTGGAATCTGTTTTTCACAGAGGACATTATGGCTAAGCAAGACGGATCAGCCAGCTACACTTTAGCAACACAACACGCCATATTGCTGTTTTTCCTGGAAGAAAATACATGACAAGCAAAGCTTTCTTTTACACTTAATGTAGGCACACTTTATACTTAAGATAGGCCAACAAACAGTTAAATCACAAAGTAATCTCTTAAAATAATCTGTTAGTAAACAATATGCAAAAGGCAGCACTGTACAATATTACAGCTTTATGAGGCAATGAAAAAAATGTAATAAACTGTCAAGATACCTATTTGTTTTTCTGACATGTTTCCTTTTATTACTGTCACCAGTTTACCACTGTTCCTTTTAATTAGATTCTCCTTCCAAAATTCATTATAAAAATGTGGTACAATGAAAAAAATAAACTACTGCTTCATCTTTTTTTTTTTGGTCTTAACCATTTTGCTCGTATAGAACAATAAAGGTATTTCCTACCTTGTCTGGTAGCTAAGAAGGTGCTGAAATAGGCACAACAATTCTTTCAGCATTCTGCGCCAGTCAGAACTGAATTCACATGATCTATTGCTAGGTGCTCATTTAACAGAGCTAAACCATATATTCAATCTGTAATGGAACACTGTATTACCAAACCCTATACATCTTATCAGAGCTGACACTGAAATTGCCAGTTAGGGAAGAGGAGACCAAAGACCAAAATGTCAAAATAAATTACATCAACGCAAGAAAAGTTTGCAAATGGGTAACATATTAAATCCTAGTACTTAAAAAATCTCACCTGGCCTAGGTAACTCGCGGCTCAAACTTGCTACTGCATTTGTTCAGCCTACAAGAAGATGAGTTAGCAAATGGAAAAGCAGCTATCCAAATGGCAGCACACAGCATCATCCTGACACCATTATAAGAAGATTCGTCAACGTAAACAAATCTTAGTGTGATTAAGAATTGCATCTTCGATGAAGCTAAGCAAGGGCGTAAGTCTGTGAGCTAAAAGCTCTCCTGAATCGGGTTCCTAGGCACCTTCTTAGTTCTTCCCTGAAGGTTAAGTCAGGCCTACGAGGGGAGCCACTCAAGTAAACCACACTATTTCTATTAATGTTACATGCTGGGGCACAGGTGGGGAGGAGGCACCGACAGAACAGTTTCACTTCCCGACATCCACAATTGGCCTGCAAGGTCACAGAGATATACTGCAAATTAGGAAAAACTATTGCAGTTTCTCTTGTGAGCTCAAACTCACAAGTATTTTACCTGGACTCCCTGCTCTCTGTAAGAAGTGTGCGGAGAGTTAAGGCACACAAGGAGCAACCCCAGCGTGGCCACTCAGAAGCGCTAACTAGAAGGGTAATTTCAAGGTGTGTTGAAGTACCTGGGCAGGAATCCTCCTAGGCTCCTGAGGCCAAACTTTCCATCTAAGGTCCAAAGGTCTCATTTCAGGTTTGATGCCTAAAGAACAGATCAGGGTGCCTTTTTAAAATGAGAAAGGTTTTGTTAAGTCTGCGCCTACCGGCTAGAGAGTTTGTGCAGGAAGTTGGAGATCTGGATTTAATTCTTCCTCCACCTTGAGCCATTTTGAGGTGACCGCATTAACAGCATTTTCCATGAGAATTCCACAGAATTTTATGGAGCTTTCACAAAAATACTCAAGGACTTCAGCAGCTACTGTGAATAAAGACAGGAATCTACTTTTCTCCCTTCAACTAATGTGCTACACTTAATTAAACACTACAGGAAACATCAGGATCCCACAGCCTAAGCTGCAGCCAAAAATGCTTGTGGGAACTTCCCGCATCCTGAACTAGAGGACACCAAACATTTGGCTTCATTCAGGGGTATGGGTATATCCTGGTGCATGGCTGTGCACAGGTCATGTTTTAGATATTATGGATCGACCATTTCCTAATAATTTTGGTATTTTATAGCCATAAATATTGTAGCATGAATCTGAAGACACATTACTTCTTTGCTTGTTTTCACAATGTCAGTTTGCATCAGACTTAATTTTATCATGCATAGAATATTAGAATTTTCTTTTACAATTTCCAAATAATTGCCTAAAGTTGTATACCCTAGCTATTGGGTAGAGCAATGCATGCCTATATTGTTTCTCAATGTACATGTAATGAGTTTCCCATATTCAGGAGAGGTTGCGCAATTATGTACATTTGAAATATTACTAATTATTGCATTATTTAATACTTAATTAATTAATTAATTAGAGGACTACTTGCATGCCAAATTGCAGATTTCATACCACACTCATCATTTAACTCTAGCATTGTGTCCTGTATCATGACAGGGAAAACTATTAGCCAGACTTCTTTTTTTTCTGCAAATCAAAGGAAAAAAATGCCTTTCTATCCTTTCACATCATCTTTAATCAGTGAGCTGCATTCCACGAGCAACAAACCTGGGCAGGAACAGAAAGCAGGTATGACAGATAAACAAAAAAGGAAGAGCAGTATAGATGCTGCTAGAGATAGAAATGGAGAGAAGACGGAAGAAGCGAGGAAGCAGCTCTTTTCTCACAGTCTACTGGGCATGGGAAGCCACCATTAAACAGTTTCTGAGATGCTGTGTACACAGGGCAGCAGGCTTAAGAGAAGGAAACGGTGCCCTCAAGGCCTGTATTTATCCAGAGTGCAGATTCATGCAACAGCAGAGAAGACCTCAGGAAGAAGTGAAGGCCAGCATTAATTAATTTGATTTGGCCAGGATACTAGAATTAACTGACTTCATTTGGCAGGGCACAATTAAATTTCAAAGGGGTTAAACTGATTACTTTGAGCACAGAGATGATTTATTTCAGAGGAGAAAAGATACACGGATAGACGTTAACCAAAGAAATGCAGGAGGGGAACCAGGTAGGAATACAGAGCATTTCCTACCCTTATACATTCAGGCAGACTGGTTTAGTACTTTAACTCTTGAGATCTGGGAGATCTGCCCCCAGCAACAATCCTTTGCAAACAACATCTATAAATATTGGTTTGCTTAAAGTACTGCCAAAACACATTTCTAAACAATCCAGCTAAGTAAACAAATGTTCCAATTTTAAACCAGTCTCAAACTGAGCACCAAATGGCACCCATAAAGATCAAATAATCATGCATGGCAGCGGGTGCTTGTTAAAAAGTACTTGCATAATTTCAGATGCAGCACCAAGACCCTTCTGAAAATATGGCTTCCATATTTTACTAAGTAAGTGGCTTATTCTTCCAGCTACAAGATTTGATACCAGAGAAAGTCAAGTGTGTGTGAATTTTTCACGTATGAAACTTTTAATTGCATAGCATTTATAGAGCAGAAGAATGTAATTCTCTTAAATGAAATACTGCAGATGCCAAAAGGTCTTAGATGGAAATTATGTCTTCTCTCCTCTCAGTGCTTTCACATGGCAAGGATTAAAATTTGTACACTGCTGAACAGCTCCAAGTATTTATTTTAATTGAGCAGACTTGACAGGACTCATCTCAAGTGAATCTGAATTTAAGAATAGGAGTGGTGAATATGATCCTGCTGTCTTCTCAGACAGTGAGGGATGTCACTTTTTTAGGGGATGTCAGCACTTAGCTCAATAGCGGTAATATGGGTAAGGTGTCAGGAAATATTATTTCTTCCAGCTGTGACTCAATTTGCTCCTCAGTCCAGGAATTTGCCTTTTATCTAGCTTACAAGCAAGAATAGCTGCTCCTTCCCAAGCAGAATGTATAGATAAGGAGCTCACATTATGTTATTTCAGATTTACTCTCAGTTTTGGATTAAAGCCAATCTATCATCAGATCTAAATATATATCTTCCCTCACCTTAACTTGATGAGCCTGATCTTCGTGTTCCTGAGCACCAAATCAGTCAGCCCAAACAGATCAATCTCTCTTTGCAATCTGAGCTAATTTGTCACAAATTAATTCAAAAATGCCTCAGTTTGTCCTAATTCTTTAAGCTTATCTCATTTTCCCTTCTACTTCTTTCCCTGGCCAAGGAAGATGATCTGATTAAGACTCCTGTTAAAAGTAGCACTGTGTTGGCTGAAACCTTCTTTTGTACCCTTGCCAACAGAAAATGATTGACATTAATAATAACCCATATTGTAGCTAGTCCCAAAAGTGATAGCAAAGTAATGGCAGATGCAAAGCCAGCACCAGTATTTTGAAACAGGCAGAGAAACAAAATGGGCCCACATACCTGGCAGCAATAAGAGTCCCTTCACTGATGGATGGGAATAAATATAAAGGCTGATAGCATGGTAATAAAACAATGATGATAACCCAAAATTATTTATTACAAGGCAAGAACAGTGCTGCCTGCTCAGACTTTGCTGTAAATGGAAGCCGACATCAATGGATGACTCCCAGCAAGAAAACAGGGCCCGTTTTAATTTGGGAAGTGTCATCTCATTTTTTAAGGTGAAAGCTATTATCAGAGGTGACAATGATCTATAGCAAATCAAAAGAAACAATGAAAACCCATACTTAACACTTCAGCCTGGTACCTTTGCTGCAGACAGTAACTTCCTTACAAACACCCAAGCGGCATCTTAGAAAGCTGAAAAGCACCCCTCAGCATCTTCTCAGAAACCCAAAGTCCTACTGAACCAACGTGCTGCTGCCACATTTTCGTCGGAGAGGATACCAGCAGCCAGTATGATACCGCGAATGACTGCCTTTGAAAACTACTGTGGCCCATTGGACGCAGGGGAAGAGCATGGAGTAAAACCATGGGCTAATGTAGGATTCTGACGCGTGTGTTCAATAACTCCAGCACAGAGACTCCAGAAATGGGGGGAAAGATTCCTCTTCACCATTACCTAGCTTAATGTAACTAAATGTATATTGATATACTTAGGACAGATAATGCACAAAGGATGCGGCATGGCACATCCCGTCAGGGTCTGTGGCCTCGGCTACAGCGTTGCCATAGAAACACCTTGGCCACAAGGAGGGTGTATTCATGCAGAGGACTTGGGGGTTGAACACTCACATTCCCATGGCAACTGCTCCGTCCAAAGGCTGAAGGAACACGTGTCGGTGTCTCTTGGAGACACGTGTCTGGGAGAGACGACGATGGAAGAAAAGCCGTGCCATGTGCTTGGGAGCTCTTCATCATACACGATAACCACTCAAGGCTGCTGCCAGAGGTGGAACAGCTACGGTCTGCATTTTTGAGTTAAAAACTGTGTGAGCAGGATAATAAAACAATAAATATTAAGAAATAAATCCAAAGGTAGTAATGTTTTAATCAAAATGGCACTGAATGATCTAGGAAGAGGCTTTCAATGAATGAAAGTTGTTGGGGATTTATGTTTGCTACATTAGAAAAAGGGCCTCAGAAATCCCCCAAGTAGGCTTAATATGTAACTTACAAAAACTGTCAGATTCCTTCTCCTTCATTAGTGTTTATATTTTCTAAAACAAGAAATGACTCCTCTTGCAGTTTCCTACCTCGCTTTTATCCATCTTCACTTCCTGGGAACAGATCCTCCAAGGAGAGGACACTCGACAGAATTAGTAACCCCATACTGAAGAAGGGCTACACATTTCTACAGCGACTACTGTAGAAGTTAATCTAGGGCAGCATTATGAAGGCACTGAACTCCTAACACAGACCAATAGCAAATGGTCAGAGCTAATTTTTCACAAATGAATTCAAAAAATACTTTTATTAAAAGCAGACTACCAAATAGAATGGAACATGTGTTTTTAAAATAAGTAAGTCCTTTTTTTCTTCTACTGACAAAATTAGAAGAGCCTCTTGAGAACAGTATTTCTCTCTATGCTTGCATTACTATCATTTTTTGCAAACTACTTTCCCTACAGATTGCTTCAGAAAACTTTCACATCTCACCACGTTTTCTTGTAGGAATCTCAAGTTTAGGTCAAGAAAAAACACCTCTCCCAGTAGCTATGAAGTCAAATAATGGAAGTCCCATCTTATGTTAAATAGCTCATCTCATGGGACCCCTCTCATACTTCCATCAGGAAGTTTTGCTTTTTTTTCAGTTAGCCAAATGACTAAAATCTGGATTATTTTTAATTAGGATTCTCCTCTTAGAAGACATGCTGAGCAGTGACAGATGCTGCTTTTGCTAAGGTACATACGTTGTGCTCCATGATCCATAATACACAGGTTAAGGCCACAGCCTGGGATAAAACATGGAAATTAAGCAAAAAGATAGATTCTTTTCCTATGTTGGAGTCTTATGTATACCTGTGTCTTTTTATTATTCCCTATGTTTTGAAACTCCTTAAATGGGATCAAAAGCTTTGGTATTTTATGTTTAAACATTTCTACTACACTTCAGAAGGAAGTAGGGTTCTTATATATGAGCTGGATAAAGGAGTAAGACTCACATTGGTGTCTTTTTTCCTGGAAGTACAAGTAGGAAGAGCATTTTGCCCATTCTGAGAGGCAGAACTCAGACAGGGGAACTGGTACATCCAGAACTCAAAAGCAGTCGTAGGACTGGAGGACTCCTGCTCATTTGAGAGACAAGGAATGCTGGAGGGGAGGAAGAAGTGCTGGAGTCTATGAGGGCCAGAGGCAGAAAGCCGGGGATTGTGAGAATGTAGTATTGAAACCCAGTGAACAACTTATCTCTTATTTCTTCTCCCTTTTGAAGTGCTAAGTAAAACAAACAAACAAAAAAAAATTTGGAAGTTGATCAAGTTACATGCACTTCAAAATACTTTGAGTATATAGATTGGAAGTAGAGGGTAAGCATAAATTATAGCCTCCTAATCACAACTGTTTATCTTCAGTGATAAATGCTGTATTAATTTGGATGCATCAACCACAGGCATATAATGCATAGTCACTTACTAAGATGAAAATCTTAGGAAAAAAAAGCCAGACAAATAGATTTTTTTTTCGCCCCAATCAATCTTTTCAGAAGATAGAAAATGCTGCTGTTAGCCTGCGAACCACACTGTCCAAGGAAAAAAAGTGCACGTAAGGATTCCAGATGCATAAGCAGTCAATATATACTAATCCTACTGACCACTATAACTATTAATGTGAAACGTTTGAGTACAAATAAAACAGACGCACAAAAAAGAGATTCTCATATGTAAAAATATCAAGAGCTCAGGGAATAAGCGGAGTGATAATGATTTGTATACTGGTTTCTCTGGAATTCTCTACTTATTCTTGTAGACTTTTTTTAAGAATTTGGGAAATTTTGAGCATACTTGAAAAGAGATCCAAAACTGGAAGAAAAATTTAAGAATGCTTCCCTTAAGACTTCAGAAAAAAAAGGACTTGGGTATAACTATCAGTGTACTAAAACTAATGGACTCCTCCTCAGGTGAATTTGGAAACCTTGTTATTTCTGGGTCCCTGCAGTAGTCAAGTTCTTCAAGGAGCAGAGCACGTAAGCTCCCCAGTTTTGAATATTTCCTAAGGTTGATTGAGAAGTAAAATGATGCTTACCGTCTGGAGGGTAAATCCCTCAGTTTCTTAGTGTGAAGCCCTAACTATGAATAATGTAGGAGTTTGATTCAGGTTGCTGAATCATTACCTTTCTTCAAACTTTCTTATTCTTACAAATCCTATCGAATTTCTTAAAACTGCAACTTTGAAACAATTTTAGCAAGAATGTTGGAATGTAACCAGAATTATATCTGCTGCTGCTAAAATAATTGCTCTCTCTCCTTGAGAGCAAAAACTTAGAAATTGTCAGAAAAGAAAAATGCAATGGGAAATTTTTAGTTTGGCAACTCAATTAAAGAAGAAATATTTTGATATTTTTTAGAATAGCCAAACCTGGGCTAAGAATAAATAAATTCTTCTGGGAAAAAAAAAAGTTTGAAAAAGTGAAAAGATAATTGAAAAAAAGTTGAAAAATTTCCTCATCTGAAAGATTTTGTTGCTACATAGGGATATTACCATTATCAGCATGTTGTTTATGCATTTCTCATCACTATCGACACATACATTGCAGAGAGAAAAAAAAGAGGACAGAAGACATTGCTTGTAATTAGTTTGCTCTATGGCAAAGTGTGAGAAAGTTTGATGACTCAGAGAAAATAAAACAGGAAGGCAGGCTTCCTGTTAGGATGAGAAAAAATTATAAAGTTCCACACTCTTTTATTTCGAAAACAGAGAAACCCAGATCTATGAAGAAAGGCTCTCTTCCAGAGAAGCCTGGGAAGAGATATTAGTGTGAAAAATTCTCCCTCTACTACAAAGAAACTTAAATGCAACCCCTCCAGAATGCCTTAGGAAAAAAAGGCAAGAGATTCACACTTCTGTCTTTCACTGCCTCTTTTGTAGAGGTTCAAACAGTTGCGAGAATACATCTACGTATGGTAGATTTAGAATTTTTATTTTGAATGCTTCAAAACATAAGAGAAGAACTCTCTTCAAAAGGAAAAATATATACTTGAAGCATGACACCAAAACTAGCCCTGTTATGCCAGGTAAGCAACTGTATCAAATAATCATGTTTATTTATAACCTTATCAAGTGCAATCTTAATTCTAGTTAGACTTGTTATTCCCAGTCAAAGGCTGTTGCAGTTGTCTCTTGCAGAGATATTCAAGGCAAGGGGTGCCCACAATTGACTCCCATCTATTCGTTCTTGTACAAATATCATCCTTTCCCTGATAGCCTTCTTCCCTTCTCTATCACTGTCTTATAAGCAATTATCCTTGGAGACCTTTGCAGTAGTTTCAATATAATTTTGATCCTTCTTGAAGACAGACATATCCATGAAGAAGCGATTCCATCAATTCACACAGTTGGTATGTTCAGTACAATAGTATATACTTTCTCAACATAGCCTTTTGCTAACATGTATTTTTCATAGCTGAATCTCACCAGCACTTCACAAACATGCTTCATGCACTGAGTTATTTTCCTTCTAACTAAAGAGATTTCAGAATTATTGGTATTATTATCTGCATGTGATGCACGGCCTTCTCCTTTGTACTAGAAAAATCCATTCTGTTTTTTTCTACTTGTTTTTCAGCTCTGCCTCTGCATTTTCAATGACTCCATTCCTGATTTATCAGCAAATTTAATTCATGAGTCAAGGGCATTAAGGAAAATAGTAAGTAAGTGAGATGGATCACTTGGACTCTAATATCCTATCCTTTTCCCCTAAAAACCTTCCATTTTCAAATAACCCCTTATCATGGGTAGATATGGGGTATGTATGGAACAAAGGTTCAGGAGTGCATTTAATGATTGAAGCTTCTTATTGGGACAGCAATGTAGTGATATATGACAGTATTCGGACAACTGCTGCATGCTAATATTCCTACTGCATCAGTGTCCAGTCCCGTGCCTCCCTCTGTAGTGCTACGTGTGGTCTGGTCCTGCACCGATCCAGCACATTTTGTGATGCCCGTCTCCTCCACAGCCTGCCCCTACAGTCCAGTATAACTGGGACAGGGCTCGCTCTCTGTCGTCTACCAGCAAAATGACCTGTATGAGGCCAGCGGCTGCTGATGGGGCCAAAGGAAGCTATATGAGGCAGATGATGAAGGAGAAAGAGGCCTCACAAACTGGAGTGTAAGAACTGATAATACAGGGCAAAATCTCCCCAGAAAAATGGCTTCATATCCACAGTAAAACACAGACTATCTGTAAGACAAAGGGTTACTGAGAAATGAAGGAGACCCCCCAGCCTTTTGAAGTGTTGCCTAAGAAGTTTAATAGCATCATATATATTTGTGGTATCATGATTCTGACTTCTAAGTGTCAATACTGAGGAAGATTCAAATAGTATTATGCATCCTGGTAAAATGACGCTCTGCAATTCCTACAGCCTTGCTGAAGTGCTTTTATAGCTGTGCAACAAAATATTGCCCTCTTGTCCTTTAATGCTGACAGGTTCACAACCATTTAGATAGGCCACTGGAGCTGGCAGCCCAATGGGGCGAGAAATTAGACATGCTCAGCAATGTTGCTAGATAAAAGCCATTGCTAGGATTAGTAAGATTGCAGGCTAAGCCAATCTGCCACAAATAAAGAGAAACTAAGGGAAAAAAAAAAAAAAAAAGAAAAAAGAAGCTTAATAGCATGCTTTCTAGCATATTTTAGTCTTTCTAGAATCTTTTGGCATATGCAAACTGTCTTCCCGTAGCTGAAGGGAGCCCAGATGTCAGGGAGGCCAAGTGTCAGGCAGGCAGAGACACTAGTTGGTCCACAAAATATGCTAGGACTTTCCAGACTGTCACCTTACCATGAAGTAAAAAGAGAGGGCAGGCAGTGGGGAGAAGGCAACCTGGAGAACTGAATTAAATAGATCATTCAAGCATCTCACTCATGATATATGGATATACCAACTGACTTTTTTGAAGCATGATGGTCTAATTACAAGAATCTCTTGTCAAAAAATTGCTCTTTGGCTACAACCAGTTATATGAATTCCCCCAGAAATATGATACAGGCAAATAAAATCCTACATTTGTATTATTGCTACTCTGTTGAAGCACAGAAAACCTCAGCCAGCATATTGCTGCCCCACAGACATCCCAAACATGTAGCAAGATTGGCAGCTTGCTTACAGAAAGCTACTGATAATCCATCCACTTTATCTCTATAGGTATGAGTCAATTTTCAGATCAGCCTGAAGAATTTACACTTTTAACTTAAAGTTAATCCACATAGAATAGTTATAAATTGAGTTTTAGAAGATTTTACGTGCACTTCTAATAAAGATATTCATAAAATCCAGATAAACACAATTTAATGTATTCAAAGATAGAGGCCAATAATGTAATGTTGAAGAGCTGTGCAGTCAATAGCCAAAACGCATCAGGAATTAATCTATGATTTTCAAAGAACTTTGAAGAATTAGGCAAGCTTCTGAAAATGGTATTCTTAAAAAGTAAGAAAGACCTTTTATGCCTTCAAAGAAAAGTCAGTTGTCAATCAGTCTCTGAGAGTAGAGACTCTTTTATGCAAAGATAAAATGTCAGATTCCAAGGTCAGCATTTTAACTTGATAGCATGTCTTTCATTAGCTCTTTTCCTTCAAAATTAATCAATGTGAGAAAGCAGTAACATAAGTCACAAGACGATCAAAGTGTAATCTGAATGTAATATCTGATGACAGCATCCTGTATCAGCACTGATGGAGTACTCGATGGTAAAATCCGCATGCAAATGAACTTCAGATTTATGCATACTCAGTGATTTAGGATTGTACCAAAAGTGTGCAAGTTTAGCTTATAAAAAGATAAAAAACCTCTCTTATTTCATTATATATATTAAACAGTTATTTCATTATACATATATATACACATATGTATATATAAGCTGATGCCTATTTACTTGGGATATCATCAATTAAACATTAGTGCTGTAGACAAGATAAAAGTGCAAGTTCTGTGTTTCATTTCCAGTGTAATTTTGCCCAAGTTGTTATAAGACAAAGGCTGAAAAACCTTGCTTACATACAAAAAAAAAATAGCAAGAAGCAAGAGTTGCAAGAAGCCTTTCACTTCCCTCATCCTTTTGTATGTTATTTTTACCAGCTACCTAAGTGAAGTTACAAGCACATAATCTATTAACCGTTTTGTGAGAAAAATTAAACATGCAAATTAGGAAGACATCCTAAGGTTTCGTAAGTAAAAATGACATGAAAATCTCCTTTGCTTTTTAAGCTAATTAGCTAATTGATGCATTTGCTTCATTAAGCTTTAGGATTTTTCCTTTCTCAAGTAGCAAAAAGCTCGCTGCCATGCATCTTAAGCAGGTATCAATTTCACCTGAATGGTCTAAGGTACATTTTAAAGTTATCTTTTCCAGAACCTTTCAGTAAGTGTTAGGTTATGACCAGAATACTGATCAACTTTAAAAAAGTCACACAAATACTATTCAGAATAACATAAACTGCATTACCACCTTGAATGGACACTAGTTGTGCACCACAGAGTTCTTTGCTCTGCTCCAAATGCAATGGACTTCTACAGTGATGCGTTAGAGAGTTAAGGACACAGGAAATTCAAATTGATGTACATACATACAAAAATTACTATGCACAGTTTTGCAAAGGAGAAAAATTAGTAGCAGCTAGATATAATTAAAGCTGAAAGGCGAAAAGAAATTGAACCAAGTTTAAAAAGCCTATTCTCTTGTAACAGGTTGGAAGTCTTTCCAACATGAATTAAAGTTAATTACATCAGGATGAAGTACATATTCAATAGAATAATGGTTACTCCCTTATTTGAACTGTCACAAAAGCCCATTATTGCTCTTCTTTAACACTATTTTTTTGGTTGAGCTTTATAAATAATAGTATTGAATTCAATTATTTAAACGCCACCAAATAGCCTCTGTTGAATCTGCTGGTTAAAATAGAGATTTTAATTTAGCAAAGAACAGAGTAGCTACACTATTTTCCATAAGTTTGGAGAGATGTTTATGTTGTCTGTTCTATATCACAGAATCACAGAATCTTTAGGGTTGGAAGGGACCTCTAGAGATCATCTAGTCCAACCCCCCTGCTCCAGCAGGGACACCCAGAGCACAGGGTGGCATCCAGGTGGGTTTGGAAGATCTCCACAGAAGGAGACTCCACAGCCTCTCTGGGCAGCCTGTGCCAGGGCTCTGTCACCCTCACAGGAAAGAAGTTCTTCCTCATCCAGAGATGAAACCTCATACGCCTCAGCTTAAAACCAATGCCTCTTCTCCTATCATCTGGCCACTACGGAAAACAGTTCAGCCCCTTCCCCTCAGGAATTTGTACATGTTGATTAGATCCCCTCTCACCTTTCTCTTCTCCAGGCTAAACGGGCCCAGCTCGTTTAACCTCTCCTCATATGGTAGGTGCTGCAGTCCCATGATCATCTTGGTCACTCGCTGAACCCTCTCTCGGAGCTCCACGTCCCTCCTGTCCTGAGGAGCCCAGAACTGCACGCAGTACTCCAGGTAACTATATTTCACTATCCATCCACACTACCTACACCACTGCAGAAGATTATGGCTATTTTTCAATGAAGTTTCTATTTCAGAAGTAAGTTAGAAGACAGTAGATTGTAAAATATCTTACGTCTGTGGAGAGAAAAATATTCATAAATAATGGAATTTCCAGTCTGTCCCTGAGTAAGTATTGGTAAGAACTGTGTACATCAAGCTATCTAGACCTACAGCTATAACTGCTGTTCCCTGCGGCCATAAACAAAACAATAACCACAAAAGATGAAGCCAGGCATTGACAGTATATTAGTCACAGTAACCAGTGAGGTAGGAGAGGTACTAAATGATGCCAGAATATAATGGAATACTATTTTGCAGAGGTGAAAACACTGTTTAGTTGAACTTTGCATTAACTGTTAAGCAAACTCTACAAGCAAAGAGATAAATATCTGATTAAAATTTGACAGTCATACATCCCTTTTCACCTACCTGTACACGTGTTCAAATTGACAGGCTGAAGGAGCCCGCATGTCTTGGATGTGCCTCGCATTTCAGGTGAGGAGTTTAGGCCTGCTGAGCAGGTGTGGAGAAGTGAAGTCTTAAAATAGGCATCAATTCCCAGCAGTTTTGAAAGTGCATCTGTTATCTGTGTTGCCAGCCATGCTATCAGACTATCAGTCCCTTAAAATAAAGTCAGTTTTCTCTGTTGCCATGATAAGGGTGAAGGATGAGGTGTGAGGGGCAGGAAAAGCCAGCTGATTCAGTAGATACAAAATTATCGGCCAGCAGATGACTAACTGCTGGTCATATGGGGCTGACAGTGTGGGAACAAGACCAGATACCTGCTGCAAAATGCACAGAGCCAGCAGAGCCTGCTGAGGATGGCCTCAGTATCCCCTTTATTTGACAGGAGAGCAATAGGACATGGCGATTAATTGTCCCCTTTCCTATCCCCTCCCCTCCTTAACAGGAGATGTCCTTCTTATGGCCTTCTCATCCCTTGCCAGATTCAACTCCAGATGGGCTCTGCCTTTCCTAATACCATCCCTGCATGCTCAGACTCCTGGATCACCTACCCCTCCTTTCACTTATTGTATTCCTCCTTCCTTTCTTTCGTCTGGTTATTTAGGAACTCCCTCTTCATTGGTCTCCCATTGCCTCTGATGGACTTCCTGCCGTCTGGGTAGCAGGGTAGAACCTGAGTAGGTTCTGGGACTTGGATAAGATTATCCTTGAAAATCAACCAGGTCTTTTGGACATCTCCATGGCTTTCTCTATCAGGATCCTTCCAGGCATGTTCTGAAGAAGCCAAAGTCTGCTCTCCTGAAGTCCAGGGTTCCAGTCCTGCTTTTTCACTTTGTTCCCTTCTCTCACAATCACTGCAGCCAAAAATGCCTTCACATCCCCAACTAGTTCTTCCTTCTTCATAAGGATGAGGTCCAGCCAAGTGACTCTCCTTACCAGCTTCTCAATCACTTGTACTGAGGAGTACTCATCCTTGCAGCCCTTTTTTCCTTCAATTCTTTTTTTTTTTTTTTTTTTTTTCTTTCTTCTTCGGTGTCATCTCTTGTCAGGAAAACTTAAAAGCCAAGCTAGTAGGGTCCTTGATTTTGAGACTTAAAGGAAGAGATTAATTAAAAAGAGACAAGTGGTGGCCTAAGTTCTTTTCTCTACTAAAATTTAAGGCATGAATCTAATAATCGAAAACTTGAGGAACATTTGGGCTTTTCTCTGAAGGACTTCAGCTATGCTCTGACATGCTTCCCCCAACGCATGGCATGATGGTAAATTGTGGGTGCTAAGACTGAATAGGAGTTTCTTTATATATCACAAGCAAGTGTGTTTAACAGGTGGGGTAGGGAAAAATCATTACCATTAACCATTCACCTATCCATTTGTCTGTAGCTTTATTTTCTAGAACAAATACATAATGAGAGAAACACCACCTTTTTTTTTTCTGCCTGTTTTTCTGCACTGCTTTTTTGTCTTTAGGTAAAATACAGATTTAGCAATCCACTGTGAAGGAAACTAGTGCCAGTATTAAAAACAAGTTAATCCAGAAAAACACAAAACTTTTCCAAGATGAAGCCACTGCATCCTGTTTTAAGCACGAAAAGCTGTTGTGAACAGCTTACTGACTTGCAGCTTCTCCTGGTTTCTGGCTTCTCAGCTTCCAAGGGAAACACATTTCATGCTCTGCCTTCCGAGAGCAAGAGAACTCAGATACAGTTTTCAGATTTTCTTTGAAAATATTCCCATCTTTCACTGACCGAGTAAACAAAAAGCTTTTCCTGAAAACATTACAGCCTTTATTGCTGCCAGCTTCATTTCCCTTCTGCATACTCACTACAAAACAGAGCCACTTCCAGGTAAGTTTGAGAAAGTGAAAAAAAAGTACATCTGCATTTTGGTGTGCTATATATCACTTCTACTATGCAAATGATTGTTTAGAGAAGAATAAAAGGCTGTAAATATTTTGAGAAGTGGTCCCCCAGTGCCTCTTCAGTGTTGCAAACTGCACTGTGTGCTTCGTAATTATGTAATATACAGAATGCCAGCTGCTTCGGATTGTACTCCAGGGGTTTGGATGATATCGAAATGCTTTCCTCCCCCAGAGAGAGTCATAATCAAGCAAGTAATACCGTAAAGTCAGACCAAATTGACATTGAGTGGTTGGCTTTTAATGCACTTTAAAACAGATGTTAATGCTGTATACTGTGATTTTTGTTTGTTTGTGCCTTTTTTTTTTCTTTGATAAAGCATTATTTCTTTGACAAAGCAAGGCTGTGGTACATACAGATTCTCTCAGAAGTTCTGCTCTATATTTTCTGATACTCAGATGCTTATTTTCCACTGCTACGACAAGGAATGGAAGGGACACTATTTTGCTGTCACAGAGTAGAGCAGGGAGGCAGCAGCCAACATGCACATTGGTGCTTATGGAGCATGACAATTCCTTCAAGCAAGTCTTGGGGGCAAATTTGTCAACCCCTACTAACTGAAAAGAAGCAGTAGCTGCTTCTTCCTAATGTAAAAATAGGCAAACATTCATTTGTTTTTTTTTTTTTTTTTTCAATTAGTTCTCTAGTACTTTACAGAGTAATATCCATCTAAAATTTCTCCAGAGCTTAAGGTCGTTGGCTCATGGAGACGAAATATGAAACTAATCACAGAACAAGTGTCTATAATATTATATCCATTTCATGCAATCTAATGCAGGAGCTGAGAAAGTACCAGAAAAGTACCAACTGCTAATACACTTATTCTACAGAGCAGAATATTTCAAGGAGAGGCATCGTGGCACTTCCTCCCTGAGAGACCACTACAGAATAGTTTTGGTGCAAGTATGTAGCAATGCCTCACCTAGAGGCAGTATAATTCCCTTTTATCCTCTTGAATAAACACTAGAAAATGTACAACATATTATCAATAGCCTCCTTCTATATAGTTATGTTAAAGCAGCAAATAGGCAACCCCTTAGGTATAGAGAATAAGCATAAGCAATTATCAATTATTCAGATAGATAACTACTCTAAAGAACAAAACACAGCTGCTTTAATAATTAATAACATTTAGGATACTAACAAACTATGATGTCACTAGGGTATCCTTGAAAAGAATGTTATGGCCTACTGGGCAAATATTTTTTTGAGGAATATATAATATTAAATGAGTATTTGCGAGGCTTTCACCATGGTTATAGCCAGATGTTATCAACCACTGCAGGTTAGACTGTACTGTTAATGTGTTTCTTGACAAAAACCTTGTATCTAAATTAAATTAATTAAAATTAAAACAATTAAAATTAAAATAAAATTATTTCAATCAAATAGTTAATACTGTGTTTTCTGTTATTTCTTAAGCATGTCTTCTGGAGATCTTTTTTTCTGATCAGTCACATTATTGTCAATATACAAAATACTGATTTTCGATCTTTCGTCTCCCAGTGGGAGTCCATTCAGAATCCATATCAAAATAAAATTTTGCTATCTTCCTGGTGAGATAAACCTCTTGCACAGATCTTGCTGGACCTTTTAGAAGGTAAGAACAAGTTAAAATCCAGTCAGTCTGTTACTCATATACAAATTCCTTTGGAGGGGACTAACACAAGTGCATGAGCTTCATTTTTTTAAAAACAATTTTCCTATTTCTCCTTTCCTTACCATTTCATTCATTTTTATTACATCCACATAGCCAAGACAGAGAATGAAATACAGAATTGAGCCAGAAGAGCACACAGTATTTTCTTAAGGTGAGCACCTGAAGACACAGTCCTAAACCTATATTTATAACCTATATTTAGATATACAAAGTTTTGTTTTCCTGGTGTGAGTAACAAACAGCTCTTTGAAGGCATTCACCATTTTCCGAAGTCACTGAAGGCATATTTTGCTCAATGTTTATTAAAGAATGCAAGAACTCCTAATTGAGTAGGACAACTCTCCTACCATGTAGGAGTAAAGCTGTTAACTGTGGACCTGTACAGCCTTTTTGAGATCAAGATCCTGTGGCAGGCTCAATACCCATAATTTCAAGAATTAACCTGGAGCCCATTGTAGGAGCAGAGCTCTAGTTTTATGGCTTGCATTTGCCCCTCTAAAAGGCAGTTATCCCTCAGCTTTCCTTTCCAGAGCCGTTCTTCTGCAGCCCTGCTTCACTGATTGCTAACAATTCAAGGACATGACTGTGCAAGAAATTTGTCTCAGCAGGCAGGAGGGGTGTTCCATTTATGTTCTAAAAACCACAGGCTCCACAGTAATATGCCTATAGACTGGCTCCAGCACAGTAACTATATAGCAAACAGCTTCACAGAAAATATCAACACCTGACTTTCCAATGCCGCAAAAAAGCAACATGATTTTTTGATTCACAGTATGACGTCTGGCCTACTGATATAGGGCTATTTAGAGATGGATTTGCACGCAGAAGCAATTTGACTACACTGTGATTTTTATTTCAAAGCTTAACTATCTGCAAAAGCAACATGTGCTTTCTTCAGCTCAACTGACAAATATGCTTGCTCTGCTGAACTTCATTTCACACCTATTTCTGAGATGAGAAAAATCCTGGAGTTTGGGACCATTCTCCTTCTCTCATGACTTTTCAGGATCTCATTTAAAGTTAATTAGAAAATTATATACAAACATTAAATATGTAATATGCCATGACTTTGGTAAATCTTAAAAAAAAGTAAAGATTATCTTTATTCAAGCACAGTTATACAGGGACTGAACTGTAATAAGCCACGGGATTCAACTCATTAATATTTCTCCCTTTCCATACCCACCTCCTCAGAGGCTGTATTTAATGCCAGATCTACCTTGGAGATTTTGCTGCTAACTTTGTCTTGGAGAAGGACAAAATAAGGGGAAATTAGTTAGCTATCATTACCAAAGGGATGTTATTAGAAACATGGTAATGAGATCCAAGAACAAGCAGAAACAAATCACAGATGGCAGGTATACAGACATTGTAAAAAGGGCTTTAGAACATAGTAATAAAGGAATGTTAGCACCACTA
This sequence comes from Eudromia elegans, assembly GCA_003342815.1. NCBI lineage: Eukaryota > Metazoa > Chordata > Aves > Tinamiformes > Tinamidae > Eudromia > Eudromia elegans. The sequence goes on along the minus strand of PTEX01000046.1, from coordinate 416,942 downwards.
AAACTTTCAATTATAGCTAGAAATGACAAAACTTCATAACATGCAGACAAGGCACAAATACTCAAATACTTCTACGCTTGGCCAAAAGCAAAATCTTATACTCTGTAAATGAAAACCATGAGAGATTTTCTTCATTTTGTGAGTAACAACAGAGGATAAATACTGAATATCAACCAGGGTCAAGGATTACTAAATCAGCAGGTTTCTTAGAATGACCTCCTGTAGAGGTACCTCCTGTAGAAAGCAACCGAAGAGAGATTTCACTGCTGCTAGTTTTTATGCAAACCTAGTAATACTCAGGAAATTCTGCAAATTTGGAAGTGTGCTATATAAAGAAAGCAAACACAGTAATATGAATAATTAGATGATAAGAGAAAATGTATTAGACAGTTTGGTTTCTAAAGAGTGGGATCACAGGTGAACACTAAAATTGAGTTTATATAGTGAGAATCCTTGTAGCCATACCTAGTTCTAGCACTTTACGAGATTACAAAAATGGTAGCTACAAAACTTCGATATTCCTAAAATATGTAGTGTTTTAGTTAGAACTCAGTAACTACTGATTAGAAAATAACACAGCAATGGACAGGATCAATAAAGCACACAGTCAGAGGACTAAGAGATTTGAACTAACATGGAATCCTCCTCAAAATGCTGATCGTGTGGGTCTGGCCTGGCCAGTACTAGATACAATGCTGTTTAAAATTTTCAAAGATAATCTAGAAGTAAGTGCAGAAAACATCGTTGATGCTTCATAGGACACGACTGGTTATAAGCACACCGTGGCTGCAAAGCTAAGCACGTGCAGGAGGGTGGCCTCTGTAATGCAGTGGCAGGATTGAACCCCGGCCCTTGGTGAAGCCCAAAAGGGTTCAGGGAGAACATGAACTCCCAGGATGATGCTATCATGTGAAATACTAATGAATCCCTGAGGGCATAGGCTAGGAGGATTAAGCAGAAAGGACAACCTCGCCATGATGTTAAGCTGACACTAGAGTATTTTGTACGTGTTTGGCATTCGTAATTCAAAAACGACATTCAGAAATGCAGAAATTTCAGGTGCAACTCTTATAAATAATTAGGTTAAGATATCTCAGTTTAAAAGACTCAGAATAGATCAGTATATGTCAGAATATATCAAGAGGGTGACTGCAAGATGATCACAATAGATGATCTACTCTTGTCTTTTTATTTTATCCCCAAGGGGACTGTTATTGCAAACCACGCCAAGGTGCAAAGCAGCCCCCTGCGAGCAGGAGTCAGCTCTCCTAATGCGTCTGCAGTGCGTGAGGAGAAGCTCACTGCCCAATGACTATGCCGCCCAGACACAGATGCACCTTCCCTTTTACCTTCAAGTCAGCCAAGTAAGAAAGCAAGAGCCTTGGAGGCAAGGAGGCCACGGCTCCTGTGAGAAACTGAGGGAGGACAACCATGGGTGCTATCAACCCAGTGCAATGCCCTTCCCTCAGTGCCCTGCCTGCCATAGCCACCTCCTGAGCTTCACTGCCATGGGTATCTGGGCCCCACGCTCCCCTTCATACTCTTTCCCTGCACACATGCCCCAGACAGAGCAGGGCCTCCTTGGTTTGGGAAGCCCTGGGTTGGAGCAATGACCAGTGCTGCTCCCGGGGTGTGCAGGTACTAACAGCCCTAGCAGAGCCGGCAGAGAAGAAGAAAGAAGGAAGGAAAGGGATGGCTGGAAGCCCAAGCCAGCCAGTACTCATTAGAAATTGGCCTGACATTGCAACTGTGGGTATGCCTGCCCGGCACAGCAGGCCCAGGTGTTTGGCACGTAGGTCCTCCTGTTTGTGCCCAGTGAATGGCATCTCAATCTGGGAGCATCAGCACGGGGAGCTTGGGAGAGAGCCACAGCGTGCTCGCAGGGACCCGCCAGCACTTGCCTTTCATGATTAGTCAATTCAGTATTAGCGGCTCGGGAGGCAGAAACAGATGTTGTCTGACTCGGTTCAGTTAATTGACTGAGTTCAGGTAAAGTCTTACATGGGAAAAATTAGGAGAAAATTAGTAATGTTTTCCAGACCATCTTTTCTAATGTCATTTCTAAGGTGGGAGGAAACACACTGGGAATATGCAAGGTGATATTCAAAATCTGCCTGGATGTGATTCTATGCAATGTGCTTGTGCAGGGCGGTAGGACCAGATGATTTCCAGAGGTCCCTTCCAAACTCAACCATTCCATGATTCTGTGATAAAAGATAAAAGGAAAAACACGTTTAGGCGTTTTTATAATTAATGCAAGATCTGCAGCATTCGGCTTGACTCCTTGGAAACATCAGTGACTTTCTATTGCCATTAAGGATGTATGAAAACAAGTCACCAATACCTCTCATGTCACTGCAGACTGTGTCAACTGTTTTGACCATGAAGGTCAGTGAAATCCCACCTCAGAAATAAATGCTTACATGTTTATTCCTAAAACATATACACTCCACTTATCATAGGAGATGCTTACTGGGTTAGTACTACAGTAATAATTTTTCTTCTTTAAATTTTTCCCTCTGGAAGTGCTTTCAGATTCACACAGATAAAAATGCTACAGACGTTTAAGGACTTATGATGATTTATGCATTCCAAGAGTTGTTTTCAGTCAGAACCATTATCACTGGAAGAAATAATCCTTTATGATTAGCCATGTAGATATGCATTCAGAGAAGAAAAAAAGATGTAAGCATCTAAAAACTGTTAGTTAAGCATGCTGCAAATGAGGATATCATTGTTTGCACTCTCATTAATAGCTATATTAACATCGCATTTTTATGGAAAAAAACTCCTAAATGCAGATGGATTGATGGGGAATGCACTGTGACTATTTATAAAGTGAATTAAATTCTGAAATACCATCCATTTTAAAATTCGCCTTGCACTTTAATCCATTTCTTTGTTTGTACACTGAAATCTTGGGGAAGGTTAGAGAAATTGAAAGAAACTAGTAGTACATACGTTCATCTCACCCTCCTGGCCTTTCTCTAACCCTAGCAATACGAGATTATATTGTTCAAGAAGCAGCTCAAAAAGAGGGTTTGACAGCTGATATTTTAGATGTTAGGCACTAATATTTTTTGAGCATCTGGCAGAGAAGTTTAATCTCTTGACCAATCACTTTTATGCCTACCTGTCGAACAGATTCAGCATTCCACTTGTGCACTGTTGAAAGCAATATCAGGACATGTCCTCAGCATTTTTTCAGTGAAAAGGTCTTATTTATTTATGCTCACAAGGATTATTTGGCTCCAAGTTATGAATGAGGTTAGCCAATGCCCAAATAACTCATCTCATAGAAGGTAGATGTCAGAATTCCCTTCTGGGATGGGAGAACACAGGAGCTGACCCTGTGGCTGGGCACCTTCTGCAGCATGTACAGGCCAAATTTTTCAGAAGCTCAGTTCTACTCACATAAAGCTAAATGGCTGAGAGAGAAAGGGCTATTGAGAAAAAGATGAAGTGAAGAGTATGGGTAGTTTGAGGAAGAAAATTGAACGAATTGTTATGGGATGGAATTTTTCCACTTCAAAAGGGGAGACTGTCTCCTCAAGAGCGATGTTCAAGGTATACACGATAAGCATGAAGCATTTGAACAGGCCTCAAGAAGAACTGGAAGCTAAACCAAAGATGCCATAAGTGGAGAATAGTAGTAGTAGCAGCAGCATTAACAGTAGTAGTAGCAGCGTTAGTAGTAGCAGCAGTAGTACAGTAGTGTTGGCACCTAGACATAGGAAGACTGTCTACATATATGATAGAGACAGAACCAACAGTGAACATTCTAATCATCCAAAATATGCAAATAATAAATCAAGATAACCTATAAAGAAATCATATTTAACAGAATTAAGGAGTTGAAACTGCATGTTTTGGAAGAGTAGCCATGAGTTTCATCTACTTCCTGAGGTCTTTAGCATTCCCACCTGCTATACTGCCTTAGGTTTTTTTTTCCTATGCTGTACACCTGCAGGCTAAAGGATATATTAACAGCACTTAAGTATGTGCAGCTCTCTCCAAATACTTATCTCAACTTGATTACTGGAGTATATATTTACTACCTGTCTAAGCTTCAACTTGAATTACTGAAGGATTTCAAAACAATCTTAGCAGAAGATGATAAGCAACATTATACAACAAACACATATTACTATTATTGTTTTGAACACTAGCAGAAATTAGATGTACATTGTGGTATTGATATGACAAGATCACTTACTCATTTCCATTGAATTAATAGGAAATTACTTGACAAAGTAAAAGGAAGAAAAGACACTAATTTTCTTCTCTTCAGGTGTGCTCTCGTAAAACTGTCACATCTTGTAATGATCACAGGAAAAAGAAACTCATAAAATTTTAGCAAGATTTTTTTTTCAGTCTATTAATCAAATATACCTAGAATACGTTTAGAAGTATCCAGTTTGGCAGAGGTCTGAAAAGTTACTGAAATCTCACTCAGGTATATGACTCAGAACCTGAAATCATGGGACAACTCAGAAGTCAGGCAACTTCTGAGATTTTCTGTCAGGAAGTTGTTATTGCTTTGCTCCCAGGAATCTGTCAACCTTAACCACCTTTGCTAGTGAACTTCTCATAACTCCTAACTCCTCCATTTCACTCTGTTTCTTTTGTCTTAACCTTTGGGTGTAGCAGTTCAGAAATGCTATTTTTCTCTTTCACCACTTTACAGCATCCTGGGTTTTGATGGCCCATCATTTACTGCAGCTTCAACTTGACTGCTTTAGGTTGTTTTCTCATACAGGAAAACAGACTACTTGTGGGATTCTTCCCATATATCTTCACTAGAAACAACAGTGGAGTTACCCTCCATTCACAGTGAAGTAATACTTCCCATTTTTGTCAGCGTGACTATATATGTAGCTTATGAAAGATTATGGTGGCAGCACAGTTTCATATTTAGTGACCATCAAGAGACAGAGGTACTTTTAAAATAACATTGAGGCCCACTTCTTTGCTCTTCTCTGTGTGCTGAGTCTCTTCTGCTAAGGACAAGATGGATGAAGAGAGACTGAGGGAATTAGGTTTGCTGAGCCTTGAGAGGAGAAGGCCCAGGAAGAGCAAATTACTCTCTACTACCACCTATCTCTCTACTACCACCTAACTGAAGGATGTAAATAAGACAGAATCTTCTCAAAGGTGCAAAATGGGAGGATGAAAGGCAAGCCACAGAGACCAGGTGGAATATGCAAATTTCTGACTCCATAAAAAGAAACAGAAATACCATGAGGATGATCAAGCACTCGAACAGATTGCCCAGAGAGGTTGTGGACTCTCCATCTTCGCACAGATTCAAAGCACCACTGAAAATGGCCTGAGCAATCTGTTCTACCTGGACCAACTTTGAGCAGGAGATTGGACTAGACACCTTCTGAAGGCCCTGTCCAGCCCACATGATTCTGTGATTCTGAAACAGGGGACTCAGACTGCACAGTATTCCAGATGCAGGTGTACAATGCAGGTATAATTTGGCATGTTCATCTTCTTTTTTGTTTTTAGACAAACACTTCACTTGTGTTTTCTACCATTGATTAGCACAGCATTATTTTTTTCTTAGATCTATCCCAACTTCCAGATCTTGCCCATGAATGAAATAGAGTCAACAAAATGCCTTCATTTTATGTGTGAAATTTGCACTATTTTTTTCTGTGTGCACCACTTTGTAACTATGCACATCACATTTCATCTGCCATTTCATTGCAAAGGCACAGATTCTTAAAAGTTAATTTTGCAGTTTGTTTTGTAGTTTGTCTTTACCATTGCTGGGTTCATCTTAATACCATCAACAGGCTCGGTCACATCTATATTCATTCCCTTTTCCAGGTCATTTACAAACTTCTGGAATACTGTCCCAGCTCAGATTCCAGCACTGATCCCAATAGTTTGTGGAATGACTAATGCCTCCTGTACCTTGGTTTCTGCTTTTTAATCAACTGCCAAGCCATACAAGGAACTGCATAGGTGGCAATCACAGAGTTACTTAATTTCCTTAAAACATTTTGGGAAAGAGATGGCCTTGTGGAAGGCCATCTGTCAATCCTGACAATCAACCGGATTGCCCTTACCCACATAATTGCTGACAACTTTAAAAGGAAAAAAAAAAAAAAAAGTGGTTTGTGAGTCAAGCACTCCATTTAAAAAGCTACCTTGACTGTTCCCTAGTAGATCATATTTATCTATGTGTCTCTTAATGCTATTTCTTACCACAGATTCTATTAATTTCCTTGAACTTATCTGTTACTTACCTTTTTCAGAGTAACACCTATATTGCTTGCAGATCTATATTAGCCCAGACTTCCCAGAAAGCCTGTTTTAAAAGTGCTGTCACTTCTGCCAACTTCAGTCCTCAGTGTTTTATGTGATGAATTACAGGCTGTTGTTAGTTACACAATGATGAGGACTAAATACTTCTTAAAAAATGTCATTATTGATTAATGACATGTCTGAAGGATTAAGAGCTGCCGGATATTCTATCACCTCTACTTTCTCTCAACAGTACCTGACTGCATACATACTTTATCCTCTTAATACTGAAAGATCTAGCCCAAATAATTCCAAAAATACACATTTTCTGATTTACTAATTTTGTCACTATGTCCAAATACTAGTTTATGTGCCATGTCTACTAATGGGTCTTTCTTACACCACTGGTAAAACCAACTCTGAGAATACAAACCTTAACTAGCATCCTTAAGATTTCCTGTTTAATTGGATTTGACAACTTCCTATTGTCTCTAGACTCTGGCATAATTAAAATCGTACTTAATTATAATTCAAAATAGATAAATTTCCATTAGAGAGCTGCTTTGTTGTGAACTTTATCATCTTGAAGGTCTTAAATGAAAGACTGTAGTGGATTTAACATAAATTGTCTATCTCTGATGTAGATACCTGTCATTTACAGCCATTTTTCTCAATAAACCCATTTAAATATTTTTGTTCTCTGGTCTCATCAGCAACCAAAGCCATTCTGGGTTATTCTTTAGAAATATGAGTTAAAATTATATACAGAAAACATGTATTAGCCACAACCAAATGCTATCTACATAGTTCATACTAGGTTAGGTTACTCTTGGTGCAAAAAAATGTTTGTTCTACTAAGTAATACAGGAGGTAAACGTTATTGTAGAAAATATGTCTGTGTAAATAACAAAATTATATTTAGTATATAGTAAATGGTCTATATAAGCACAATCTCATTTTATTCTACTTACAAAAGTTTTCTGCAATAAAGAAACAGCAAATGTCATGGGACTGAGACACTAACATATTTACTTCCAATCTTGACTCAAGGAGGGTTCTCCACGCTTGACAAAGCAGAGAAAGATGCTTTTCTTCCTTGCCTCAGACAGAAGAAAGCAGAAGCTTTTGTATATTTGTCTCATGACAACATTTCATCTTAATACAATCTGGTCACAGCAGCTACTGCAGAAAATTGCTTGCAGTTTGCTGGCACCATAGGAGACCATCATTACTGACAAGATTGAGAAAACCATCAAACGACAATTGAGGACTCAATCTAACTGGGGCATCCAAATGCTGTGCTTTTTTTATTAGGGCTATTTTCTTGCATCTCTTTAATTCTTATTCATGTCCATCGGTCCTTGACTCACATTGAGATTCAGTGCAATAAAGGCTTCAGCTCAACTGAATTCCATCTCAGAAATCATCAAAAAGTAAGATTTATGTAATCATTTTTAGAAAACCTGATAAAGGCCACCTACCCAGGTGAGGAAATGTACTCATAAGCTCTGCTTCTGTGGTTTTACTAAGATGTCCACCTATTTCCTTAGCAAAGGAATTACACAGGGCAGCCTATCCTCTAGCACACTGTGATGACATAAGCCACTTTCTCTGGGGATGTTTGGCAGAAATCAAGGAGCACCTGCACCAATGTCTTTGTTTAATAGGTCTGCTTAGTTTGGCATGGTTTTAGTTTAGTAAAAAAATAACTTCATCTTCAGCGCTCATTCCACATCAGACTAAAGCCATCTCTTCTCACCAAAACTAGCTAAATACAGAAAAGTATATAACTATGCTTTAGCCTTATATGATTTACTGGATTTGCAAATTTCACACAACATGCGCGTCTGAAACTACTGCAAAATCACAGAAAAAAACCCCAAAAAAACTGTTGTTTGCCTTACAGATATTGTCAATGGTGAGCCTGTGCTTCCAAAGGAGATGTACACTGCAATTACAAAAATGGAGAAAAAAATACATCCTTCCAAGAACATGGCATAAGACACAAAGCTGCATATAATCTTCAGTTGAAGTTGAAGCACCCATCAAAATTCCTATGCCTCTTTCTGATTCATCTGAACCACAAATGTATTATTTCATACAGAGGCAAAAAATTTGAGAAGTCATTGTCCAACAGTTTATCAAATTTGTAATCATAATCTTATTTCCAAAAATATTTCATCTCATTTTTTTCTTTATTCCCCTAATTTTAGGAAATAGTGAAAAAATAATGAAAAAAAAATCTTTTTAAATACAAAACTCAAAATATATTGTCCTTGCACTTTCTAAATTTACTCCAAATTTCCCATACTTGAATTTCCAATTCAACTTAGTTGGGAGAACTAAACCTTTTTTTTTTTTTGTTTGGTAGTTAATTACAGAAGACAGTGAAGGAAAAAAGTCTATCACTGCAATAGAGGGCTAAGTACAGTTCAAAAAGTTTTTGAAGATTGGCCCTCACTTGTAGCTTAAGGCTGTTTCCATCCCAAGAGGGGAGTCATCACAGACTAACTTATTATGGATGCCGTGTTAAGCAACTCTGTCGGTTATGTAAGCAAGGTGAAGTCAATTAATGCTAGGAAACATATTTTCCTGTCTGTTTCACCATCACGTTACATGGACTCAAACAGAGATACAAGATAGATGTTGGTCCAAAGCCAGCATTGGCAAAAAATATGAGTAACCTAATAAGACAAAACAAAACTTCCATCATTTGGGAGTGTGATATTGTGCAAATGGAAAAGATATATTTGTGTGCTATGTGAATGATAGGTTCAAATGACTCCCAAACAATGTAAATCGTAAGAGCTATTTGTTCTTCATGGAAGTAAAATAGATGTTAAAATAATAACAATAACAATAATAGCATCTCCAGCACTGAATTAGCCAGGAAATAGCTGATGTACAGTTAAAAAAATTGCTTTTTTGGGGATCAAATTCCATTTGTTCTTTCTTTCCCTCGCTTCATTCTGTTTTTAATCCTTAGACTGTGAACCCTTCTCTGTGTATGTTCCTTTGTGTATCTTTACGCTGTCCACTCAGATCTTTACTCACTGAAATTTGTGAGAGTGGCATAATGTAAGAGTGGATATAGAGGCATAATTATTACTGATAACATATCTAGGATTTTTTTGCCTGCTGGTATTTATAACTATTTCATTTTTAATAATCTTTAGGGTCTGTTTTTGATGCTCCTGGTTTTAGTTTAGTTTTTGCAAAAAATCATACTGGGCAAAGGCAGTTTCACTTTAGCTGACAGTGTCTGACTTAGCAGATACAGTGACTGTGTCTTAGGCCTTTTGAGAACATTACTATGTTTCCTTCTCTAAAACTGCACAGCATAATTCCTATGAGTAACTGCACTGAAATAGTGGAAAATACAGTTTAAAAGTATTACTGTTAATGCTTTCTATGTTTGAAACCTCAAATTTGAGCACAATATGATGATATATATATGTGATGAACATACATACTTTTCTATTGTTATAATTAAACAGTGGAATAAAACATCTTACAGAGAAAGAAAAATTAGAAGGCTTTAGATTATTGGTGAATTAATCCAAAATATTTTATTCCATCTCTGTTAATTCTAGTCTCTGAACTTACTGCCGAATGGCTACAACTTTTTTCATTAACTAAAATCTGATTTTGAACAAAATTGAGTTTGAAGTGCCAGAACTCCACGGAGAAAAGATATTGTTCCTATTATTCCTAGCGTGGGTAAGATCCAGCCAGTCTACCTCCCTCTTGAGCCTAGGCCCCCACAAGACAACAGGTCATTTTTCTTGTCAGCTAACTTTATCCCTATTCAGTCACACTATCCAAGTGATAGGATTCTAGGGAACGTATTTATTCTGAACTGAGGAGTAAAGAAGTGTTAAGTATTGTATAGTAGAAGTAGTCTGATAAAACCACATATAAACCAAGAGCCAATAGATTTACCTATGATGTGAAAACACATTAACACTACATTCAGTAGTGCACCACTGCAGCAATTATTGTATTTATAAAATGATTTATTTATAAAACAAGCAGGCTATGAGACAAATCTGTAAAGGAAATCTTCCACAATATAGAGTTTACCATGCTTTGATTTGTTTTCCAAAAACAGTGCTGGTATATGTACATGTGCATCATCACAGAGATACAAAAGTTCACATGTGTTAGGCCAAGTAACTACTCTCTGACAAAGCAATATGCTTATATAACCTAAGTTATATAGATAAATAACTTTCACAGAAGTTGGAGAAAAGTTGACTGCAAAATTGGATTGTTTGTGCACGTTTTTCATACACAGAGAGTATGAAAAAAAAAAAAAAAAACCCTACTCTTGCATGTCTTTAACTACTCACTTTTCCTGATGGTAAAAAGAAAAAATCTTGTGTGCAGGACTTCTCTTCCCCAATGATGTCATTCCTCTCAAATCAAAGCAAAAATTATGGAAAAATTTTGCCCAAAGCAAATGTCTTGTAAAAAGTACATTCACATATGAGGAATTAACTAAAAAGAAAAACTATTTTATTAGTGAAGCTATCCTCCACTCCTTAGTTTTAGGGAGACTGGCATCTTCAGTTCATTCACCTATCAAGTGTTCAGTAGTTTTAATGCCCTCCTGCAGAAATAGAATCACATTAGTGTCACACCTCTATAGCTTGAAGCTATTTTTGTTGTTTTAAATAATTTGGAAAAAAATAATAAATAATCACACATACAATTATAGCAGTGATGAACTGCCATTAAAAGTATTTGACATATGTCTAGTTGCTCGACTAGGGCAAAGCAGTCTCCCTTTAACACCAATATAATTAAAACCAGCTTATATAAAGTGTCTCCAGAGTATGCTGAGACAATGTGGAAAACAAGCACACAGGATTATATCTAGCACAGTAAAGAATGCAGAAGAATGTAGAAAGGTATGTTTTGCTGAAGAGGAATGCTTTCAAATTAAATTCAGAACCCCAAGTATTTTTGTCTCTTTGGTGGATAAGATCCTAGGGTAGTTGGGCACATTTGACATTTTTGTCCTTGGTCTATAAGACAGATTTCCCAGATGGGTTTTAGATTCTGTAGCCAACACCACAGAGGAGTAACCTAGCTGATATCCTTGCAAATATTATGTGACAGCAGAACTGGAGCTTTACATAATTCTGCTCAGCCTTTGGAGAACCCAGTAAGGTCCTCTGAAGAAGCATATTCCCCATTAAGCACAAGTGACTGAAGATGCAGTCTAAATAAGGGAGCCTCTCTCAAGCACTGTGATTTCTGAACTGTAACTAACACTTTCTGAATGATACCTAGAATAGAATAAAAATATGGAAAATAATCTGAACAGGAAAGATGAAAGTATCTGCTCATATTGAAGATAACGGCAAGGGATCTAAAGAGCATTCTCAATTTTAAGGAATGAGAGATAGAGAAAGGAAAAGCACACAGAGAATAGTCTGTTAGCAGCAAATTCCTATGTCCTTGAAGTATTTTGGTTGGTAGTCAGGCAGAGGAAGCTTAACTATACAAGTGTACTGCAGGTAGCTGTGCTGAGTCATACTCCTTGAAAACAGACACACGTTTTATAAAGCATGTATATTTTAGGCCCAAGGACTGACTAAAGCTTGAGAAAAGTTTGTGATCAGTCTGTCTGTAATTGAAGTAATTACCTGAGATAAAAGACCAGACCTTTATTGGAGTTTGACACAAAAATCTCAGAGAGAGATTTTTAGAAGACCTATAACTGGCCTTTGGCAAGGCAGTAAGAGCATTTTCTCTGTAACAGACACCATGCTGACCAGGTTCAACTTTGTTGAGGGAGAATTTCATTCCAATACTACAAACAGTAGGCAAAAGTATTAAAAAAGGCAGCAACTCAAGCCAAAAAGCAGGAAGAGCTGTATGTATGCAACAATACCCAAAGCTGGCAGAGAATCACAATAACGTAATGCTGTGAGAAGGACAAGAGATGTAGTTTCTTTTTAAGGAAGGACACCAATATGCCAACTCAGGTGGCACAGAGAAGAAGCGATGGCAGCACCGTGACTCCAAGGCACCAGTAGGCACTGCACGCAGTCGGTTTGCACTGCAACACGGGGGCTTAAACTGTTTACTTTAGAAATCACGCCTTTTTTTTTTCAGAAATGTAAAGTTAAAAAACACCTTTGTTTTAATTTCCTAGGTACAAAATATACTCCTTTGCATTTGGAGAAGCATCGCTCACCTAAGCTCTGGTATGCCCACCTGAATTCCCAAAAGAGCAAATTCCACAGACACTTTTAACATGTCACTCTGACTCGACTACCTGAGCCTGCAATGCCAGAAGCAGAAAGCTCACTCAGGGCAGCCACGGATGCCTCTATGGGCAAGCAGAGGTGTTAGCGCAGGGGCTAATGGGGCAGCACCCAGCATCCTGAAATCCCACAGGGGTTTGCTCTTCTTTAGGCTCCATGTTGTGCACCTTTTGTTTAACTTCACATGTACTAGTGTGTTATTACAGCAGACTTCTTGCAATGATTTCCTAAGAAGCCATCACAATAACTTACAGCAGGGTAAGTGCAGGAAGGATGGTGCTCGTAGTCTGATCTGCCTGAGAGCACTGCTGCACCCCAGGAAACATGGCAATCTACGCATGCCCAAACTATGTAGGTAAGAGCAGGTGGGCCAAGGTCACGCTTGTGTACTTTGCACATCTGGTTCTATCACAACAAACTTTCCAGGGCGGTTCATTTAGTTCTACTACCCACTTCCCCAAAGTCTTTAACTCCTGGAATGACAGGGTAAACAGTGTGAGGCTGCATTTTATCTGCCAGCTCAGAGCTCACTGGGAAATGTCCAGTTGCTGAATCAGGAAGCTTCGTGAAAAGCTTCCCCATAAAGTGGTTCTATTGCTGGACTACTTCCAGGCCACATTTTTGTCCTCTCACTGAATTACTGGGCATGGATTTTTCCAGCAAAGCTCTTGCTGCCTGCCATTAATCCTTTGGGCTAAGCAAATCAGCAAGCCCTTTAATCACTGGGATTGATACAACCACTCCTAGCAAAGCATTGCCAACCATCTGCCCATTTCACAACTATCAGATCCATGACTAAATGAAAGTACAAGGTAAACAGCGTGGTACGGTATGCCACAGTTGAATAAAAAATTAGAGCCGTCACGGGGGAGATGGATTACTGCTTTATTGTACTATAATCCACGGGGCAGTGAAATGTTGACATGCCATTCCTATTATGGTATCCGCAGCTTCAAACTGCACGTCTAAGCATAAATACCTTTTGTCTATTATGGAAGTAGAAACATGCAGTCACACACCTAACAAATATGAACATAATGTACATTTTCACATTACTTTTGTTCTGTCCACTGCCTATAAACAGACTACATGTGATCAGCAACCAGGAAACCATGCTCCAAAATAACGCAAAACTACCTATCTCACAAATGTTGTAATATGTGTCCTACATAGTTATATAAAAACAAAACAGCTGGATATGATACGCAGTATTCCATCAAAATAAGGACAGGCCAGCCTCTCAGTGGTCTAAACCAAATGGATATAAAACAGGACAGGTGTCTTTCTTAAGTCAAAAAGATATGGGGAGTAGTCGGGGAAGGAAGGCTGATCCTCCATCTCTATTTTGGGATTGGAACATTTTATCTGTTCCATATTTACATACCAAAATCTTCTAGGGAAAACCAGGAAGAAGGAACATCCCTAAACTACATTAAAGCTGAAAAAGCACTGACAAAGCAACTGTGCCCAAGCAACTGCTGTCACAAGCCGCACGAATCAACGTCCCCCCTAAGCCGGAGCAAAGCAACGAGCTCAGGGCGCAGTTCCACAGCAGCAGCCAGAAGCATCCAGCCCGTTCGGAGCCTGCCCGGGCCGAGACAGTGCCCGAGACCTTGCTAGTCTCAGGTCAAGGCATGGATGGACAGTGATTTAAAGCCAGGAAATGTCCGGAGTGAACACAGACTGCAGGAATTGTAATTCCTGCTCCCTTTCCCATTACCCAGAGGGTTTCTGCTGTCGCATGAAGAGCTGCTCTTGACGTGACCCCTCAGATGCTCAGGGAGACAATGGCACAAGACAGTTATCCAGAAATGTATTTAATTGTCAACTGTGTCTGAGAAATTAAAGTAAATCAATCTAGAAGAGAAACAGTTAATAGATGCTACATAGTGCACGTTACATCTATTTACTATGCATGTGACTGCTAGGTTTAATAACAGTTTTAGCTATGGTGTTATCATGTTAAAACAACATTTTTGGTTTAAGACTTACTTGGCTTATGTTACTTAGTTATTTTTATTTGAAGAGTCATTATGGGATGCAGAGGGCACTTCCCGGAAATTAATGACCAGTGAGGTGAACAGAGATTACAGCTAGCATTAACCTCTTCAGATGTCAGGAAGTGCCCCTGTTGAGGCAGTTCATATTATTTTTGCTGCCTGTAAGAATTTTGGAAATGATTAATACATTTCTGCCTTCTAGCACAAAGATTTTTGCAAAGAGTTATGATTTTGTCTGTTGAACAAATCAACAAAGCCTTTGAAAGATCCTTCCTGTTGTGCCGGGCCTTTCCGAAGGCTTTAATCTCTGAAATTTGGCAGAGTCTCCATTACGATTTCCAGTGCTCTGCCAACTGCCAAGTGCCTGCAGCTCTGCGCATCGGCGGGCTCTGCGCGGCGCTCGGCTGGGCCAGCCGGCCTGCTCCTGCTGGGGCAAGGGCTTCAGCAGAGCCACGGAAGCACCAGGCTCCGCTGCGGCTCCGCGTTTGCTATTAACTCTTGAACTATCATTATTTTTACATGAATACCTTATACATGTAAGCCGATAAAGGAACAGTCTCCTGCCAGCAGGGCCTCCCCAACTTGCAGAGTGCACCCAAGTTTCAGTTTTTGATATATCCTACTTTCATGCTATTTTCTCAGTGCCTTTTATCTTCCACATCCCACATTCAATAATCTCTCTTATCCTCTCTGCATAATAATAATGGGGCCACATATATATTTCATAATTGAAGTATCATTGCTTTCAACATGCCTTGCATTTAAGTTTCATGTGAAAATGAGGAAAGAAATAATCTAAGTGTTGCAGAGATCAAGATCGGAAGCACAGGAAAGCTGACAGCGAAATCAGCTAATATCCAAATCAGAAGAAAGCAGGAGTCTCATTACCCCTGTAGACTTGGACCAGGAATTTATTGCCTTCACACTAATTACTGTAATACCTGATTTGGAGGTTTTGGTTTAACAGTGGAATCCAGGCTGAGAATAAACTACTTTTCCTACACACTGCTTGGAATAGAATTATAAAATACAGATTTACTCATTTATAAATTTATTATAAAATACATTTATATATATATATAAATATTTACAAAGACACTAACCTTGCTCTGCTCACTCACACCTCAACCAGCCCACGTTCTCAATAGGACATGAGGGCGACAGAGGCAGCGATTGAGCCTTCATGACCTATGCCAGCCTAAGTCTCCTCTGCCACTCTAAGCAGCATGCTAGCACTGCCCTGATCTCTTCCATGTCCACGCTAACACAGAAAGGGGCAGTTCCTCTCTTCTCTGCACTCTTTGCTTAATGTTTCTACCCTCCATCAGCAGCAGAGCTCATGCAATCACCTTCACATTTTGGAGGGGAAGAGAGATCACCACTAGAAGAAGTCCTGAAGAGTTCACCTCAGAAAAAGTCCATGCTGCCAGCTCAAGTTATTTGTGCTTTATTTGAAGGATGCTGGATACTTATAGGCAATTAAATAAAAATAACATGCATAGTTTGATATTCCTAGTTCCTGCAGTGAACTACTACAAAACTAGGATTTACAATCAATGTCTTCACATCTCAAGAGAGTGCTATTCCTTTTACTGGTGATTACTACTGAATAAACTTATTTAGATTCTGAAACTATGCATAAAACCCAATACAGCTGCTTTGTGAAGTTTAAAGACCCATTGTAATAAAACACGTAATGCATTTTCCTACTGTTACTGTGAATATACTTGAAAAGAACACTTTCTGTCTTTTTATGATAAAGTATTTCATGCCAGAAATAAGGAAGAGAAGATGAAAATTGCTGTCAGATTTGAATTCCGACAATCAAGAACTCATTAGGAACTCAAAGGTAGCTTATATGCATACATAAATGTACATTTCTTTTACATTTTAAACACTACTCAGAGGGTAGATTTTGTATATCAACTTCAAATCCTTTGAAAATGGGGTAAAGCCAACTAATTTAACAGTAATTGTATGGCCTTCTGGGCTTCTGCCATTTTACATCAGTTATTTGTAGGTGAACATTGGACTGTCTGAGACACAGAGCTGTCAGTCAGCACAATTACAGCGCATTTTAGAGCATTACATAAGCAAGAGTAAACCTGTGCCTTTCATTAGGTGAACCTGAATAACATGTGCCACTGTGACAGTGGCAGCAACGCTATGTCTAAGCTTTACTCTTAAGGCTTCCTCTATTATCTTTGTCAAGTCTTTCTTCTCACCTTTCTCCACTGTCATTTGTGCATTTGCATAGGCCTTAAGCAACCTCGAGTGAAACACTGAACTGTTCTTGTCAGTCCTCTCTTGGATGGACATACCTCTGTCGCACACAGACATCCAGGGATGTACACGAGCTACTGCTCACTGAGTCTGCCCGGGGACTAACTTGTGGCCCTGGATGTCTCAAATGCCCTAGCGTTTCTGACAGCCCAGGTGCCACTGGGATCAAACCTCCTTCCTGGAGAAACATGGCAAGAAGGTAGAAAAGTGAGTCTCAGCATTCCAGTGTCTGAAGTCAGAGAGGGACCTGGGTGTCATGGTGGACAACAAGTTGACCATGAGGCAGCAGTGTGCCCTCGTGGCCAAGAAGGCCAATGGGATCTTGGGGTGCATTAAGCAGAGCATCTCCAGCAGGTCAAGGGAGGTGATTCTGCCCCTCAGCCCTGGTGAGGCCGCACCTCGAGTACTGTGTGCAGTTCTGGGCTCCCCAGTGCAGGAGGGATGTGGAGATGCTAGAGAGAGTCCAGCGCAGGGCCACAAAGATGATTAGGGGCCTGGAACATCTGCCCTATGAGCAAAGGCTGAGAGAGCTGGGCCTCTTCAGCCTGGAGAAGGCTGAGAGGGGACCTCATCAGTGTGTATGGGGGAGGGAGTGAGGAGGATCTCTTCTCAGTGGCGGCCAGCGATAGGATTAGAGGAAATGGCCACAAAATGAAGCATCAAAAGTTCCACAGGAACTTAGGGAAAAATTTCTTTCCTGTGAGGGTGACAGAGCCCTGGCACAGGCTGCCCAGAGAAGCTGTGGAGTCTCCTTCTCTGGAGATCTTCAAGACCCGCTTAGATGCCACCCTTTGCCCTGTGCTCTGGGTGACCCTGCGTGTGCAGGGCGGTTGGACTGGATGACCTCTAGAGGTCCTTTCCAATCCTAAGGATTCTATGATTCTAAGTTGAATGAAGTTGAACACCTCTCTCTGAACACAGTATATACTAGGGAGTTATCAGACTTCCACAAAGAGCCCTGAAAAGCACCTCCTATGCAGTCCTGATCTCCTGTCCTGCACTTGTGGCTAACTAAGCTTCCCCCTGGAGAAGTTCAGCTCTCCACACTGCCTGCCCTCCACATCCCGTGCGCTCCGCAGTCCCTTCCGTGAAGAACAATGAAACGAGGAGCTGTCACAGCAACAGGGGAATGTCTTTTCGTTGAGACCCTTATTGCACAGCGATAACTCTGAGACTGCCACTCCATTAGTTGTCAAGTGCCTGCCGCAAAATTGCTCCTGCAATCAAATACAACAGACAGGCTGCAAAGGGAGGCAGCAAAGGGAAGCTCGCAAGGCAGAGCTGAGCCCTCCATCCAGAATGGGGGTTTACCTGCCTGACATTCTCATTACAATGGGGTATCATTTTTCCACATTCCTGACGGCTTCTGTTTTGAATTTTGTCTTTTTGACCTACAGATTCTTATCTTTTTAAGGAAAGTACCCTGCTTTCTGGCTTACACTTATTTGATATAATTCCCAACTCAAACATGTGATTGTGGATGGTTTATTGAGAACCTTGGGGATGGGTCATATCCACTACCTGGATCCTCTTCCTTTTTGCCATGCTATTTTTTTCTTCTTTTTCCTTTCCTTTTCTTTTTTCTTTTTTCTTTTTTTTTTAATAAAAACAAGACACAAACAATGCAATTTCAAAAACTAATCTTCCTTTTAAAATGGAAAGACTTTATTTTTAAAATATTCTGAGATAAAATATAAAAAACAATATGAACTGCTACTTAAAGACTATCATACATTTCTTTATTAAATGAATATACATTTAGCCTAGCAAGCATCTGTAATAATTTAAAGGGCAACTGTCGCATGGCTCTACATTTCTGCCATGTTGTTTAAGGTTACTTCACTGACCTGCATTGTTCAGCCCCTTAGTGCAAAATCCAGCAGTTTAGTCCTGGCCACTTTTCCTTGACAGTAAGAAACAAAGCAGTTAACTTAGCCCTGGCTGCAGAGCACTCTCCTGCTCTGCTGCTGTAGCTGTCCAGCAGTAGCAGGCAGCTGCTAGGCTGCTGGTAAACTGCTGCTGCTCAACACTGTGTGACAGTCATCTGAGACTTAAACTGTAAAAACTGAGACTTAGATATGAGATAATGAGTTGTATCCCTGATTCACCCCCTTCAGAAGCCAACTCAGGGGCACTTGCAGTCCAGTGTGAAAGTAGCAGTGCTCCCAAAACCTGGATTTGTCCCAAATGAGTGCACAGGTTCAGATCTTCCCAAGAGAAAGAAGGTTTTCACAGTCAGGCATGGATTTCTTTACTCAGTCTCACACTGCTACGCGCTCTAAATAAGCTAATTTAAACAAGGAAACTTGACAGTTATGGCTTGCCCTAAGGCAAATGGCCTAAGGAGTCCTGGGTTGTAGCTAAGTTGTGAAATTTGCACAGAGTAGGTACCAGAAAAAAAAAAAAAAAAAAAAAAAGAGAGATGAAGTCATCAAGCACCTCAAATACATACAAAAGAGCAGAACTCCAGTGTCTATAGCTGACGTTATCAGTAGAATCAGTGTTACAGGCATACAAAACTTACACAATTGGATTACTAAATGTCAAAGCAGAAGGAAATGAAGATGACTGTAGCAGTGTTCTGCACTGTCTGAATGGGAATTCCAGGTGCATTTTTCTAATAGTCTGATTATATAAATGTGCAGAGGACAGGAGGGAAAACACCATTTTCAGTATTTTATTTGGTCAGTTCCTGTGCTACACAGCACAACCAGTTCCCTAAATTATGGAATCTTGTTGTAGTGATTTGGTCTAAGTCTAAATGTGTTGGTCCATGATATAATACTCAAGTAACCTTAATAAGTATCATTCTAGATGATATAGAACGCTTTTAGATCAGTGCAAAATGAAAGCTTCCTTCCCTTCCTTCTCTGCCCTTTTCCTTGAAAACATGAGGCAATTTCAGTTTTATATGCACAGAGTTGGAGTTTCTCAGCTTCCTGAGAATACAAAAGCCATTTTCATTTTAATACTTCATGGACTCCAAAACACTAAAGTTACTAGTTTTGTGAAATGGTAATATGATTGCAAAGACATTGTCCATGCAACCGTTGAGTATGGTCCTCTATTTCCCAAAGAGATTCTTTTTTGAACTCATACATTGAGCTAGTACATTTTTGAAATGCAAATGAAAGAAAAAAAAAAAAGCATTTTTTGTATAACTAAGTACTTCACCACCTTCTTGCTTCACCAGAGCACCTGCTCAATACCAATGAAAGCGGATTTCCTCCTACTGGGGAAAGAGCAAGTGAAAGTATCCAGTTATTTGAACAAACTGTGTTGCTCAAATGGTCACTGCCCTTTATCAATGGAGGAAAAGTGGGCAGCCAGATGATGCAAATCATCATATGGCCACATATGGCACATCACAGTGCACGTCATTTTCAGTGCTCCGAGGCTAAATAGCTGCTCTTGTCCTCTTCATGGCCAGCCACAGGCCACCAAAATGTCTTTAATTCACCACTATTTTTGCCTTTACACTCTGTTCTGTAGTATGTGACACATTTTGTACATTTTGGGCCGTGAGATTTCATGAGAAAGCATATGACTGAAGGACATCCCAAAGCTGAAGTTTACTGAAACGCTTAGCTGATGTACACAATCGAGCTGGTATCTCTTCACGATTCTCCTTTCAGAGAGTACACTACAACCCTGTGATCGCAGTCTTTTTTTATGAGCAAACAGAAAAATATTCTGAGATTGCAGTATGATCTTGTATTCAGATAAGCCTCAAAACAAAATCACTCTCCTTCTCTTCTATGGATCTACAGTTGTAGATGCCATCTGATACATACCACACAGCAATTTAAATGACTTACTGTCCACACCATATAGCTTGCTAGTAAAATAGCAAAGTTGAACTATACCATATAGCTTGCTAGTAAAATAGCAAAGCTGAACTCTAATTTACCATATTGCCTTAATTTGTGCAAAATCTGCTCTCTCTCTCACAGCTACAGTGTATATTAATGAGATATATTTCATTCATCTACTAATTTATAACACGATACTTTTATTTCAAAGCCCAGATTCTGAAAGGAAGATTCATAGTAACTCTTGTTTTCACAGTTCATTTTTTGATCATCTGGTAGTTAGGAAACACAGTATGAGATGCCATACATCAAGGAGGTAACAGAAGACTCAGCCAAATCAGAGGTTTTATCTGTAGTTGGTTGTGCTATCAATAAAACAACAGAGCTCCTGCTAAGGAGGCAGTTTACTGGGGACATGTAGCACAGTAGGAATACCACGTCTGACTTTAAAGGTGACCTGAAAAAAAAATTATGGGATACTGCCACACTACTTATACAGGGCTTGTTCAGTTTACAGCAGAAAATCTGTCAAACACAAAATTGCTCAAAATTATTACTGCAAAACACATTCTGCAAGAAAACCTGTAGAAAGTGCATCGCATTACATGGAAAGAGAGGATCAGAAAGAGGCACAGTAAAGATGATCTAAGGGAGATACAGCACAAGTTTATGTATTGATAGAAGATAAACATTTACCAAAAACGAGGTCACTGACCTTGCCCTGTTCCCTTCCTTTGCTGTAGCACTGCAAATTTTTATCTCCATTTCGGAAGATAGAGATCGAATCTTACTTTCACATTCATCACTGTTATCTCAAAATATAAGTGGCTCAGGCGGTTCAATGACTCTAGATTTGGTTCAGGAATGGGTTCCTGAATGGGTTCCATTCCTCAGCCTATCTGTTTGCCTTTCTGTCCCCTTGTTCCGTTTAGAAAATAAAGGATGGAGCCATTCTGAAGCTCTTTGGCAGGAAGATCATCTTTTTCTAAACATATGCACACTATATGGGCAATGTAGCATCAATCCTAGTGCATCCTCGGGATATGACTGAGGAGATAAATGGGCCTTGTAGGTCAGTGACAGGTATTTCAATTATATAATTCAATCTCCCTCATCTCCCTCATCTTTTTGAACTTGCTAGTTACCTATCATTAACATAGAGACAGATAACCTTAACAAACACACTGAGGAAAGACATATTTAATTGATGCAAAATGTAAAGATGACCTGACCTGTGCAATTCACAGCATTCACTTTGCATTTTAGTAGAAATATCAACTGTCTTTGAAATGGACAAATGAAAATGTTTGATGAGGACATATCCCTCCCAAAACATGTTCTACTGTGTCAAGATCACAGCTATGAAGATGTTTTCCCCCATTAGAGCACAGCGTCATTATGATTTATGGCTACCAAAAAAAAAAACAACCCACTCTTAAATTAAGATGTTTGATCGTTTCTATTAAGGGTTTCATAATAACACCTTTCCTTTCCCAAACAAATGTTCTACACAGCATCTGCGAGACGTGCACAAGGAGGTGACAGAGATTAATTTCTGTCACTGAATTCTTTATTTCCAATAACTAATTTAATACGGTCACCACTTTTTAATAACTTACAGATATAAATTCTGCAGGGTATTTTTGCTTATGTAATTGATAAAACATCTTCATTTTAATGACTGTAAATTAGGACTGTGTTATATGTCTGTCACCTAGCAAGTCTCCAGTAGAACAGAATAATATAGGCAGCCGCTGTGCTCTGATGCATAAAATTTATACTAATAATAATGACAATAAAAAAACCACAAAGCCAGAAATGTCTGTACACATATGAATAAAAATATTTTTTTCTGCTTGAATTTTACCTAGATGAAAAGTTCTGATATATAATTGAAATAAACCATATAGATACATATATATATATATACATATATATATATATATATATATGGTCCTGAGACTCATATAATCCCATTTTCTCACAGGAAATGGGAAAAGCACAGTTTGGGGGATTTGGGGGATTGCACAGTTGGGATTTTTAAAAGCAGATTAGACAAACTGCTGGAAAACCTTCTGTGTAAAACAATGGTGCAACAGCATTTCAAAGGACTAAGTGATTTAACACAACTTTGCTAATATTTAAGAGATTTTCAACCTCTCCTCTTTCCTCAGATAAAACTCCAATGCAACATAGCCAAATTTGAACAGAAGGGAAAAAAAAGTAAACTAATTTTGCATTATTACAGCAAGTTCAACAAATATTTAGCCCTGCTTCCACAGTATTGACTGGCACTTATTAAAATATTAGTAAATCTTCTTGTGGAGTGCCATATATCATACATGCTTTTAAAAAGTATGAATTTTAGAAAAGAATTTTGACTTATGCTTTCTATAAATATATCCAATTATTTTAGAAGAAGCTATGTAAAGGTTTTTCAGCTCCATAGGCCAGTCAGATGGATAATTACCTGCTTATGACAGAATGACTTCTAGAAGCTGAGAGTTTGGTTCCACTATTATATTCATCTACAAGCCACTGAATCCTCCTGGGTTTTGGCAGCATTCAGAATATGGTGATACTTCATCCAGCACAAGAATGTATAGAGTCATATTTAATTCTATTGCACTGTATATAAAATAATAATCCAAATATTAGGACTAATAAAGAATAGATGATCTCTCATGAGGAACACAAGCCTGAGAGAACGACATGCTCAATAGCAACTCGACCTTCTGAGGTATTTTGGCAAATACTCTTTGAGTCCTCTGTTGAGAAAAAAAAAATACTGGGTGCTTAACTAGACCACAGCAGAGAACAGTAAGTTCCTTAAGATTTTCAAAGGTAATTTTTCTTTATGTATTTTACTGGTGTTCAAAGAAGACAACACTTCAGTAATGCATATAGTAACGGGCATTTTATTTATATATAGAGAACACAGGGTTATCTCTACTCGGACTGTGATATCTTTAGTTATAGCGCAGCTGTCCTTTACAGTTGCATAGAGACAACAAGAGTTTCAGAACAGTCGCTTCATCTTAACTTGACAACTATATTATAGGAGAAATCAAAACCTGTCTAGGCTATCTTTCTACCAAGTCATCTTGGATCACGTGTATTCACGCACGCACTGACCTAGCAAAGACCCACTAAGTCAGTCCTGGCCAAACAGCCCCACTTTGACAACAGACGGGACAACGGAGACTTTGCTCATAAGTATGCAGTTGCATTTTAACAGTCCTGGAAGAGTTGAGGCCTGGGAGAAGAGCAGCACAGTCTACAAAGCGGCCTACAAAATTATCCTCTCAACACAAAATTGTTTCTCAGATCTGCAGCGCCTAGCATTGTTGCATTAATCAAATTTATCATTGAAAAAAAGAGAATTTAGTTGCTGCTGTGAGGATAGCCGAGTCGCATTTTTTTTCAGCCTTCTGTTCTTTTAACAATAACATGGGATTTATTGATGTCAGTCATGTCTTTCAGAGACCAAAAGGCTTCCCTAAGTGACAAAACCATTGTGTTCCATTATTTTCATACTGTAAAGCAATTTATCAAGCATGGATCAGTGCAGTGAAAGAAAATTATAGCAATTTTCAAATTGACCAGGATGAACATGCTTCTACCTTAAAGTACACACTGCATATCTGAATTCCAAACAAATCTTGACATGCTTCAGCCTGCAGTTGAACATACCCTCCTTCAGTTCTGCTGTTACTCAAATGCACAATGCTGAAGATAGCCCCAGGCTAGACGGTTTGCTGGGGTCTTTTTTGTCTTATTCTAACAAGGCTATCATGTGAGAATGTTAAATTGCGGCAAGTACAAACACCACCCTGTTTTTGCAAACAATAATATAATTAGAGGTTATTATAAAATAATAATCTCTGAGCCATAATTTTGCATGTTTTCACTAAAAATGCACAGATTGTTGCTTTTTAAATACTATAATTATTGCTTTTAACATTCAAGTAATGTCTTATGGGAAAGCTTCAGTAGAAGTGGGTTCTGAAAGGCAGAATAGCTCCAACAGTTGCAAAGTCATAAACAAACTAATAGTTGCAGTCTGTACCTCAGAGTTTACAAAAGAAATGCACCGAAAGACTCAAAAAGGACATAGATGGAATTTCACATTAGTATACATATACCTCAGAAGTAAAAAAAAAAAGAAAAAAAAAGAAAAAGACCTTTGTCCTCTGTCTAATTTCAGAGTGGCATCAAGGCCACTTCTGCTGGCAATAGACTATTTTAACTGTTTCTCTTGACTTAAATCCTTTGGGTTGACAGTGGACACACCTGCAAGTATGTCATGTATGGAGAGGATGCAAATCAGTGAAAACTTTCAGACTTTAAAATATGTAAATGTATGTTAACTTATGCCAATATATGCCATAATTTTACTTTTGCTTGTAATAATTTATTTGAGAATGGACTTTCATCCTAACAGCTTCTTTTCTTACTCAGCCAAGCACTGAAAATACAACGGAAGATGCCTAACAACATCACCTATTCCTAATCCAGGAATTTTACCATGGTAAACCTTTAAGGATGATGAGTACTTATCTATGAATACTAGAGCTGTAGAATAAAGCAGCTACAAAATATACAAGATGAAAGGAACTACCAACAAAATAAGAAATATCATATCTCAAAAGATATCATACTAAACAAAAACTAAAATCACACAAAGCAAAACTAAGAAAGGCAGATCTGAGAATTATGGCAGAGGAAAATTTAAGGATTTCAAAGGAGTTTTGTCATTGACTTCAATGGAACTGAAAATTTTACTGAATTAAATTAAAATATGTTCTCTTTAAGTATCAAGATTAAAAGTAAATAAGTTTTCCTTCATAGTTTTCATAGTTTTCCTTCCCCTTTTACCAGCACTGACTCTGATTTATTCTTTATGGCAGAAATAGCTGGCACCAGCATTAACAGGCTGCTTTGCCTTAATCTACATACTAAGTAACTTGTGAGTATCTTGTGTAATGACCATCAAAAGTCTGGCCTCTTGCCTACTTGCATCAGTGGATTTCCTTCAAAATTTAGAAAAGCAGAAGCAATATGCATTTTTCCAGACTCTAAGTGCTCAGCTCAGCTATTACGGCAGCGAGCCCCCTCTTGCCAGTTCAGGTAGAGGCTGCCCCTATACAGCACATGGCAACTTTGAAGCTACTATCGCATCTGAGACTTCCTAAACCTAGGGTAACAAGGTAATTTCTCACAAACATTTGGATTTGCGTTTCTGATTGCAGCAGGCATGAGGTAACTGTCAGAGCAGCCAAGGAAAATGTTGTGTTAGACTACTACTGAACTTTTACATTGCAGAATAACTTTATTGCACTGCTGAGCTTTGTCACCGTCACTGGGAGTGTTTCACAACCGGCAATTTAATTTAAAAATTGTAATACTTTAGGAATGTAAGATTCATAGGTCTTGACTAATATCCTCGGTTTAAAATCCTAGCCAAAAGATAGGTTCTCCATGGAGGCAGATGCTTGACTGATAACAGTTCAAACTATTGCTATGAGAGCAGATCCAAACGAGGAATGAAGAAAATATCCTAATTTTCTTTTTCCTGAAAAGGACATCACAGCATGGCATACACTGCAGATACAGAATGGTAAACATCAGGTATTGCCTTGTGTTTTGTGCCCCTTCTCTGCCCTGAGTTTTCCAGTCAATCATGTAAGGTCTGATAGAACCTTCTACCAAAGCTCTGGATAGGAAGGCCACAGTGCAAGTCTGCATTTGGTTTGACTGTCTGTATAGCCTCATGAAAGAGAAATATAATCACCATGCAGGTGGAAGAATTTGTTTAGAAAATAAATTAAAACTGGGCAATGTAGAACAGCTGTTCCAGATCTCCTACAATTACTGCCACTGCTCTTTTTGCCTGTTTGTGTATCTACGCGTTCCAATTCAGCTCGACATATTATTTTCTTGGGGGGTAAGAATTACCATATTTGAGCTGTTCATTATATTATTTTGACATGAAATGCTGTGCAAAAAATTATGTGTTTAATCTACTGTACATTCTATTTATTCTTCTTTTCTTTCACATTTATCTTATTAGAAAACACTCTCTATTCTTACAATGTTATTTCTTTTCTTTTCCTCTGCAATAGCTACATCACAGAAGAAGCAAAGAACATGGGGATCTCAGGAAAAGTACACAATTCCTAGCAGAGGCAGGAAGAAGAAAAAGGCTGAATAAGTCCTTTCTTACCCGTGGTTTGCTGGACGACATTCTGTGATAACCCTGCTGGGGCATAGATATCTACACTAGCTGACAATTCAGGAGGACACAATAGGGAACGAGTAAAATTCATACATGCTATCCATCAGAGCCATCAACTGCAGAGAAAGTATTTGGGAAAAAAAATAAGAAAACATAAAGGAGACACACTCTGCAATACACAAGGAAAGAACTCAGCTAGCCGAATATAAGGGTGTCTCCTTGCAGTTGTGAAGTGCAATGTGACACTGATGGGAAGCAGAAAATCCTGCCCTTTTCCGAGAGCCAATCAAGCACACTGCAGGAATAATGAGCGCTCTCACTTTTGTTATTCCTTCCACCACACTGACCATCGCTGGCACCTTTTGGAAAAGGCCAATTTCTGAGGATAAAGCCCTGCTATTTCTTAACAGCTGCTCTCGTGTGCTGATGAGAACACTTTCCTAGAAATACAGCTGAAGTCATTTACAGTGTGATTTGAGTAAGGTGCCGCTTCCTGCACAATTCTCACTTCCAGTTCAGGGCATGAGCAAAGTTTCTCGAGATCAGCACAGAGAAAAACCAAGTTTCCTCAAGCCGAGCTTGTAGTCGGGCAGGAAGTAAGACTACGCTGGGTCTATTGTGTGTGGAGTTAACAGCTGCCGTTTAATACTTTCTATTCTAGGTGCTCTTTGCTTTCTACAACTGAAAGGGAAAAACAGCATCAAAACAGAGGAAGAATTTCTTTATTTCACAGGCTTTTCAAATCATGAATTGGGAATTTCTAGTGTTATAAATAAAAGAGAAACAATATGTTTCTGCTTCTAAATCTTTACAATTCCTGTAAAAAAAAAAGTCTTTCAAATGCTGTAATGCAGTACACTGGGAAAAGCACTTCAGCCTTAAAAACACACGACAAGCTAAGGAGAAGGAAGTACGGATACTGCTTTCTTTTTATTATTATTATCTGTTCAAAGAACAAGTGTAGGAATATTTACAGGCTGGGCCATCTGATTTCATTTCATTTCCTGTTGAGTAGAAACTGAAAATTGCTTTATTTCATTTTATTTTCAGCAACATTTAACATCTAACATTTAATGCAGAGGATGAAAGAACAGGTACAGCATGTTCAAAGATAAATCTTTAGCATTTAAAGTGAAGA
Organism: Eudromia elegans; assembly: GCA_003342815.1. NCBI lineage: Eukaryota > Metazoa > Chordata > Aves > Tinamiformes > Tinamidae > Eudromia > Eudromia elegans. Next base: position 388,935 of record PTEX01000046.1, on the reverse strand, counting down.
CTAGCAGAATCCATGAGTCTTTCCTCATAATGAATTTATGTTCCTACTCGTGAGTATCTAGCTCCACCAAAAGAAGCTCCATGCTAGACAGTAACACCTGAGTAGCCTCAAGGTTATTTCCATTCAAAAAATTAGGTAGACAGTCAAGCCAAAAGAAAAAAGTGATGCATCCCACATGTGCACCAGCAGGAACTTTCAAATATACAATGTGTGAAATGTTGATTAAATAAGAATCTGTTGTATACTCAGTTGAGTAGATAGTGTATATGTTTAAATTTCAAGCCATGTTATCTACATACACTATTAATAAGGATTCTTTTACAAATTCAACATTTTAATAGCATCGACACAAGCAAGCTAGATTTGGAGTTTGCGATCTCCAGCACTTGCTCATTTTGGATATTATCTCTGAATAGATTCTACAGCCCAAACAATTCAGTTCTTCTGAATTCTTGTGTTAAGAGTTCTTGTTTCTGTTACGGCAGATCTCGTGAAAATGCAACTATGCTCCCTTGGTAAGTTCTTAAACCATACCCCAGGTTGCAACGAAAAGGCTGGAAAATACCTGCTCTATTGATGATAGCAGTCCTTCAAATTTTGAGGGGCAGCATTGTTAAAACTGGTCTTCCTCAAGAGCCCCTTGTCTTCTAGTGACTGACACTGAAAAATAAAGACCCCAAATGCAATCCTGTGCTACAATTTCTATGAGAGTGACCTTGGAACAAGAGGATCATTTAAAATGACCTCCTTTAAAAGAAATTTACAATACAGTAAGATGTGGACATCCAAAGCTGTGAAGATCGAGGACAGATAATCCATTTCTGTGAGGGAAACATTCCCTTTATGACCTTCTAAAAATGTCATGATGTGTTGTCAACTTGACTGTTTCTATGAGCTCTGTAATGAGAGGTGAGTTGAAGAGCATCGTTGCTTTCTTCAGACAAATAAATGAAAAGACAAAACCATTCACTGAAGGCCTGAATCTGCACACACCACCAATTCTACCTCATTCTGTTTCAAGTGAAACTGAAGCTGGCAACTACCAGAAGATCGTATCTTTTATGCAGTTTAGTAGCAGAGACTTTAACACTGAAACCAGCAACTTCCTGAGTAGTTTCAGTGATGAGATGTTTAGTGCTGAGCTATCCTGCCTGAGAAGAGACGACTGGTGCTAGGAGCAGAGCTGTGGAAATCACATATGTTTGCAGATGAGATACTGCAGAGGAGAACCCAAGGCACCACAATCCTTTTGAGATGAAGAAACATGGCAACTGGGGCTTATAAGCACATATCTTGGAATAATTACCCTAGGATCAACCTTCTACAATGGCAATTTGAAGTTTTTGCTGGCTTCTCAAAGACTGTTGTGTTTGAGCCTCTACAAGCAACACCTAAAACATTCCACTCTCTAGAGCTAAGACATCAGAGCACTTTTGCACTGAAGAATATTGCAGGCAGGCCTAAAGGAGACCAGAGATCTGCCAGAACAACTAGGGCAGCACTAGTCTCTTTGGTCAAAGACACAGTGCTCTGCTAGCACCCTGTTTCACACCAAACCTGTGCTCTTGGGCTTCTGTTGTGGTCAACAAGAACTTCTCCACTGAGATGTACTCTCACGGTCTATGTGAACATTCATGTGAGAACAGACAGGTGTTGGAGGAACAAACACAGTTACAAGTCAACCAAGCAAATTTAAGTAACTGAAAGGTAGTGACTAATTCTCTTTGAAGTTCTCTCCCCTGAATGACTTCACCACAAAAACTATGGCTGTAACTGCATTAGCTCAGAGGAAGCACTTACCGACTGGACAATTTTTATATAAGCAGAGGAGACTCCTATGCCAGGAATTCTAAACAAAAGTATCCATCCGATTTCTCAACATGGCCACAATATAGATAGTGATACTCAAAATAAATATAATCTCATGTATACAAGCCACGCATGCACGAAAACCAGAATCATTCTAGACACTCATTCAAAGAAGAAACAACACAAGCATCACATTGCTAATACAAATAGGACACCAGAAACGTCAGTCTCTGGCCTGAATACTAAGAGAAGCATTCATACAAACCTCCGGAAAAAAAGGAATACACAAAAGTAGAGAAAAAAAGTCTTACACTTAAAATAAAATGTCATAAAATTTCAAATGAATATTCAAGAGTAATTCTTCATTCAAAAATACACCACAACTGGTACAATGCTACCATAGATATTACAGCTAAGGAATGGATATACTGTATATTATGTTAAAAGCAATCTAGTTCATTATTTATTTTGTAACATCTGTTAGCTACTCCTCTTCCCATCCTACTACTTGCTGAATTTTACAGAAAAAAAACCCCAACACTCCCCTCATGTTTCAATTCACAGTGAGAACCCCAGGAATACTAATTCAGGGAATCAGGTAACACAATTAGCTAATAAAAATGATGGTTTTCACCCTACTGTCAAAGTATTAGTGTACCAAAGTTCTACTTTCTAGATTGCAATGTCTCATTATGAAGGACATGAGGAAATGGAATAATATGACTAAATATAGTAGTTTGGTGTTTTTGGTTTTTTTTTTTTTTTTTTTTTTTTTTTTTTTTTTTTTTTTTTTTTTTTTTTNTTAAATGTCCAGGATATTCAGCAGAGGAGCAACACACTCATGGAGAGAAAATCCTTTCATAGGAAATGTCAATACATCTCATTACACTGAAAATGCAATAGCATGGCTTTGATATTATTAAATCCACAGCTTTGATAAACAGCCCACAAATTACCTCTTGAAGGGACTGCATAATAATACCTGAAGCGTAAAGAGCGGAAATAGAGTTTAATTAAGTGTTGCCCAGCTAAATCACACCAATAAAAGCGTGGGGAGGTGGGGGAAAGATTGCCAAGCTTACTTCAGTTCATAGGTAGTAAGACAGGGTGGTCAGGCAAAAGGCTGTGTCTGGAAGCCTAGTGAAGCTAGAAGGGGTCACACATCAGCAATTTTCTGATGAGTGAAAGTACTCATTTTCCCTCCTCTCTACACAGTGGTCCCTTTCAAGATGCATCATTCATTTCAGTAAAGCTCTTTGTGAACCTTGTACACCGAGGGGGTAAGAACAGTGTCACAAAACAAGGAGAAATGAGTAAAGCTGAATTGCGTATGTGCTAATGCCACAAAACACACAAAGCTGCAGTGCAGAGAGCTTTTAGCAGTCCAGAAGGGAAGCCCACAAAAGCAAACAGATACAGGCAGATTGCAGCGTAAAAGCTGCCCGTGTTATACCGGGGTTGGAAGGTGGTGATAATCAAGCTCTTCTGCAGCCTTTCAGGGTGTTTTTCACGAAATAGTCAGGACTGACCTGATGCAAGAGAGGAGCATGTATACTGGTCCCCTTATGGTCCCCCATAATTCTTACTCCGACAGCAGTACCAGTCATCTGGAAAATTCAAAAGCGAGGCATCCTCTTACATTTGCAAAGCATACATTATTGTCTTTCATTTTCCTGGAAGCCGGACTTCTGTAAGAACTCATGGATTCACCAGAAATGGGCTGCCACAGGCCTCCAATAAATACTCACAGCTGAAAGATTAAAGTGAGCTTGCATTAAAATCCATGTCTTTACTAATACTCTTTGACTTGAGCCATTTCATCTCGCGTTTATGTTCTATTTGTCTAAACAAATGAACTTTCAGAAGCAAGCAACAGATTAACAGAGTCCTAAATTTAGTAGTACTTCTTTTTAATATTGATTTTCTAAGCAATATTTTAGCCATACGACAGGATGCTGTCTAGGCCTTTTCGATTGTGAGTAATAACTCTAGTTCTTGTTTGCTCCTGCTCTGATCCCCAAATTGAAATGTATCTTCCCTATATGCCAGCGTACGCACAATGTCTAATGGCTTGAATGTGAAAATGTGACAGGAATTTAGTACGTGGTCACCTTCACAGAAAGAGCATCCCAACTGCAATGCACACAAATCGTCTAAGCTCGCTACTGCAAAGCCAAGGAAAACGTTGGGACAGACTCCAAAGCAACTGCAGCTGCTCCGTACAGCACAGCAGCTGCTTAATGAGACTCACTGAAGACTGGGCACCCAAAATAAGGAAGTTCAACAGCAAATAGCCTTTGCTAATAATACAGACAAGGTATCATCTACTAATTAGCACACCAATAATTGAATATTGATTAGAACTTGTCAGCTTTAAAATAACTGAATCCATCTCACTTCAAGACATCAAGAGAGTGCTAAAAGATTCTTAATAATCACAGGATCTTCTGTTCAGGATTGGTCTGTCTGCTTTCCTTTTGTGATCTACATATTGATAGATTTATTCAAGATATTTACCTTCCTTTGGTAATTTTCCCACCTTTCCAGTGCCTGAAGAGAAAACACTTGGAATATCCAGGATGCACAAAAATCATACATACCGCTTTGATAATTTAACAGCCAAGTACAATGCAGTAAAGAGAACTGAGACCTGAAGACACAGCTAAATATTATATCATTTACTGGATACTTGGGGCAAAATTTCAAGGGTTGAACAACAGCTAGGAAACGTCAATAAGCTTTTTCCTTTTTTTCCCTGTTTATTCCACTTTTTTTGGAAAATCGAATTTTCCAAGAAGTAGGTAAAGTATAAATTGTGCATCTACCAAAAGTTTTTATGTGACTCAATGAGTGATCCAACACTGAAAAACTGTGGCACAGAAGATACTCTAAGAATAATGTCTGGGAAGGTACCTGCGTGGTTAACAACATGAACCATTAAAGGATAAATTCCTGACTGGAAACAAAAAGATGATCATTCTCCAAGTGCTTTTTTAGCTGGGAAGGAGAGGAACATAAGGTATGAGACCAAAAAACCAACTCCAAAGCAGAAGAAGTGACAGAAATGGCAGGGAGTAGAATGCTATTCAGACACATCTCCTCTGTGTGTCTGGGACTTTTTTGAGGGTTTTTCACATTGAAGTGTCCAAAGTCCTTACAAAAACGTGGGGCCTCCCAAAGCATTGCAGATTGGTTATAAAGCATAACTCCTTCTCAAACAATAAAAAGCTGATAATTCATGTGTGAGAGCCATAGGCTTGGCCATTGGGATTTCTCTTAAATGTACAGTGCTGCTTCTTCAGATTGTGTCAGAACTTCTCACTGATACATGAGAAATGCCAGTATGAATTATCTATTTTATCTCATTTTTTTTGGCTTTAAAATTCTTTCACGGAATATTGTTAAAGACATTAAAAACATGTTCAAATCATTCTCCAAGGTTGTTTTTAAAAGGAGTATTAATTTCAAATTTGGCCCAAACAATGAGCTTTTTCTACAACACTGATTCTGGAAAAGGATCCCGATTCCATGAATTCCCATTAAAGCAAGCAATTGCTCTGTGATATCTGAATCGCAGATGTTGAAGCACAGGAAATCTGAAAACTGAAACTGCCTGTTTATAAAAATGACTTCCCAGATCTTTATTGTCCAAACTGAAAGAATTGTTAACACCTCAGCAAACAGCAGAGCACAGAAAGCATTTCCTATGACTAATCAGTGCTTCAGGTGTGGCAGTCTGAGGTGTCAGATAAGTAAATACACATATTATACCATACTTAACAAAGAGGTCAATTCATCCATATCCCTTTGTCTAGCCCATGTTCTTTACCATATGCTAGCGAGGAATCCTCTGTAACTTATCTTGCAGATAGATGGAGATGATGGGACATATGCAACCAAATTCCCCACCTTTTCACTGACAGAAGCTTCCTCGCATGCACAAATTTTGGAGAGAACGTTTTAGATGCAAAAATCCTTTTTTTTTTTTTAATTTAAAAATCATAAAGCTCATCTTTAAATTGCTGCCAACATGCCTCTTGCACTGTGAGCTTTTGTGTCCAGATTCAATATGCAAGGAACCTTTAGAGCAAATTCTTCCCCTCTTGCAAAGCACGGCAGAAAATGCAAGCTCTGGCACAGCATGAGCCACATCCACACCATGCTGTGGGAGAGGAGCGTCCAGGAATTGCTGTAGTTTCCTCAGCTTCACCTGGAGGACTTGGTGACTAAATGGATTACTCGCCGCCTTTGCACCTCTGGGATTCCAGCCCTGGCTGCAGTGACTGAAAATCATTCTGATCAGTCAAGTGAAAAGAGACCAAAGTGAAATGAGGCTGGTGGCTCCAGCTCCACTCCCCCAGCGCAGCACTTCCAAACCACAAACCTGCAGCACTTTGAACACGGCGAGCAGGGGGAAAGCGAGGGGCCTTGAGGCTTAATGAGCACGAATCCAGCTGCCTGCCTGGCTCCCAAACACCTGGGCACTGGCTACGGGCAGCCCGTACCAGCACGCAGGGGAATCAATGCCCGGGATTGCCTTACAGGTCAATCAGAACTGAGCTCCAGTGAACGTGTGTTGAAATGTCTGCATCGCATTGCATGATGATGTAACATTAATCAAAGCAGATTTATTCTGACAGCCAAATGACACTTCAGTAAACGTTTAAAGAAAGTCTGTAACGGTATTTGAGTACTTCTGTAGCACAAATGCACCTGTTTTCGGCAAGCATATTCCATGACCTATGTGTGCAATTATTATTCCAATTTACAAATGGAGAGGCTGGGGAATAGAGAGGTTAAAGTGCTTTATCACAGATTTTAAGGCCAGAAGAGGACCTTATAATCATCTAATCTGGCATTACACTTACCACTGTGTCTCTACTAGACTGCATTGTGAGGATATAAAACTGATGTCAGGATGCAGGAATTCAAGTTTTCAGCACCCAAGCTCAGTTCCCTGTGAGTTTACAAAACTAGGTATGGAAAAATTGCTTCAAAGGCAGTGCTTTCCTGAAAACAAAACCGTCTTGCCCTGTGCTGCTTTCTTTACCTGTAAGTCAGCCACTAAAAATGAATGAAACTCCTCTTCCTCCAGTGAGACAATTTCAACGGGGAGAAGAGAGCTGGCATACATTTAAATGCATACAGAAAGAACCTTGTTAAATTACTGTTTAGAACCAATCCGGAGAAGGATCTCTGTCACATTGAATAATTCAGGATTTTCCCCCTCCTTGTCGTAAATAATTTTCTAAGACTGCTTCTTTATGGCAGGGTCTGCAGGAAATACTCATTTGCTACGTGAATCTGAGTGACGGAGAATATGGAAGAAGCTGTGATTTTGTAGGATGGAGATGAGGTGTTTCTAAAAGAAGTCTAGGAAAGGGTGCTGCCTGAAAACAGGCATTTTTATTTATGAGATTATTATTTGGTGGCATCTAGCACATTGTCCTGTTTTCCATTAAATGAAAAATCAATTGAGAAAAAGCAGAGCCAGTGTATTTCTCTAGGGGATCGGGCATTGTGCCTCACTCAAAAGCCATGTTGATTTTGCACCTCAGAGCCTTCCCAATTCTCACATCAGAGCAACAAACACGAGCCGAGTCCTTACACAGCAGCCACGGTGGCAGAACTTCTGCTTGCTGAACTCTCCGGTATTGTTCTCTTCCCCTACCAACAAACCAACATCCTCCACACGCTGCTTAATGAGATGAGGGAATATTAGCAAATGTGCAACACCAGACTATTGAGGAAATCTGAGAGAAAAAAATTCAGCATCGCCTGAAACATCCTGTGTACGTGGAGGATTTTCAAATATGGCTCAGGGCAGAAGGCTTGATTAGCTAGATATGATTGCAATCACTAATTCTCTTCTTTAGGGTCATATGACTGTTCAGATGCCCAGGAAATTTCAATTACAAAGCAAATAGGCTATGTGCTCCACGACTGGAGCCTAATTCACTCGTCTAATTCTGAAAAGCTCTCCGAAAAAATACTGGATTTAACCACAGTTCATTCACTGAATTCCATGCTTTTTTTCCCCCTCCTCTTTATTTATTTAGTTTTTTCTCTTTTTTTCAATTTACTTCATAGTATACAGTATGAAACTGTTTATATAGCTTTTGTACAACTTACATGTAATGAAATAGTATATCAAAAGGAAACTTCTAGTGACCTGAAAACAATTAAATCACCTGATAGTTACCAGGTTATGGGCAAAACAGACATTTCTTCCCACTCATTTGTTTCATGTATTGTATACACTTACACTGCAAGCCCTTTAGCTATTGATCATTCAGCTCACTGTCTTCTATGCTGCTGGAAGGACTCTATCCATATACTGGACTTTTTCTTTTTTTTTTTTTTTGGATCAGTCTTTTACAGCTGGGACCTGCATTACTTACTGTAGCCTACTGAGTTAGGCTGCTACTGAAAACCATGTAATATTATTTTTCCTGACAAGTTGTGCAGCTTATAATAAAAACTGATGTAGTTTGAGCCTCTGTAAAAACTAGTTCGAAATTGTTTGCCACACAGAAACAAACGTGAGACCAAAGATCACGTGCACTCTACTGTAAACGGAAGATTGTATTTGCTAATGGCATTTGCTGCTATGAAAAATTAAGGAGGTAGATGCAAGTTAATTGTACGTGATGATTCATCTGCCTCATCATAGATATGGTTCATGTGCTCTGCTTAGAACAGCACCACTACAGAAAATTATGTTATCTTTCTTTTGATGCATCACCAGAAATTGAAAATAGCTTTTTAAAGACTTTATTTGGGAAGGGACATATTTTCCACAATTTTTTCATCCTTTGTTTCCCCCAAATGGATTTTCTTATTGATCATACATTCCAGTTCACAGCAGCATTGTCCACTGAAACATTGCCAGGTGCCATGGCTATCTGCTCTGCTGTCTGCTGTTTGGATTTTCCATCACACAGTCATTCATCTCCCAAAATGCAAGTCTGCATCATTTCCACCTGGGAAATCACATCAGTAACATTTAGATTTACTTTCACATCAGCCATTTTCTCCCCAAGGAAAGCAAATCTTAAATATGAATGAGAAATCTAGAATTCCGTATTTTAAGAAACCTCTATAACATTTTGTTTCATGTTAACAGAAGCATCTTGGTTTAATTCCTATTTTACAGTTTTAGCAATATCCATCAAAGCCTGTGTTTGTTAGAAAAATATTTCTTCCAAACTATTTCTTCAAGCACTCCCTCTCTTTGGAATGGATATTCTAAGTCCAGCTTCCCTCAAGTGCCAGTAACGAGCCAGATGCATTATGCTCATTAACGTGCACACTTGTACAGCGTCATCTGCCCTGCACTGGGACAGGAAGCCGGCTCTCCGGGCACGAGCAGCCTGAGCCGTGGGGAGGATGCACCTCCAAAGAGCTTCACGAACAACTCTCTTCTCTCCTCTTCCCCTCAGAAAGGCACTGGAGGGAAAAGAAAGGGATGCCATGGCGCCTATGGAGGGCTGAGGCCCTTGAGAAAACCAACATCCTCAAAACAGGATTCTGCAGAGAGAAAGCCCCAGGACATAGGTTCTCTATCAGGACTGGGTCCCGAGCATGGTGTTATGCATGTGGTCTAAACACTTCTAAGCAACATGGAACAGAGGGAAAAATATCTCAGTCTACCAAACAAAAAATATGCCCATGACTCTCCTCCATTTCACTATCTCAAATTCTACTATGCATGCTGTTGATATTTAAACCATGGTAAATATATTATCTTCTTTCCCTCAGGGAGCATGCAACGAAAGCACTAAGGATGCTTTTTATTTCTCTTTCCATACCTACAGCTTTGACCCTGTACCCAGGGCCAAAGCAGAGAATCCTCCACAAAGTGACATCAACTGCTGTGACCACAGGTAGCCACGACAAAATGCCAGAGAGCCCTCAGCAAGCCAGGCCAGCAGGAAAAAGCCAAGATCCCAGGGTCAGTACAGAACAGTGGCATTTTCCCTAAGGGCACATTTTATTTACGGCATTTCTCTGTGGTGTATTAACTTCTCTTGGCCAGTGGGGTCTGCCTGTTTCCAACAGGGACAGTCGGACGGCTCCTCTTCCCTGCATGCCCCAGTACTACTGCTACCACGTGGGGCTTCAAGCGGAGGCACAGAAGTTCAGACCATTACCCGCAGCGCTGCTCCCACCACTTCCCTGAGAGTCATAATTTTCCTCTCTTGCAAATAAATAAATAAATAAACAAACAATCCAAGTTTAATATGCCAAGAGTAGAGCATCTCCCCACCAGCTATCTTTGTTCGAAGGGCCCTTGTGCACCCTTGAGTTCATTTACACTGCTGGTAGGGGCACGGCTCTGTTTTGCTCTCACCGTGATTGCTGCTATTCTGGGGGAAGGGCCAGGAAGAGGCACCCGTGATCACCGACACCTGGCAGAGGGCCCTCCGGCACCGGCAGCGGCTGCCTCCTCCCGCGCCGGCACGTGCTGTGTCTCCGCACTCCCAGGAAGAGTTATTAGACCGATGCAATGTTTGGGGACTCCAAGATGTAAGGTTAAAGATAACTGCATGCTTCATTTAAAATAGCCTCACATACAATAGTCCTGCTTGGAAAGGGTATGTTTTAGGTAGCAAAAATACTCATTTCCACAAGACTGGGCTGTTATACCAAAAAAAAGGGGCATGTGAGCCCATCAGCTTATAGTAGCCTAGCCTTTAAATAACAGCTCAGTTTGGAAGATGTCCAGACACTTTCTCCGATGAATTGGCTTCTTCCTCATTGATAATATCAGAAGTACAGCCCCAAACCCCAGGTGTTATTCCAAAAACTGCCGATCTCTCCCACTAAAATAACAAACATATTTTAAAATAAAAGCAACGTACTTTTTCCCTCTGAGGAAGAATATATTTTTACTCTCTCACTAACGTTCTCCCTCTAGAATTTGCCCAGTTATCATCAGATCATTGTGCAGGAAGAGGAAAGCATAACTGCTCTCAAGTCCCCTAAAAACAAGCGCTCTTAAATTCTCATATTCTCTGAAAAATGTCTCCAAGAGCTCCAAAAGGCACAAACACCCAAAATAAGACCATTGAACTAATGGAGGTTTTGAGCACTGCCTCATCACTAAAATGTTGCAGGAGTGCATTTACCGGGTCAACTTTGGATAACCTAAAGCTATTCTTTTTATACTTGGATGAGCTTCAGAAATCACAACCCCCAGAAATACTCTCGGATAAAATAAAAAGGGGAGAGATACGGCATCAAGTATCATTATATATCTACCAGACTGTCTTTAATGAACACTGTAATTACAAGCACATAAAATATTCATCAACTTTTACAAAGATAAACTGGAAAATTGAAAGAAACTGGAAAACTGTAGCCTATATATCACTGACCTCGTATAGGCTATAAAAGCATTACCGTGTTTGTAGTTGCAATTAAGATCATATGAGATTTAGGCAATTAGGTCCATTATGAACACAGGTAACTACTCAACAAATTTGTACTCTTCTGTAGCAATACAGGTTCATTCTAGATCCAAGTTAAATTGAAAGAAACACGAGTCCTTGAGGATATTACTGGTTGAGTATTACATGTTATGAAAATACTGAGGGCATTACATGGTATGAAAAGAAATAAGCCTAGATTTATTTTAAAACCCCATTTCATCTTTGAGAAAGGTCAGTAATAAAAGTGGGAAAACATTGCTTTTATAGAAGGCACTTTGTGTCACTCAAAAGTGATGTTTCTAAACTGCAGAGCTTAATTAACTAGACACAGAAATAAGTCCACAGCATTCTTTTTCATATAGTTTGTCTAGTCTGATGTATGAAGACTTTTTTTTTATTTGCTAGAACTAGAGGATCACTGAGTATTTACAGCTTTTTTTCTTGGTACAGCTTAACCAAAGAAGATGCAAGATTACTGTTCTATCCTGAATGTAATTAATGCTGAAGCTAATTTTTTTTGAAAAGCAAAATACTTTTGCTGATTCGGCTACAATAAAATATGAAGATAAACCTGGAAGGGACAGCCCATGGAGTACACACAACTCCATCATGTCTATTACACTTTAGAAGCCACCACTGATCCATTTAAAACTAAATGGTGGGGTGTTTTTCCGCTTCCACTGCTCTTCTCGGCAGGCTGCTCCAGAACCCTGTCTATCTCACGGTTAAAACCTTCCCCCAAGCAAATAAACATATTCAGGAACAGTTACATTCATTTTCATCTTGTGCTGCCATTGCCTTTTAGCTTAACTAGTTATATAATTCCTGTCTCTGGTGCCTGTCCCTGAAGGAGCGATCACACTTCTCAGCCTTAATTGTACCACGTTTAACAAGCCAAGCTCTTTCTGTCCCCTCCGCACGGCAAGCTTTCCATTTCCTTAATTATCCTCGTTCCAGCTGTCCTAGCTCAAATGCATTTCCCATGAATATGGCTAAACAGAACTGTCAGACGGGGGCTCTCCACTGCCTCCTGCAATGTCCTTAGCACCCTCCTACCCCTCCTGAACGCACCACTGCAGTGCGTAACGCTACAGGCTCTTTAAAGACACAGCACGCAGGTGCTGTACGTAGGGTTGCACCAGGTCCTTTCTCCCTCGCCTGTTATTGTCTGGCTGAAGGCAGACTTCTGCTCCTCAGGGCACAAACTGTTAGCCATAAGGTTAACTGTAAAGTCAAACAAAACAAGCCCAAGGACTTCTCCATCCCGAATGCCACATCCGCACTACACAGCACGAGGCATAAGACTGGGCCATGCTCAGTGCCTTAAGGCCCCATAACATTATGATTATTATTATTTCTTACTGTGGTTATGACTATGACTATTGCTGGGGATGAGGATGGAGATGGGGATGGAGGGCTGCTTCAAAGTACCAGAAATAATGATGAGCCCATTTTGTAGTCCATGACAATGCTGTTTTTAAGTCACAAGGTGGAGGATATATATAATGTGCAGGCCAAGGGTTAAGCATGAAAGTATATGGGAATGTTTGAGAGCTTAAATACCAGGGAGTAAGTGTCTAAGGAGGTGCCCAAACTGGCACTGTATAGTCCAGCCTGGCACGCAGAGCTCCTGAACCACATCTGACCACTGTGTTGAAGAGGGCTAGCTGGCATCACCTAAAAACACATTAGGGAGGATTCTAAAAGTTAGGGAGCATGCTGAAAATTAAGTAGTAAAATCTGCCGTCACCACACAGTCTGACAACCCATCACCATTTTATTTAGCAGCCTACAGGAAATCTAAGGGAAGGATACAGCATATTTTAGAGCTGAATTTCATCATTTATCTATTATTATAATCTTCAAGGTCATCCAGTTCTTCTCATCCCACTGTCTAAATTCTTTTCTCTGTTGACAGTCTCTCCTAAATCTGTGCCATCTGCAGCACCAGAGCAGTACCTGTTCCAAAACTGTTATTGAAAATACAATTCATGCCATTAAATTCTTTATCCTTGTGAAATTCCTCTACTTCCCTCTTCACAAACCAGTATTTTATTTTTCAATACAATTCACTGTCACCTCCAGTTAGTCAGCTCCCCAGCTTCCTAATAATTCACATCCTAATGCAAATCTTCTCTAGTACGGTAAACAGTTTTGGCTGTTCTTCTCTAAAGGTACTTGGCTTGCTTCAGTACTATCCCTGGCATTGTAGATTCCTAGTAAGTTATTAATTGGAATTGGTATTTGCAATTTCTTCAGAATTCTAGGACATAATTTATGAACTGCAGAACTGAGCACATTATGCCTTGCAAATTCTGCTTGAGTGTAATTTCCAGTTCTACAGGTTTGGTCCACAGCTCATTGTGTTTAACCTCAGTGCAGCCTTACACTGTAGGAAAAAAAAAATTTTTCATTTTTGTTTTTATTTAAACTAGTCTATGAGGACCAAAATACATAGTTTTACAATTCTACAACATCACTTTTATTAAAGCTTCATATCAAAGAGTCTTTTTGACTCTTTGAATACTCTTCATCTAAACAGTTAAACAGTTATTTCAACATAGGCTTTTATTCAAAATCTCATAATAAAGAACTATTGTAGATTCACAGTGATACGTGAATTTTTTGAGCTTCATATTCTCATCCTATGCAAGTGAGTTGTGAGTTATTCCAAATAATACTGATTTTAAAAAATAAATTAATTTTCATGTTCCTTTTCCTAGTTATATTATTTTAAGCATTCCTTCCTGAAACTGCTGCAATATCTAGTAGCACAGAAATATTTAAGTGTAAGAATTCTTGGTTTGATTAAGAGCATTCGCTCCCTTAAAATCAAATTGTGTCAAATATCCTACTATCAGTTCTTTCCAGCCTCTGGCTCAAAGGCATAATAATGTCTTTCTGTCACTTAGATTCTGAATAATTGGATTATTAGAGACAATTTTTAAATAAATATTCTACTCCAGAACGAACTTTGTATCTTCTCAGCTTCCTCCAACAGTTCTTAAAGTTGACATAGCTCTAATACAAGTAATGAAATAAAGGGAAGGTGAAATACAGCTTTTGTCAGAGGTGGAGAGCAGTCATATACTAACAGAGATGTTTTACTTCTTTATGTCTGTGAAGGGATGACAGATTACTGGCTACAGTGAAGTGGTTGGCTCCTCACTCATTCTGGAGTACACTTCACTTTTGGGTAGTTCAAACAGAGTCTTATTCAGTTATGTGCTTGGAGAAAGGGAATGGGTATTCTTCAGCCTTTCTCCTAAGAAAGGAATGGGCTCAACAGTGCTAGGTATTCAAAAGCGCTCCTCTCACGGAATCACTGAATGGTTGAGGTTGGAAGGGACCATCAAAGATCATCTGGTCCAAACGCTGCTACTGCAGGACAAGCTACAGCAGCTGACCCAGACTCTGCCCAGACGCCTTTAGAACGTCTCCAAGGACGGAGACTCCACAATCTCTCTGGGCTACCTGTGCGAGCACTCGGTCACCCTCACAATAAAAAGTCACCCACACTTCACTTTGTTTCTGTTGCCTCTCATCCTGCCACTGGGCACCAGGGAAAGGAGCCTGGCCCTGTCTTTTTCACTCTCCCTTCACACATGGAGATGAACTGAGAAGATCCTCCTCAGGCTTCTCTTCCCCACAGCGAACAGCCCCAGCCCTCTGAGCCCCTCCTCACGTGAGGAATGCTCCAAGCCTTGCAGGAGCTCCCTTCACGAGTCCTTGGCTGGACTCTCTCCAGTAGCTCCACGTCTCTCTTGCACTGGGATGCCCAGCACTGGGCCCAGCGCTCCGGCTGCGGCTTCAGCAGGGCTGAGTAGCACGGCAGGATCCCCTCCCTCGACCTGTGGCACATGCTCCTCTTCCCAATGCAGCCCAGGATGCCGCTGGCCTTCTGCTATCAGGAACAACTTGTTCAACTTTTCGCCCACCCAGGTATCCTGGAAGAAGAAGGTACCATATTCTTACTATCCCAAATGCCTTCATACATGCTGAAAGGAACCGCACAAAACTCACTTAGAGAGTTTTGCACTTTTTTTTTTTCCCCTAACAGGCAGGGGTGCTGAAGAAAATGATATTCTATTCATTCTTTAAGATATATAAAAATATCTCTGAGAATATCCTTCTCTTTGCCTCTTGTTCTCTCAATTAAAATATACAGTATAACATAAAGCATACTCTGATTAGTATTCCACAGAATAACCAATTCCCTGAGCTTATTCTCCTCTCAACAGCTGAAGGAAAAAGATAGAGCTACAGCCTTTTTCCATAAAAAAGCCGTCTTTCTGCACAGTCTGAGAGGCAGTTTATTTTGTATTTGTACACTCTTCCATTCATTCCAGCAACCCCTTTGACCTCATGAATTACTTGCACCTGCAAGACCAGCACAAAAACTGATTTATAAAAGTTGTTCTTGGTCCATCCTTTGTCAGTGCCTCTTGACCCAGCTTCCTCTGTCTCTCAGGAATTAAATGCAAGCCATATGCAGAAAACACTTAGCTTGAGCACTCTTCCAAAGTTAGCAACCTTATGACTTGTACTGACAGAACGATGCTTAGAGGGAAAAAGCAGCTACTGTGGTAAGATCTTCCCAGGAATACTGCACACAGCTTCATCCACACGGCAGCCCAGACAAATTGGTTTTGGAGCCAAACCTACTAAGAAATCTGATAGATGCTCCACCCCTCCCCCAAAGGCAGCTAATTGTAGGATTGTTTTGAAGAAGAAAAAAAAAATATTCCCACGTTTATATATAAGGAGATGAAAACATTGTCTATTTATGTTCTGACTGAGAACATCCATGTAGACAGAGGCACATACTGCATCTTGCCAGACTTCTTTTACAACATCGGATGTAAAGTAGTAATGTGTGAGAATGCAGTTTGCATTGGAGGAATCTCTCAGCAGAAAAGAAGAAACAGCAAACGTTTCAATATGCTCCATCTCAGCAATACAACCCAACAGCACAATGACTTCTGAGAACCATAAACGCCTTCTGAAACAAAAGGGTCCGTGACTCTATTTCTTCTATACCAAAATGCTCCAGCCAAACCAAATTGCTTTATTTTCAGGATGGTTTCTTCCATAAAAAAAACTCCTAATGGAACGTCATACAAGACTGAGTTGTGGTTTCGAGAAGGTATCTTTCTTACTTTAGCAGATGGCCGTCTCAGGTCTGGTCCCTACATTATAAAACTGAACTCAATTTTAAAAAGCTGCACTACTCTATAGAA
This sequence comes from Eudromia elegans, assembly GCA_003342815.1. Taxonomy (NCBI): domain Eukaryota; kingdom Metazoa; phylum Chordata; class Aves; order Tinamiformes; family Tinamidae; genus Eudromia; species Eudromia elegans. The sequence goes on along the minus strand of PTEX01000046.1, from coordinate 372,452 downwards.
AAAGAAAAAAAAAAAAAAGGAAGCACACGTTTGTGAGAAATGCATAGAGTTCGTCATCTGCATCTGCAGTTACTGAAGATTAACAAACCCTCCCTGTTAGAATAGTTTCAGAAAGGAAATGAATATTTTTTAAAAAGTGCTTTTTTGCCCACAGATATGTCTAGAGAAAAGGAGAGTTTCTTCACCCAGGTTGGTGCCAATCTCCTTGCCCCAGTACTTGTCATTAGTGCCTTTGTGGCTCGCTCTCTTTTAGCTACACTTTCCAGCCTGCTGCGGACGGCTGCAGGGCGGCCTCCCCGGGCGTGAGGAGAAGGGCTCATTTCCTTCTAGCGGGAGCTTTTCTCACAATGACTTTCTGCCTGAATCCTCTTCTCTAAAATCTCAATTTAAGCTTTTCACAGGCAAAATTATCTTTTATCATTTACAGTTTTCCCTTTAATTAATAACCCAGAATATAATTGCAATAATACAGTTCAGCAGGTGCAATTATAGTTTAATAACACACTTAGGGTATTTAAAGGCAAAAGTGCCCTAGATTTTCAAGTACTCTATTATTTGCATACTCTTTGGCATGTTTTGTGGCTTAGTTTGATGTGGCTTTCCTAATTAGAAATAAACAAAAGTTACTCAGTCAGGAGGCAAATGAAAAGGGAAAGACAGAAAAATACACCTATTTGTAGACAGATATTAATTCCATACAGTAATTTATAATGTTTTTTTTCTCCCTAATACACTGAAAGCTAGAGTGAAACAAGCAAATAGAAAAACAAGAGGTAATTTACAGATGTAAAGGAAAAAACACTTATTTAAGAAGAAAATAGTTACTGAAGAATCCACAAATCTCCTCTGTCCACACCAGGTTTTCTCAGCAATATAGTATAGCATTATTCATTAGGGAACAATAAACAGTATTAGTTAACGAGCTGCATCAGAGGAGAACTATTTGATAAGGCTATCACCAAGGTTAGATAGAATTTGCATGACTCATTGGACCCTTTAAAAAGTCTACAGTATCACTGCATTACTCATTTCCTCATGTTTCAGGGTTGTTTTCAGTGGGGAAAATTACCTGGGGAAAAAAAGTACAATTATGTTATCTAGGAAGCAGGTCAAATGTCCATACAACTGAAAGACTTGATTAAAGAAAGCTGTTTAGCTGCAGTCTCACACAGAAGCTCAGAAAAGCTAAGGCAGCTGCAAACATACACAGATTTTTACACACTTCATAGTACTGAATTGGAAACACTTAAACATTGTGACCCTAATGAGTAAATTGTATTTTAAGATGTTAACATTTCAAAATCCCCTGTGATTTAGCCTCCACTACATTTCAAAATGTGCCATTTTCTAAAAGTTAGTTAGGGCCAAAGCTGTGAAGGGTTTTGGTGCTTACTGCTACAGACAGACATCTCTTCCAGTTTCAGATACTGATGAGGTGAACTGTTCTATTTTTACAGCATAAATTTTGCAAGCTGAATCATGTCCTGAATGAAGAGAAAATGAAAAAACAGGTTCACAACACTAATGAAAAAAATCAGAATTCTGATAAAATCAATTTTTTTTGTACATCTCTGCTTACTCCTCTTGTTCTTGAAAGCTGATCTTCAAGTAGTGATTTACAATTATTGTCCAAATAAATTTCATTTTTTTTTCCTAAAAGTGTCTAATTTAAGTCCTAAGCAAACTAAGGGTTCTTTGAAGCATCTTCACTTTTGCTGGACATATATGCCACATATTATAAGTTTTATTCAAATACTTTTTTCTTTTCTTTTTCATGCACTTAGTAATTTATGTGCTTTAAGTACTTTGCTAGAAGAGGCCCTTTAGGAATAACCACTTAGCACTCAACATTTTTTTCTTCTAATTTAAAGCAAAAAACTCAGAATTCAGAAGGGAAGGCACAAATAAATAAATAAATAAATATGTGCCTATATGCTTTGTTTCACTTTTTTTTCATCTTGGCTCTCCTTCCGTTCTGGTAGATTATTTTGTTATTCTCCTGTTAATGACGAAAGTTTAAATCCACAGATGGCGAGTGGACTATTGTGAAGTTCCTGCCGAGAGACTGTTCTTTTGTCAGACACTCCTGGAGCTTTTTAGAAGATACTTGGTTCAGAAGGTGGTCAAATACAGTTGGCGTTTTCATAATGAGAGAACAACGCCCACCCCCAGGAAGGGACAACTGTTCACTGCATTTGCTCAGCTCAGCACCTGTGGGAGCTGCTGCCAAGGCAGATGGCCAAGAGGAGGATGAAAAGGGGATAGATGAGGGACAGAAGGAACCAGATTGACAAGTCAAAGATGGGACTCATCTCCTTCCTCCTCATCCTTTTTTTCCTGTTTTCCCCCTTCTGTCCCTTTGTCTGCTCCAGTCTGAAAATCAGTAATCCTTCCTCCGGATACTTCATAATTTTACAAGTAAAATAAATGAACTCTGTTTTTACAAGTCTCCAAACAGTGACTAAAATAAATGTTCATTTACAATGGCAAAAGTGCTAAACAAAACATGTGTTTATGCCTGCAGTAAAACAGCTTTCTTATTATGTGATTCTCTCGGCATATAAACCCAAAATACTTCACAGCAATTCAAATGTGTTTCTGGAATTTATCTTTCTCAATTCATGATTCCCTCATACTTTATTTCTGTCTTTCAACCACCTTACTCCATTCCTAAAAGCAGTTCTAATACACTTGTAAACCATTACTAAAGAGCATATAATTAGAGCTAAATCAATAGCTGGCTATCTGGATTGTGCAGTGGCAAAAATCAGGCAATTCCACAGAAACGGCCCCTGAGGAATATCCTCTGCTGCTATATGAGGTTTTACATTTTACTTTCTGTATTTTGACTGATTAATACGAAATGCATCCTGGCATTCTTGTTTCTTATAATGCAAGATGTTTGTTACATTCACCAAGCTGCACTTGCACTTTCCGCGTATTTCTAATACAAACACTACCTTAAATTTTCTGAATTACAGCAGCAGATTTTTATTAAGCGCTTTTTTTTTTTTCTCCCCGATGGTAAAAGCACTAGCTACTCAATGTTTTTTAATGAGAATTAAAAATCTGTTTATTTAATCAGCTCATTGAGCATTCTCTTTATATCTCTAATCCCCTGAATGGGGATGTCAAGGCACGCGATAACACATAGTCCTGACAATAATCTCAGGAGATTTTCCAGTGCTGCCATTTATAATGAGTAATGCACTTTAGTGTTAAAGGGACAGCTATACGCATCACGGGTGAAATTTGCTCCTTCCCATGCACATGAGCACAGCAGCTGACCTTAGGCAAGGAATTAGGCAGCCGTTAAGGTACAGAATCCATTTCCAGAGTGGAAACTGGCTCTCAGCATCCACCTTGTCAGCCCATCGCCTCTGCAGCCCCTGAACGACGGAGAATGATGGTTCCTACTCACTCAATCTCCAGAGTGCCCTTCTGGTACCTCCCGTTCAGAGGCTGCCATGGCCCCAGTACCCTCTCCTGTAAATGGAGTATAACAGCTAAACTCTTTTCAGGGATGCTGAGCAATGGCTCTAACAAGGGCTGCCAGAAGCTCAAGAGAAAAAAAAAAGAAAGGGAAGAAAGAAAACAGGGAAAACCTATTTTAGCTCCTTCAATATAATTTTAGTTCTTTCCTTACAAAATTTCATATTTCTGGGCACAAACTGTAAGTACACAGATCTACAAGTCTGGCCAGAGCACAACATACTGCAATAGCAAAGAAAATTTTTCATCTGCAGATGAAAACCTAGGCTGTCCCACTTATCCTATTATATACAAAATGCCTTTTTAGCACAGTTTCCTCTTGCTCCAGTCTCCAATGCAATACAGTCATTTTTCCCAATACTCGCTCTGCCTCTCTCCACAAAGTCATCAATGCCTGAGGTTGCACTTCACGACAAAAAACAAAGCTCTGCCCCACGCTGCGAGGCTCTGTACAATGCTGACTAGCATTCATTTAAATGACATGTCCACTCAACAAGGCAGGTAAAATAAGTCAATAAGGTTATCGTGATTGCTCTGTCATTCTGTCACTGGAGGATTACACAATCCTTTCAAGTACGGCAATTTTCCCCCCTTTTTTCCTCTAACTTCCTGTAGAGGGAAAAGTCATTACTCCTTTCACCTCAAAGGAGGAACATGAACTGCTTCTCCCACAACTGCTAATGGTAGTGTAGAAAGATGCAAATATCTTTCAGGGTTCATCACTGTCAGGTTTGAACTGTGATTTGTTATTTTTGTCACCCCATTTGTAATGCTTTTATATTTTTCAGTACTTTGTCTTACATGGGACACGTGATTGCCTGAAACCTGAAAACTCCTCTGGGATTTCTGCTGAAGCTTGTTTGCTGCAGTGCCTTTTTTTTTTTTTTTTTTTTTTTTTGAATATGCCTATTTAGATTTACGGCTTAGTGTTCAGAAAGACTGCGAATATCAATCACAAAATACACCTCTCAAAAAACATGCACAATAAACCCCCCCACAAAGTGACTAGATCCTTGCTAATTGTTGGCTAGAGGTAGAAGGAAAAGTTCTGCTTAGCTTTAAGTAGATCAATAATAAATCCCTTAAAAGCAGAGTTACCCTGGAATCTTACTCAATGACACTGGGAGCACAGCAGGGCAGAACCTTTATCTGCAAAGAGATGATAAGGCACAGGATGTGCAATGACGCTTACCTGTCTGGGCGACAGCAGACTCCAGTCTAAGAGACACATTAAGGCAGAGCTTCATTCTGAAGAACTGAGCTAACCAGACTCCCTGCTAGAGGTAAATGTCAAAGGATGCAGAAGCACTCTTACTGTGAATGCCTATTTTTCAAACATTCATTTGCTTTCTAACAAAATGACCAGGTAGCTCAAAGCAGCAACCAAAGGTGCTTCAAATTATTTTGCTGAGAAGATAATTTTCATTTGAGAGTGACATTTAATGGCTGCTCATCCTTAGGTTTCCAGCTTGACTTTTACCTGATGTCCACTCAAGAGAAGGCATCTTTTAAGATGCATCCTGGCCCTCTGTACTGCAGCAGCTGTGACCAGAAACAACCAGAGCTCCCCACCAGAGATAGTTCTAAAATTCATCCATCGCATTGAGAAAGGAAGGTTCAGAACCAGCATGGGGCCATGACTAAGGACTAACTGAACTACTAACTGAACTAACTACTAACTTGAAGACATTTCTTGGGCTTCTTGAACAACAGAGAAAAGTCAAACTGAAAGCAATTACAGATGGTTCAAGGACTGTTTTAACCATGAGGCAGTAAGTAAGAATGCAGAGGATCTTTCATCTCACGGATGCCTGCTGTACCCCCTCAGAAGAACCCACTGCATGAGGAATCTCTACAAATGAGTTCAGGTGGATAAACTTATCAGACACCGAGCTGTGTTGCGCAGGGGAGCATGTCAGAGCAGAGCCACTTTTCCCACTAGCTGTAAAGAGTTTTGTGCAAGCACATTAGCAGAGCACTTGCTTCTATCATGGCTTATCTTTGTCGTCAGTGAGATAACTTTTATTTATGCCTTAGGGCTTTTGGCACACACTGTGAATTGTTCCCCCAGTGAAATTATCAGCCAGAGATGTAATTTAATCAGTGATTTCAATTTACCAATAGCAAATCACATTTACTATCACGGTTTCCAATAATATTGTTATTAAAAGATGTGGTTTTTTGTTTTGTCTCGCTTCTAGATAGTCTCTTCACTGTTGCCAATGTGGTCACATTAAGCCTCCATCTGCACAAAAGAATGTGCTGGTTCCTCTAAGAAGCAGTTCTGTATTAGTTCAGAGACTGCCACATACCCCCAAAATATCATCAAAACTTCAGTCAACAGCCCGACACTAATTCACTAATTCCTTATCTACCTTTTTCTGTCTCTCCCCAGTAATTCCTAAAAAGTATTCAGATAAAAAAAAAAGGCAACATATGTGCATTACTGATTAAATTCTGATTAAATTGTTTTTATATAAAAGTTACAGTTCTGTAAAAAATCTGCATTCTGAGCTCAGTGATCTCATCAAAATAACACAAGCCAAAGCAAGCCATCACATCAACTAAACCCGTGTGAGTAGGAAAAGAGCAAGAGTGTGTAGAGGTGCCATCATTCCACGTTTGGCCTCTTCCTCGAGAACCTTCTACCTGAGCTTTGAGCTAGTGCTTTGTGGATGCCTTGGGCAGAAGCTGAAGTAGCCACAAACTAACCACCAATATGCTGATTTCCAAGGAGACCCCAGTTGACTATGTGGAAGAGTTGCCCAGTGGCTTACATGTTGTAGCAGCTCCAACAGGAAAGACAACACCTCTTTGGATGCTGCTGGCTGCCTGCCCTTGGGAACGGATGGCAAAATGAACTGGAGAAGGACCCAGAAGATCACAAGAGAAGATCACAAGTCACTGCTGGGGATCTGGCACAGGAACAGAGTGGAGACAGAGAAACAGAGTCCGTCAGAGATTTTCTTAGCCTATAACTGAAAACATGCATGTGCAGCTTAAGGGTATCCATTTGCCACCCTTAACGCCTCAACTCCCTTCCAGCCTGCTTTTCCATGGAGTAGAGAAACAGAAATCACCGCGATAATTATGATGTTTTTGTTAAATAAACAAATATAACCAAGGAAAGATCAAGGAGCCTCCTCCAAATAAATGTGGCAGCTGTCATTTGTAAAATGCAGGCAAAACTGAATATTTGCCAGTTTTGCATATAAGCACAAGGTACTCAGAAAAACAGACATGCAGAAACAGTGGACTTCAAAACCAAAAAAAAAAGGAGGGGGGACAGAAAAAGAGGAGATGAATGATGAAAAATGAAGAAGTAATGAATTAATTAGCACTTAAAAGATGTAGTTGCTTATTAAAAATAGGTTATTGCATTTCAACCACTCATGATTCTCTTTAGTTGGTATTAAAATGAAACCATTAATTACAGGTTATTATTTCTAGAGAATTTGGTGTGTGTATAAACTGTATAATTCACATGTCAAATATTAGGCTGTTACTGAACAGTGTTTTGTAGTTTATTGGTAGTGTTGTGTAAAAATAATTTATATTCCAGTTTTATATCTTTGCTTAATTATTGAAGTTAACAATTTTTCATTCAATACTAGCTGACATGTAGTTCTTTAAAATTTCTATTTGATATAGGTAATGAGTCTCAAAAATCTCATATGATAAATCCCTGTATATAGGATTTTTTGGTATTCACTTCTTTGATGACCAAAGGCTATTAATAGCAACAATGGACTTAGCAAGAATATTGTTTGTAAGTAACAGTCTTTATTTGTTCTACAATTTAGTTTTTCATATGCACAGTTATAATTAGCAGGAATGAGGATCAAAGAAAGAATCTAACAGTAGGTATCATTACACTGGTATATATTTTTGCTGAGCTTCAAAAGACTTCTTAACATGGTACAAATAGGCAAGTTTGAAGCATCCCAGTTCTTCAAACAAGAGACAGGTGCTTAAACTCATCTGTGCAACATGCATGTTTCCTCTGAATCAAAGTTCCCCAACTCTTGCATGTCTCCGCACTTCTAAGTGTACGCACTCACACCACGGCATCTTCACAAGCCCAAGCATCTTTATTTCAGACATGTGGGCCAGATCCTCAGTTGCAATCAACCTACCTTTCTGGCAGGACAGCTGGCACAGATTTTAGCCAGACCCTCCCAGCTGGCATATCTAACTTTTACATCTCTATCACCTAGCATAACAAATGCTGAGTGGAAATAAGGAAATAAGACAATACTGCTCAAAATATTTTTATCAGAGCGTGGTAGTCAATTTATATATTGCAGAATGGATTCAAAAAATGGCTGTGTTAGGCCCACAAAGTTTCCTCAGAACTGAGGAGCTGCAATCAAGGCTTTCTTGGGTCTCTAGAAATCTTGGCCACTGTCTGTATTTGGTTTTTTACAGTTGCTTTGACTATGTGCATGCCGAAATCAGCTTTCAGCTCCATGATTACAGTGCCATGGAAGACCCTTCAAACTGAACTAAAGCAAATGGCGCAGCAAGAAGGCAATATTATTTGACTTTCAGACTGAGAAAGAGGGATTCAGATAAGGACAGACTTGCAGACTGCAGAGCATCCAAGGACAGCGCACAGTATTTCCTGCAGCTTTTGCCCCCGGGGCCACACAAGAGCTCCACGAGCTCCATCACAAAAGTTACATCAACAAGTCTTTGCCCAGACACAATGAGACTTTTGCCTCGATATCTCTTAAGTGCCATGGCACACTCTGTGAGAGTACCAGGAATATTCACAGAACCAACAACATGCAAGAGGTGCAGTGGAGTCCTATAAACTAAAGATAAAATACCACGCAGGATAGCTGTGGTCTTTTTCAATCATACACACAGTGTTGGTCTATAACCTCAGCTTCAAAGGCACTCACTTGTCTTTGGCTCTGCTTCCCAAAATTTACTTTTTACTTCCTTACTTCCTGTTACTGTTGCACTGATGCAGATAGAATGAAGGATAAACTCTGCATTGCTCTGTCTCTTCTCACTTCTACAGCATTAGATTTCTGCTTAGTGACTGAAGAATAACAGAAGTGTAACAGACATGTGCCTGATCTGATACAAATTTCATTCCATACTTGACCTTTTCTTTCATTTATAAAACAGGAATTAAATTTACATTGCACACAACTTTATATGTGCTACCACTAATTTCCCTACTGAAAGAGTAAATAATTCACTTTGCTGTATTTAAGGAAGGAACACTGCATTTAAAAAAATCTGCCTGAATTTTTTTCCAGACACTGAGTACAATCAGATAGGCAGTGAGTTTTTCTTGTATCATCTACTTTCAAAACCTGAGGGCAGAGACATCCTACCATGCAGGACAGCTTGCACTACTCAAGTGCCAACAACTCCGTGATAGAGATTTCAGAGTGTATCTAAAACAAAAATAGCCCTCCTGGAACTGCATTCCTCACCACTACCCCGAGAACAACATCAAAGGAGATCACTTAGGTTCGCAGTACTCAGGGGCAGTACAAATCTGCCCAGTATCCAAGAGATGCCACTGGTGACCAAAGGCTTTAGGCTTGCGTATGTCATGTTGCAGATCTGATGGTGCTGTTAGGATAACTGCTAGCTGTTAGGCAAGTTAGGCCAATAAAGTGTGGGTTGCTCTAAAGTTATTATCTGTCTGGATATTTAATGGATAAAAATTGAGTTAGTCAGACTCATCACACTGCAAAGCTAACACGGCAGCTCAACAGCTGGAGCTCATGGTTTCCACCCATATGCTGGCTTTGAACTTAGCCACTTTTAATACAGCTACGGGTGAGTTTTTCAAGGCAGGAAGAACCTTTTGAGGGTGGCCAGAGCTGGTGTCTGACACTGAGGACATCAGGAGTGGTGGTGGGCTGCACCTTACGCGATCAAACCTCTAAGTCTGACTTAAGGCCCATGGGAACTAGATTGCCCTAAGACAGTTCTCCAGGGATGCTTAAAATGCAAAGGTCTCTTTGGATAGGGTCACAGGGAAAAAGCACAGGTCTGTTATTGACAGGGGTATGAGAGAGTGAATGAAAGAAGCATCTGTTCTGAAAAAGGCCACATACCCTCAAAACCCACCTTCTCAGTCTCCCAGACATGGAGGATGTATGAGGACAGACAGATTTCTCACATAGGCTTCCTGGTAACCTTTTGAATGTGTTACCACAAAATAAAGAACTTAGCAAAATAAATGTCTGGAGGGACCTAACAAATCCTCCCCCTCTTTGTAAAGACAGAAAGGAAACTCAGCCGAATTCACCATTTAAACGGTTAAGGAATACTTTTTCTAGCACTCCTCTGTGGTCGGTGTCAACCTCATTATTCTTAATAAGATAAGGATGCCTTGATACACATTTCATTTTCTATAATAGCTAAAATTGGGATGTCGGAAAAGCTTTTCAGGCACATGACCTACCTATACATAACTGCAAGTCAGCTCTTGTTTGTAAGTGCTGGCATTGTGCTGCGCTGCTAGCATTCTCTACACTATCTACAGCATAAGTTGCATTACAGCTCTCATTTTGGAATGACTCGTCTTTCGGTCAAAAATTCCATTTATATGATACCACTAAACCTCTCTAGGCAAAACAATACACTTTTCTTTTTCCTCACCTATAATTACCAATAGTACTTCATATTTTTGTGCTCTGAGTCATTTGTTGGTACCCAAGTGCTATATAAACAGTAATTAATTAGGTTTCTCAACATGCTGGTGCAGTACTGTGGCTATTATTCCCATCATACTGAGAGATTAAAAGCCTTGTTCAAGGACACAGAAACAAATAAGAGATTCACATGGAAGTTTCGAATCCTCGGTTCTTATTTAGTGGCAAGCAACACTTCCTCATTTCTCTGTGGAGAGAAGGCATCATAAACATTTGAATGAGTAGTTTATTAAACATGTAAGAGAGCATTATGCAGGCTATCAGTATCAGTGAGGATAAATACACTGTCTCAGAGTATTTCATCTTCACCATCATTCTATGACAAATAACTTTAATAATACAGAAAAAGGAAACTTAGCGGGAGGAAAAAAAGGGGGGGGGGGGGATCAGAGGTTAATTGTTATCACATTAGACTCTAAAACTATGATCCCCTTAACAGCTTGTGAGGGATGCCAGAAAAGCAGACAGGACCTGCCACAAGCGAACAGAAGATTCTAATTTGCAGATAAACCAACTAGGGTCTACAGTAATAAAGTCAGTTCTTGTTGTTACTTAATAATGAGCTGTCAGGTGGCAGGATTACAGAGCGTGGTTTGACACCAAACTACCGCTCGCTGAAAGCCGCAGTTCTGTCACGACACTCCCTTCCTCGGCTCCGCTGGGATACTTTGATACCATTACTTATAAAAAGGAACCCAATTTCACATGTAGTACAAACCAACTTTGAAATCCTTAATGTAATTCCGTGGGGCAGAGAGGCATAAGGGAAAGCACTTCACAGGCAAACAAAACCACATTACTAGATTATCGTTTCTCGAGAACAGATTCCCTACAATGCCTGGGACCCTCACCTTTTTTTTTTCCCCTTGCCCCAAGGCATAACAGTGCTGTGCAGCATATTGCTTTATGAATCTTCTTCAAGTACCCAATTATCCCGGCGCACCAGACTTGTCATCACGCTGACAGCTGCGTGCAGCAGGCAGTACATGCTGTCAGGGCTGAACGATTGCATGCTGGCATCCCGCATCTCCCTCACAACGAAGGGAGTGACGGGGAAGGAAAAGACAGGCACAAACAACCCCCTCACCCCAGCCCCCCCGACAAATAACTTGGCTAAGGATGCTGATTAAAAGCAGGGGTTAAGAACATTTTTTAAGTGGCAATGTAATTGCCAGACATTCTGGTGCTGTCGCTGCCTCCAGCGAAATTCCTCCTGCTTACTTCTGTCACGATAATCAATGGGGTGGTGTAAGTACATTTGGAGCACTTTAAACAGAGTTGAATAAAAAGTCCACCAGCCTGCAAGTCCTCCAGGGAGAGAATTACGTTTTTGCATTTTCTGTTGCTGACTGGTTTTCTTCTCTTTAGGAAGGTAAATCGCTCCCCCTCTCTCCTTCCACCCCGCCAGACCCACTGCACACAATCTGTGAGGGCTGTCACTGCTCTAATAGAGCTGTGGTGGCTCCGCGGGCTGCCTAGGGAGCTGTGCAGGAGCAGGACAGGACGACTGCCTTCAACGTGAGCAACACGGGTTGGAACCGTGATCTGCCCCAGAAGCCACCTTGCTAATAACCTCGTGATGGATCAGGGCCAGCGCCCGCGCTGCAGGAGGTAACGGATGCTCCCCTCTCGTGCGCGACACGTGCCCTCGGTTCCCACAAACACCAACAAGAACTGACGCCTACCAGCATCATGGTCGGTATATTGTAGGATCAGGCTTTTCATGGCATACGTGCAGTGCAGATGAGTTTGTAAGGATTTGCTGCAGACTTTCCATTGATACAGGGTGCTCTGCATTTCCGTGACACATTTAACCTCCTCCTCCCTGGATTTATCCACAGTAGGCCCCTACTTTTTTTTTTTTTTCATGTGATCAAGCAGTTCACTAAAGCTGGAAATACAAACATCCTTTTTTCACAACCAATTCTCCTTTTATTAGGGAGACAGATGGGAAAAATTATCCACATTAATAGCAGACATACTGCCATTTCTTCTTCCCTTAGATTTGCTATTTTTAAAGCTATAGATCTTCTATTTTAAACCAATGAAAAACAAGCTTGTGGAAAACAATAATTACAGTATATAGAGATATATTGATGTGCTTAAGTGTTCTGTATAAAGACAACCAGACAGAAAAGGCAGTGTAATTGAAATCACTCATCATTCAAAATTAATTTCTTCTACATCAGTAAGGACAAATGCAGGCAACTTGAAACCTCTGGTCAAGTATTCTAACACCGGCACTCAAGGAGATATATCTTCACACTCTGAAATGGAGGAGAAGGGGAGCAGCTGCAGAGAGAGAATGGGAAGAAAACGGAGAACTCCCACTTCTCCTTTGGAAAGCAGGAATAGGGCGTTTGTTATTCGGCATTCGACACTTGCCATTCACAGGATGATAAAACAGACGAAGCCACCAAACAAGACCTAGAGCTACTCCCCTGCCCAAACACCCAGCACATCTGCCTTGTGCGAGGACCTGTGCGGGTGAGAATGTGAGGAGGGGTTTGCACAAAGACCGACCATGGCCTCGCGAGCCTCCTTTTGCCCTGCACTGCGTATCGCTTTGAAAGAGCAGCTCTTGCTCAGAAAGGTCCTTCCCAAAGTCCGGTGTTCCCAATCCACTGCAGAAAGAGCTCAGCAGCTCAAGTGACAAACATTTACAAGTGGGAATAAGCACAAATGAAGTCTTTTCCATTTAAATACAAAAGGATTAATGAAGCATTTGAATTAATATAGCATTCCCTTATTTTTCCTTTCCTAAGTGTTTTGACTCTGTGGGCCTTGGCCAGCTCCCAATTTCAATTTTAACAAATTCCAATATTTTTTCCTAGAGCTACGCAACCAACTTATTTCTAAAACCAGTGTCCTATTACAAGCCATGCTGGTGTTCTTCCTCTCCTTTGTATATCCTGAGAGAGAGAGATTGCAGATAAAGTCTTAATTGTGAGTGCCACATTCTACAGCAGTGTGTGAAGCTACTTAACTTCACTGTTGGATGAGGCGATTCTTTCCATATACACAGGGTAGAATCCTCCCCTGAATGGTGAGCGCTGTCGTGGGCAGGACAGAGGCAAGCCGGCCAGCTCCAAGCTAATCACACGGTGGCTCATGGCAAAGGGGCTTGGACAAGGCGTGTGACAGAACACGGGCTGCAGCACATGCTCATTAGACAATGAGTCTGGTGCACTTCTGAGTTCCTGTAATACCCTTTTCTGTGCTACCAGCTTGTCTTGGCAGCTATTAAGCCATCAGTAGCTGGGGACTTGTCACACTTCTGGGCTATTTGGAAAAAGAATCTCTCTGCCCTCTCCGTTCTCCCATTGCAAGGCATAATTCAGACAAAATGGGACTTTTCCCTCTTCTCTAGGGCCTCTTTAGATCTTTTGGAATAAACGCTGTGTGGATTTTATAATTTATTATCCTCAATCTCAAAATATTTGGTCATATTTATATGTGCTAAACACCTTCAGAGGCAGAGCGAGAGATGGCCAGAGGATATATCTATCCTTCATTGATTTTCCATTTGGAAAACACTATGGCTTACAGGACAACAAGCAATCAAGTCAGCAATCTCACTCTTAATTTACAGATAAAAACACAGAAGACACTAAAAACGGGTGGACAGTGCATGAGCACTGCAAGGTAAGGATTCAGGGAAAAATTAAAAGAACATGTTCAAATCATTTACTCTGCCCTATGAAACACTCACTCTTCATTCAGCAAGTGTCCTCCCTTGAACAGCAAGGTCCAGAAGCGTCACTATACTACTTTCTCAGTGATGCACTCATATCAATTTCTATAACAATTGGACTTCAGTCTGTTTGAGGAAAAAAAAAAAAAGAAGAAGAAAAAATCTTTCGGGAATGGGCTGGGGTGATTAAAGTGAGATTAAAGAAGAGAATGGGGGAAAACGGGAGGAGTAACAGCAGTTCTAAAATGGACACACCTAACTAATGCAAATCTTATACTGAAACAGTAAATTTGACAAGACACAAACCCACCAGTTAATCTGACAACCATAAAATGTGCATCTTTTTTCCTAGTTTTGAAAAGTGTAGCTGTTTTCCAGCGGAAAATTGTTGATTGCCATGGATTTTAGATTATAATTTCTTTAAAGAAATATAGTAAACTGACAGCTAATTATAAATCTTCTCTCTTTGATAAGAACATTTTTCTAGGTAAAGTCAATAGCCTTCATTTTAAAACATAAACTATGGTTTATGTCTTCTCTCCCAGAAACTATTCCTTACAAAATCTTACACAGTTAACTGCATATTCCCGAAGTAAACATCCTCTGCAAGGTCAGAGGCATAAAATACAAACAGAAGTGTGTTAGTGGTGAGAACGAGCTATAAATATCTTAATTAATTTTATTATTAATCTTCCTCCCAAGCTCCCTTCCATTTGCTAAAGTCAATGAATCTTTCTCATATTGCTGAAGCTGGAGGATTTGACAGCTTTTCTGTCATAAGGATATGCCACATAATCCCTGAACAGCATCTGTATGAGTGTTCAAGGAAGGCAGGGAGCTCTAGGCCTCAGTTTCTTAAGGGCATTTGAAAATGTGACTAAGTTCTGCTCTGTTTTTTTATTTTTACAGAATGATTCTCATGCTTAAGGTTTCTTTATTTTTTAACATCTATTTTCCCCCCTTGGCATTCTGTTACTTCTGAGTCTTAAATCATCTACAATTCTGGCTGTCAGAAGTAATTTTGATAGTTTGGGATTAATAGTCTTGAACGACACTCTGCATTTTGCTAAATACATGCAAATCTCTTCCTAATGTGTTGTGTAGGAAACCAGTGATCCTTAAGGCAACTTGCAGTTCTGAAAAAAAAAACCAACTCTAAAAATAACGCCTACATGACTAAGTCTTTCTGTATGGCAAAAATAATGTACTATATTTATTAACAGAATGAGAAATTATGAAATTATCTGGTTATCTTGAAAAAAGGATGAAATTTCTCATTGAATATCAGCCCTTCAGGCCCCAGCACACCATACACCCACAACGAGAACCTGAAGATACCACATGGGAAGCCAAAGACCTCATGGAACCAGCACTGGTAGAACTATCACCACCTGATAGCAGCAGGCTCTGCACACGTACACCGATGAAGAGCACATGCATCACACCTCCCTCTCAGGAAATTTTGATTGTGGTTATACGTATGTACATGTCTATGTATGTACAGTTATGTATGATTATAGTTAAGGATATCTAAAACAATATTCTCCCACTGTCACAGTATACCCCTATCAGTGAATAGGTTGCATTCACGCCTTAAGTTAGTTGCAATTATTGTAACTATTAATACTAAAAATTAAAAAAAAATACTTAGAGGTTAGTAAACATGGCAAAATATAAAAAAGAGATCTTCTACTTCAGTAAAAATGACTGCAAATAGATGCTTGTGAAAAGAACTAGTTTAAGCCTTTCAAAATCCTTCTGTAAAATTTGCGATGCTGCCACATCATGATGTGTGGTGTTACTCAGTGTGAATGTCAAATGATCCAGCTGATTGTGTACTTTACCAAACAGAAATTTCTACCTTTTGCTGACTTCCTATTTCTCTTTCTTTAAAGTCATGTAATGCTTTATTCAATATTAGGCCTCCTCTACCTGATCGTGTCCACTGGAATTTGTTCGTTAAAGTCAGCAGACTAGGAGAGAGATAAAGGGGTGTCTGTACATCTGGATATTTTAATAGTCTGGGTATGTACAACTGATAACTTCCAGTTAATTTATACAACTGTACTTTGTCGCTAGATGCCCCACTGTTCCTGGAGTCCATCATCTTTCGTCTAATGCATCTCTTGCACCATATGCAACAGAGAACCATTAATCTTTGATGTTTCTGCTTTCACAGCCAGAATGTCTTTGAGGAACCAGCAACCCTCTTGGGATGCAGCATAGCCAGACAGCAGAAGTACCTACTGCCGTGGAAGACTAAGAGGCATAGAGCTTCACCATCCTTGTATGGCAAAGACATAACAGTGCCAGCTACTTGTGTCAAGGCACCACGAGGGAAGAGAAGACACCTGGGTGTTTGGCCACTGAGCCGCACTCAGACACGGCTGCTGTCTGAGGGACGGAGATCCGCTCAGAGCTGTGACAGCAGATGCCTCTGAGTGGATGTAGCCATCCTGCATGACCGGAATAGAAAGCTTTTGTTCACTAAAGCTGTGGTGAGGGTCAAAGCCTTAAATAAAATGATTTACATACCTGCTGCTGCTTGTGATAACATCAGGTACTGAAACTGTCTTTTATTTTTTCATTGCACTGTCATAATAGTTTGAATCGGCAGAAGTTAAAAAAAAAATACCAAATGCAGCATTATATTAGAAAGATCTGAATGTATTAGCAATGTAAGTCTTCTGGAAAATTGCTTTCACGCACAGCCAGTCTTGTAATTTCCAGCTTCTCCATTCTTCTCTTATGTGCCTTTTAATAACGTGGCATATTTAAATTGCCATGGGACAAACACATTTATTAGCAGAAACATTTGATAGTAATAAAGCTAGGATAGAAGCTGTCTTCCTTCCTTCCTTAGCTGTGTCACAGAGCGGCAGCCCCCTCTCCTGCACCCAGGCTGCCTGTGGAAGGGCTTCTAGGTCTGCACAGTGGCAGGCCCACCAGCTTGCCTGATTGCCCCACGATCATCACGACCTACGTCTCCAGCCCTACTTCCCGGGACCGCACAGACAAATGTGAAGAGTTGCCTTGCTCTTTGCAGGGACGCTCTGCACAAGTTTCCCCAAATCTTTTCATTTTTAGTGCAATAACATAACATTGATTCAACTGTGTTGATGAGAGAGGAAGAAACTGAGATAAAGAAGAAATTGCTCATATCTGCGGTAGACATAGCCTCAAGAGTGAAATTCAATGTTCTCCACATTTCTCTCTCCATGTCATTTAGTACATTCCTTCTGAGCAAAGATATTCTCCATTTACTTCTAACTACCAGTCTGACATTTAAGAACACTTACATGGGAAAAATACAACCCAGTTTGGTGAAACTGATAGGCAAAAAAAAAAAAAAAAAAAAAAAAAAAAAAAAAAAAAAAAAAAAAAAAAAAAAAAAAAAAAAAAAAAAAAAAAAAATTCTGAATCAAATTACAGTAAATTGCTAAAATGAGTGACATAAGCTAGGGCCTGGTCTCCCTGAGGTTTAAAGAACGTTTTGTTATACCCATTTACAAACAAACAGGAGAAATGTCTTTATTATTTAAGGAATATTACGGCTGATGGGGAAACTATTCTGCATTTAATTTCTATTGCTATTAAAAAAAAAAAGAGAGAGGGAGAGTGCGAGATAGAGAAATGGGGGTAGAAGATGAAGCCTCCATATCAGAGAAATTACATCCAACAAATGGCAAAACAAATTGTGACATGTACCATGCACTGCCCAATTGCTTTTCAGTCACGGCTTGGGGCCAAGCATTGCTTGTCTATTTGTTTCGCACTAACAGCTGGACACACTTATCCATGGTAAGCTGCCTTCCTAATGAATTACGTTTAACAACATCATTTATAAATCTTCTCCAAAACCAACATGGAGACACTAGAGAAATCTGAGATGCATTATAGGCAGAGCCCAGCTCTCCTTTGAATGATGCATGTGATGGAGGTGCCTTCAGCCGGGTAGGAGGAACATGGGGCTGTGCCGGTCCTCTCCCACTGCCAGTGCTGATGACAGGCAGCTACGTGAGCTTCTCTGGCTGGCACGTGGGGTCACAGACTGGGAGAAAGGCCACTGCAGTCCTTCAGACATGCAGGATGTCACCCCAGGTCTGGAGAAGGTGAACCAAGGAGCAGGTCTTGAACATACCATGCTGAGCCAGACTAGGATGAGGCTGTGCATTTAACACGGTTTGCAGCTCATGTAAAAATGCTGCTGCTGAGGGCTTTCCACAGAGACAACAGAGATATCACATCAGCCCTAGCCATAGGTCAGAGGGCAGCTGCTTCTGGTGTGTGTTTCCCCTTCGGGTCTAATACCTGTTTGCTCCCCGTACACCTGCCCAGGCATGCTCCTACCTCCCTGCAGTCTGTAATTTAAAAATATGCACTGAGATGTAAGACTTAAGTGAAGAGCAGGATGGCAACTCTTCTGCTTTCCCAAAATCATTCTTCACATTTCAGAATTTCAGCTGTTATAAACGCAGAGCAGGGATACGGATATACTCTTGCAGGAAAAAAATGAGAAGTAGTAATTATTATGTGTTTGATTTTTTAAAATAAATTTTAGAGATATCATTAAAAGATCACATAAAAATGGAGACCACTATTGTCAGAAGAACCTGAGGGTGTCAAGGCACTTCTACCAACTGTTCCTGAGCACTCAGTTCTCTGAATCCTCTAAAAAATTCAACACAACTCACTAAGCATCCATATAGTTGGATGGCAATGTTGCAAAGCTCCAACAATTGTTCTTACAGCTCAAGAATCTCCTAAGAAGAGTTTTCTTTTTACTGCTTGTTTTCTTTACAATTGAAGTACACAGTGATGTATGAGTTCCAGTTCGTGTATGACCCAAAGAGGAGTTCCTGCAACTTCTTTTAAGCAATATTCTCTAAAAATAACTCCTAAAGAGTTGAGTAGCATCAGTAGCTTGGAACAAGACTTATTAGAAGTACTCTGGTTACAACCCTGCTAGTAAATTTTACCAAGCCAAGGAATGCTCCTGGGCACCAAAACTCAGTTGTATATGGTATTAAATCACTAGAACATGGGTTTGAGCTGTGACCTCTAGTGTGCTTCCAGCCATGGTTTGGAAGTTGGTAGGTGCGAGAGACCATTCCTAATAGGCAGTCTGCATACAGCCGTTCTGCCTCTGTGCGGAAGTAAATGGAAAAAGTGAGAAAATGTATTACGAGTCTACAGATGGATCAGAACAATCCTTGGCATGTTGAATTCACTAGTTACATAGCGCATCAGTTACATCGCACCAGAGGTTGACTCAGGTAAGTTCTACTGATAGACATTACGTGTATCAAAGATAAATGTTTTAATTTCTCAAAGCAGAAAAGCAAAAACTTCCAAAAACTTGCTTACAATTTAGAGAAGCAATGAGTGCACTAAACCATGTTGGTAGACTCAGCCTCTTAAATGTTAATTGCAAATGTAGTTAAGTTACCACACTGGAAAATATTACTTCAGACTAATATCTTCCTCATGAGGAAGGGGATTCCCATAGTAGCAATATTGGTATGTTACAGATACACAACCTGAAAAAGTGCATTGCACTTGTATGGAGTAAACTCACTGGTATAACAAAATAACTGCCAGGAACTTTTTAAGTCACTAGTGTCTGAGCACTGAGTTAAAATAACTAGGCTGAAGACACAGACTCGAGTGCAATTCTTTGCTAATGCCAGATGTGTACTGTATGCATTATTTATTTAAACTTATTTAGGATATAAAGAAACTTATATTCTTTAGAAGAAAGAGAATTGGCATCATTGCACCAAACTATTTTACATGCAGCACCTCAGGGGTCCAGCCAGCAACTTTTGTATTGCTTTTGTTTTGTCTTTACATAAGGGTCTCCATATGCTTAATCAGCACATCCATATGCCTTTTCTTTGTGCCTTTGAATAAAAGAATTTGGGAGATTTCTTCTTCTAACTAACAGAAAGATTTTGTTAACATTTATCTCATGTGAAATGAAGGCAAGAAATAGAAATTCAGAACGGAAAAAAAAAAAATCTTCCCCCTCCTCAAACCCACTCTCCTCTTTTGCTACTGTTCCCAATACTTAGCAGTCACTTCTAATGTTTGGTGTGTAGCTCTTGAGCATAGGTCATGGGAAAATTGAGACAAAGCCTTCTGAACTGCATCTCCTCAAAATATACATGGCAAAAATTACCTTCTAGAAACATACAGTTTGACAAATGGAATATACGTCAGCAGAAACATTATACAATTTTGACTGAAAGTCTCCGTACTTTTCAAGCTTTAGCTAAAACTACAAGACCTTAAAGAGTTGCTACTGATGATTACAGTTTATTCTACACAAGTGCAGCATAAACTGCCTTTTCTGAGATATCTCTTTATCCTCTTTTCTATAGTCTTTGTGGAATATTACTAAATAAAGACAGAAGAACAGAATAATGGCAAGTAGAATTATTTTTTCTTTTAAGATTTCACTACACAAAAACAAAGAATATTTAAGTCTGCCCAAAGGATACTTTTGATTTTTGATAGAATGGAGAAATTCCATGCGTTTACCAAACTGTAGAAATAATTGGAGATTCTAGAATTTAATTTGGGGAGTAAAGGAGCAGGTCTAAGGAGACAGACACACTCTTTTTGCATGGAATAGATTCTCACTGTATAATTTGCTTTTCTGTTTTCAACACCTCTAACCTCTTTCTAATATATATATTTCCTGGTTTTGTCTTTTTAACAATTCAAATAAATACAATATTTAGTCATCTCATTAACTACTGACATTTTATATATTTATGTATGTATGTGTATGGCCACTGACACACAGAGACAATACAGAAAAAAATACAGTGTCTAACACATATTTGTGAAGATATGCAACTGGCCACCTGAACTATAACTTTTGCAAAGAAAAAATAAAATACTGTGGTTTTTTTTCTTTGGAATCATCATAACAATTGATCTTTGCTACTGTAAAAGAGTCCTTATATAAAATCCTGATGTTTCAGTCTCTTGGCATTTCAAACACCTCCTTTTCAAAGGTAAACAAAATATGCATACTGAACTTAATTTGCAGATAAATGCATATAGTATGTAAGTATATATGACATGAGTTAGTATGAGAGTAATTTGCTTTGTTATGAACATGTATCCCTGTAAGTTTTCAATTCCCACATTGTTCTCTCCTCAAGAATTTCACGGAAAGGGACTACGAAATCCACAAAGACCAAGTAACATGAGCTTTCTGAACTACAACTAGATCAGCTAACCGGACAGATACACTGGGAGATGGGGAAAAACAGGTGAGTTAGTAACACTTGGGAATCTTCACTGGGCAAGTTCTACAGCAAAGAAATCACTATCACAAGGAAGCATCAGGAAAACGAAATTATTCTTGCTGGGAGAGCACACACAGCACCTGTATAAATGCCTTAAGATCTACTTCCCTTAGACTGGAGTTGGTGAATACAGGCAGAGTTCCTCCAATCGTGTCAAAATGAAAACGCAACTGAACGTGTTCAGACCATCTGTAAGTCCAAAGAGCTCCTGCCCACTAACACTATTTGTATTAAAGGCAAATGCCTCCAAGGAAGCCTGTGGTTTCTATCATGACACTGATGACACATGATATCTCTCTCTTTCCTCTGCCTTTATGCCTCAATCTCCTAAGGCTTTGGATACTTGGTGTTAAAGGAAATTTTCTCTTAGCCCTGCCCAGCTGGTCACAAAAAGAAGCACCTTCTGGTCACCATAAGCAAATCATCACAAAGTGCAAATCTGCACATGCCAATACAGGCCACCTTGCCTCTCCTATTACTCTACTTTAAGGGTTACGTTTGTGAGGTAACACAAACTTTTCTACTTCTTAAAGCAGCAATTCATACATATCCAAGGCGGCCAAGACTTACAGCACATTCCACTCTAAGAGCACAAACAAGAGATGTTTTGCAGTAATGGGGAAATTAAAAGCCTGTCTGAGGCCTACAGTACAGGACGGCATATTTCAATCTAGTCTGACATTAAAGCACCATGTTATCTAGATAGTTTTGCAAAATAAAATTAAATGTGCTTCATAAAAGCCAAGGCTAAGAATGGTATCAGGAAAAGAAATGCCATCAGACATCATTTTTTGTTATTCAGTAAGCCTGGATAAAATCATCTCCACCTGTCTTTCCATTTATTTTTATGTCGGTAATGATTTTGTAGTAACATTAAGTGCCATCTAAGTGTTCACTTGATTTTTCTAAGGTTCTTTTAAAAAAAAAAGGCAATATGAATAATCACAACCTGCAAGAGAGTCATTTATGCCATAGACTTCATGCCCCGTTAAGTTAAGCAAGCAGAGCAAATACACACTGAGTACAAGCTGAAATACACAAAATTCCATGTCTACGTGAGGAAGAACTTCTTTCCTGTGAGGGTGATGGAGTCCTGGCACAGGCTGCCCAGGGAGGCTGTGGAGTCTCCTTCTCTGGAGATCTTCCAGACCCGCCTGGATGCCACCCCATGCTCTAGGGGTCCCTCCTGGAGCAGGGGGTTTGGACTAGAGGATCCCTAGAGATCCCTTCCAACCTTAAGGATTCTGTGATTCTGTGAGTTATGTGTAGAAATACCTGCAAAACAAAGAAAAACTTCAGAATTTTCAACTGTTCCTCCGAGATCAGCTCAGAGGAAATACACGCTCAAGGTTCTGATAAGCTCGAGGATGAGATGCACGCTGATGACAAGCATCTTCTTCATACGCACCACAATGCCTGAAAACTAGATTTACAGCTTGAGTAGGATAGACCAAAGAGCCAAAGATACTAGTAGAAGTTCACTGTACTAGGAAAGATGGAAAGGAAAGATGGCTAAGAAGGAAAGATGGCTTGGAATCACAGAAGACATTAGTTGGGAAGAAGGGGAAGGAAATTATAAGTGCAACAGTGGCTAGCATGTCTAGAAGTCTAGTAGCCAAACTACTCCTGATACAAGAGACCTAAGATTCCACTTCTTTGTGATTTAAGTCATTTAGGTATTTTATAAGTCATTTTTATAAGTCATTTAAGTATTTTATTTCACAATTTCATTGACCAAAATAAAAAAATAATCCAAAACAGTATCAGCCTTCGTTTAGAGAAGCAGAACAGGTTTAAACTCTCAAAGATAAGTACTGTAAGCAGTAATAATGGGTTGCTTTTTATTTTTATTCCCCTAGCATCCTTGGCTGTACAGCTGCCCAACAGCAGCTGTACAACAGGAGAAGGGAAGGGAAGTCGCACTGTCCTCCTCAGGTTCTTCCAAAGTCATTGCTTAGAAAACTCTCCTAGTGAGAGTGGCTTTGAGTCCCCTCAAACTGCGGAACGTGTTAAAAAGACCTCCTAACCCCCCAGGCTGGCAGAGCACGGGCACCCTGCTCTGCTCCCACAAAGCCAACTATCAGCAGCAGAAAAGACAAAAAAAAAAACCCCAAAAACTCTAAAAAGGACAAGGCTGCTGTGATTTGTGTCCAATTTTACTTTAGTTGGGCCTCTGGATAGTTTGCTACTCATGCTAGGGTGCTTCTGGGTGCACATGGAAACCGTATAAAATATTTTAGAACTTAACTTGAGGTTATTGTTTTTTTTTGACAAGTAGTTTTCTGTGGCCCTTTCTCCAGCCAGAGAGCCTAAAATTCACCTGAACAGAGCTTCTCAGTATCTCACCAACTTCTGAATAAAACCTTAAATGAGTTTTTTTTTTCTCATTAGTAAAATGGCTTTGGTCCAAGGGATTTTTAGCTGAGTTTGTTGCGAATTAAATATACCCTCTGTAAATTCCTGCTCTGCTCTTCACAGTACACACAATCCTCTTTCACGCTCTTGACTTCTACACAGTGGAAGACACGCCTTGCGTCCCTGTCCTACAGCCTGCAACACTGAGATGAACGGATTTACTCTGCGCAATTCAATTTTTCACTGTTCAGTACAGGAATATTATATAACATTGCCACAACAGTATCCATTTTTTTTCTCACTCGCATTTTGCTTCTGCATTTCCACTTCTTTATCAAAAAAAATGACAACTCAATGGATTTCCCCGTTGCTCTCTACTTACGGTCTCACAATCACTTTTCATTTGTTTGTCCTTCCACCCTCCATTTTGGGTCACACTCCAATTCTGCTGCTGCTTCATCCCTAACATCTCAAAGACCATGCTGCTGTTCCCTATAGCTAAGTGTCTTGCTTGGAACCTCATTACATCCCGCGTTGATCAGAGGGAAATCCTGCTCCCCCTCTTGCCACCTAGGCTCTCTTCAGCCCATACGGAACACATCTGGCAAGAGCCATCTTCCCCACCTGTCACTGTGCCCACGACATGTCACTCCCTCTTTGAAGCCTTCCACTTCCATCACATCAAATTTAAGCTTCCTGTCATCACCTTCAAAGCCCTAAATTGCCTATTGCTGCCCCTCAACTCTGTTCCCTCAACCTCTGTTCCTCAATTGTTTCTCCTTATGATTTCCCTAGAGTAAAGGGCATCCTACTAGAATACTTGTGAAGTGATTAGGTGTACGACAAAGACTCTTACCACAAATCATAAATCAATCACAAATGTTATAGATCGCACCAAACCTCATTTTTTTAGTTGGCTTGGAAGTGCTCAAGCTAATTTCTAAATCTCAAATAACACTGAAATAAATTTCACTTTTTGGATGACACCAACAATATTTCTGAATTACTGGCCAAAAAACTGTGCCCTCCCCAGAGGAACAGAGAAAATTAGAATGTGCATCTAGAAACAGAGGAGTGTGCAGTAACAACTACAGGAGGCACAGGCATTTTTTCACGCACTGGCAGAACTGAGGGCAAATAAACCACTTTCAATCCCCCCAAAGGTGGCTTAGGCCACGGCTAATAGCTGCCTTTTCACTTGTAAATAAAGCTCTTTGCTTATGCTACATCCCACCAGGCACTGATTGGTCTCTGCAGGGGCGCTACACAGCCCTCAGGTTCTCAGGCAGGCCACACCTGGCAGAAAATTTCAGACCCTTGCCTTAAAAGATTATCCTGCAGGGTAATATATCTACTTTATGCACTTTCTCATCCACTCTGATAGAAAATTCTAATCTTAGCAATCCAGACACAGTGCTAGTACACTTCTGCAATGAAGGGAAGGCTTTCCAAAGCTCTAACAACTGTGAATCACCTTGCTGTTTTTTCATCAGTACAATCTCAGCACCATTTGGCCATAGATATTAGGCTTGAAAACTTATTTACGAATTGCCTGTTGGGGGACAACCTGATTTCATAACCTAAAGTGCTGAAAAAAATGAGAGAGAACTGTACTCTGCTGTCCATGATTCACAAACCCTTCTGTTCAGGGTTATCTCCCTTTGAATTTGAGATCAGAGCAACCTGGCTTAGCCAGCTGGAAGCTGCCATAGCTAACCTGAGGAACGCTTCTCTTCACGTGTGCTCCACGTGTGCGTGCTAAGTCAGACAAGCCAGAGCTTCTCCGAGCTAAGGCAGTGGTGCCATCAGCCAGTAGCACGTCAACATCTGCAATGGATTTAAGCCTTTTTTCTACAGCCACCATTACGTCAAAGGCATTTTGATCAGTTCCCTGCTTGCTCATTACAGACACTTGAGACAGCCAAACACACATGGATAATTCGAGCTTTTGAGAAGTCTAGCAAGGGTCACTGGGAAACCCTCCTGGGCCACCAGACTTTGCTACAGCCTTCTCCTTGCTGCCACATCAGTGAAAGTACCTACTGTTTTCATCACTGTGCTTTTGTCCCCTATTATTACTTAAATGTTTTATTCACACAATGAAATTAGCCTGTAATGTTCCTTTTTTTATTTAAAAAAAGAAAAGCCTTATCAGCATCTGTTATGTTCATATAAATATTTCAGGAAAGGTAAAATTCAAGAGGGAAAGCATCCAATAAAAACTCATTAGGCCCTTTCCTGCTGCAGCTGTGACTTCCACAACCCTGCCACAAGTTCACAAGGATCAAAGAGAGATGTCAGCACAGTCTGGTGGGTGCAGGGCTCCCAGGTCAGCTCCAAACTCTCCGCTCCCACCAGCTCCTCTGCACCGTTCTTTGCATCTGGGCCATTCATTTGGGCAAAGCAGCAAACTGAGATCACCTCCAGCTACCCGGACTAGTCCTTTACTGGCTTAGTGTGGTGCAGGGCAGGTTTGACGAGCACCAGAACCAGCGCGTGGGAATGGGAATGGTCACTTGGCCGAGGGGGGAAGACAGCGGTGGCAGCTCAGCTCATGTGAGGCGCTCACAGGAACCACCTGCTGGGACAGGACCCAGCTCAGGGCAACCCGGAGCTCAGCGAGGCTGTTTGGCTGTGCCACTCTGGGAAGGTTCAATAAAACAAGTAAGGCAACATTGTGAACATGCTGTCGGTAACATCTGCTGAACTGTTACATTCACTCCTCACACAGGTCGATAAGCAGTGCTTTTGGAAGACCCATCGATATCTGAAACATGGCCATAAATCCCTTATATTTTTTGTTTCCAAATTGTTTTATAAGACAAGTCGGAAAGATTTATCTAACTAAATGTAGCAATGTGCGGGCCTTTGTTTAGCAAACTGATGCTCTTTCTACGACAATTTCTAACCTCTTTTATAGGCTCTTCAAAGCTTAAATAAAATCTGACAGCTTTCTTCCTACCATATGTAGAGGTAATGAATCTATCAAGTCTCCTGAGGCAGCCAGCAATTATCTCTGACATCAGATACAACACACTTTCACTTACCCACACAAGCGTAATTTTAACTATGGGCAAGAATAATTAAAACTTTGGAAACTGCTACAAAGCAAGGACAGAACAGCTGGTGGAACGAAAGACCACTGCAAACAGATTTGAAAACTGCAGTGTGCTGAATTCCTCCGGACTGCATTAGCCATAGCTAATAGTTTCCATCAAGAGATACTCTATGTCACAGCTTGGCCCAGTCCACCTCTCAATAGTGTCTGCAAATCCAGTAGCTCCGAAGAGATCCACTCTCTCCAGGTCTGACCTACACCCTTCTCTGGTGCCACTACAGACTCAAAAGGGTTGCAAGGAACCTCATATTAACTCACTTTCTTGGTCCCTTGGTTGGCCATTGCTGCATGTTCCTTTTGCTTCTAGTCTTACCCATTATAGCTAAAGAAGGCAGTTATTTAATCATAGCCTCTATATTCTAAAGGGTTTGAAGACTTTAATCATAGCTTCTATATATTCTAAAGGGTTTGGAAATTTTAATTCTTACCATATGGTAATGAATGGTAATTCTTACCATTCTTACCAATTTTAATTCTTACCATACCATTGAGGAAGATTTGGTTAGAGAGCACCTGAGGAAACTCAACACCCACAAATCCATGGGCCCCGATGGGATGCACCCCAGAGTGCTACGTGAGCTGGCGGACGTCATAGCCGAGCCGCTCTCCATCATCTTTGAAAGGTCCTGGAGAACGGGGGAGGTGCCGGAGGATTGGAGGAAAGCCAATGTCACCCCGGTCTTCAAAAAAGGCAAGAAGGAGGAGCCGGGCAACTACAGGCCGGTGAGCCTGACCTCTGTCCCTGGGAAAGTAATGGAGCAGGTCATCCTGACTGCTGTTTCCAAGCACATGAAGGAGAAGAAGGTGCTCAGGAGTAGCCAGCATGGGTTCACCAAGGGGAGGTTATGCTTGACTAACCTGATAGCCTTCTATGATGGGGTGACTAGATGGATAGATGAGGGCAGAGCGGTGGATGTGATCTATCTGGACTTCAGTAAGGCTTTTGACACCGTCCCTCATGGCATCCTCCTGGGCAAGCTCCAGAAGAGTGGGTTAGATGAGTGGACAGTGAGGTGGATTAGGAACTGGCTAAATGACAGGGCCCAGAGAGTAGTAATCGGCGGTGCCGAGTCCAGCTGGAGGCCTGTGGATAGTGGTGTCCCCCAGGGGTCAGTCCTTGGTCCGGTCCTGTTCAATTTATTCATTAACGACCTAGATGAAGGGATGGAGTGCTCCCTCAGCAAGTTTGCTGATGATACCAAGCTGGGAGGAATAGCTGACAGCCCTGAGGGCTGCGCTGCCATCCAGAGGGACCTGGACAGACTGGACAGCTGGGCGGCGAGTAACCTCATGAAGTTCAACAAGGGCAAGTGTAGGGTCCTGCACCTGGGGAGGAATAACCCTAGACATGCCTACAGGCTGGGGACCGACCTCCTGGAGAGCAGCCCCGCAGAGAGGGACCTGGGCGTCATGGTGGACGACAAGTTGACCATGAGGCAGCAGTGTGCCCTCGTGGCCAAGAAGGCCAATGGGATCTTGGGGTGCATTAAGCAGAGCATCTCCAGCAGGTCGAGGGAGGTGATTCTGCCCCTCTACTCAGCCCTGGTGAGGCCGCACCTCGAGTACTGTGTGCAGTTCTGGGCTCCCCAGTGCAGGAGGGACGTGGAGCTGCTAGAGAGAGTCCAGCGCAGGGCCACAAAGATGATTAGGGGTCTGGAACATCTGCCCTATGAGGAAAGGCTGAGAGAGCTGGGCCTCTTCAGCCTGGAGAAGAGAAGACTGAGAGGGGATCTGATCAATGTATATAAATATCTCAAGAAAGGGAGTGAGGAGGAGGGGGCTGGCCTCTTCTCAGTGGTGGCTAGTGATAGAACTAGGGGAAATGGCCAAAAATTGAGGCACCAAAAGTTCCACAGGAACTTGAGGAAGAATTTCTTAACGGTGAGGGTGACAGAGCACTGGAACAGGCTGCCCAGAGAGGTGGTGGAGTCTCCTTCTCTGGAGATCTTCAAAACCCGCCTGGACATCACCCTGTGCCACATGCTCTAGGGGACCCTGCGTGTGCAGGGGGGTTGGACTAGATGACCTCTACAGGTCCCTTCCAACCCTAGGCATTCTATGATTCTATGATAGTATTGAAGCTGCAAGGATTTTCTCCAGCCATTCACCGTTGTAAAGCAATGGCCAGCCACTCCCTAAGGGCAGACTGTCTCCTTCCATCACATAGCCAGGGATGTTCCTTACTGTCAGTCTGCAAACTGCCAGTTTCAGGCCTTTGTGACTTACTGCCAGACAGTGATTTTCACTGCGCAATACATGAAGCACTATCCCATCTCTTCCTTTTCATCTTTATCTCGGCTATCTAGTCCTCAAGCCAAGACCACAGAAGAAACTTGGCCTGCTTTCTCCTTGCAGAGCAGATGGTTACCTAGATAGGTAGAATTTAGTTTCTAGACTGCTGCATGTATGAGTCAGACTGCTTAGTGAGTAATAGATACTGTTTGTACAGGTCAGCAGCTACCTATGAGCAAACAGAAAGCAAAGACTAATACGCGGCTTACTGATGTGCCTGTACCTGCTTAGGTCACCTCTGGCTTTCTTCAGCAGTGTAACAAGCCAAACGCTCCTGCAGCAGTGCTTAATCTTCCAATGAAATACTGTATATATATATAGGACAGTAAAATCCATTTTCACTGCAGTTCTATCATCTCTACAAGGCAAACTTTATGCCTTTGGATATACAAGGATTTGCACGGGACAGATACAGATCACGAGCCTGGCATCGCAACAGAAGAAAAGAAAAAAAGAAAGGGAGAGAGGAGAAAGAAAAATTACAAAAGCGACTATTTTTGTGAGACAGCATGTCTACACTACAGCTGGGAAACACAGCTCTATTTTTAAATTACTTTTAATTTCCTTCACCCACTCGCTGGAGCTCATGAATGCTCGAGACCCCTGAAGTCAGAGTTTCCTGGCACCGACCATCGAGCCTGCTTGGGCTACGCTTTCCTTGGAAAATCCCTGTTGTCAGCACCATGGGAGATTTTCAGGCTTGCCTGAAAAAAGCTACTTTTAGTCTCAGCTCTGCAAGAGAGCCACTCCCCACCCTAAGCATTTCACAGATAAAATTATAAATCAGCGACATGTCTGAAATAGTCATACATAAATTAGCATGCGCTTCATAAACAAAGTCTTCAGAAAAGCTATTGTTAAAATTCATTTTGATCACCTTTACAGCTTCCCACTGTTAACAGATGATAAAAAATTAATGGATTTGATGTAAATGATGGAGGCGTTTGTTAACTTTTGTGTTTACCTGACACAACAACTGGAGGGACTAGGAGAAGCAGAACTGTAATTAACAAACTATAGAACGGTTGTGGTGGTGTTAATTAGATACTGAAAAGCTGATTTAATGCCACAACAATTTCCACTGAGGCAGTCACTTCTTAAGGGGACTTTCTGTCAAAACACAAAGAGATACCTGTTTGGCTTTTTGTGTCCTCAGAAAAGATTAGGTATCTACCTGTGCCCTGTCTCATCTCCCCTGAAATCACAATCAGGCAATCACTTGACAACCCAGGCTTATTCAGTGTATGCAGAATATGTCCCAGCACAGCCCTTTGGGATTGTGGAATGATTTAATATATTAGGCCATAGAGCAAAACAACAGAATTCAGTTACTGCTTCTGCTCTACTCCTCAGATATGATCAATGTAAAACAAAAAAAAAAGAAGGAAAAAGAAAAAGAAAGTTGTAAAGAAATCAAGATGATCCCTACAAGAAATAAAATAATAAAGAAATAAAGAAATAAAGAAATAAATGAGGCAAAGCTAAGAAAGCAAGACAAGAAGACAAGAAGTAAAATATTTATTTTTCTATAGGAAAATAAAATTGTCAGTCTTGCAGTCCTAATGTAACAAGAACACAAGATACGTTATGTCCACAAATTGTTGTGCTTGTAGCTGGCATTTTAGAATGAATTAGGTGGGTGGACAGTTAAGTGACAACAAGTACTGTATATCTTCAGCCCTCAAGGAAGAGAGTTCATCAGATCCCCTTACATGTCTCTTTGTTTTTTTTTTTTTTTTCCTTCCGTCTTCTAGATAATAATTTTTTCCAGAGAAAGGTCAGGCCAGTGTGACAGAAAATCATTCTGATCTGAAGGCTGCTAGGAGTCATGAAAGCAACACATCCTGCTCTACCCAGCCTGCCCGGCTGTGTGCAGAAACCTGCGCCACGCACAAAGCCCAGGCGTGGAGAAGGAACAAACCCTCGCAAAGCAGGCTTTCCAAACAAGGGGACAACACGAGGAACAGCATGGCTTGCCTTGGAACGCAGGGCCTCTTACATCTCCTCTACCCCATTCTTACCATTTTTTCCCCAAATTAAAATAGTTATTTCTTTACTGTATATTGGAACAATTTGGCTAAATAAATTTTACATAAACATAAAGTACCAGGGACCAAACTGCGAGTTGCCTTGAATCTCTTCCCCCCAAACGAGCTGAGGGCAGTGGTGAGCTGCGGCGCGGGGAGGTGACCTGCGGGTTCCACCACCGCAATAACGCCGCGATCCGGCGTCGAGACACTAACAACAGAGCCTCTCGGAAGAGGAGCATTTCACTGCATTCTTTACCAAACAAGGAAACCTCCTCTAATCTGCAAGTAAAGGAAATGAGAAATGTGAACAAAAAAAAAAAAAAAAGAAAAAAGAGCTGGTTACAGACTATTCAACCTTAGATTATATTACTCTGAACTGTTAATTAAACTCTTTTTATAACTCTCTGCTGAGTCTGCCTGGGGCTATACCTTTAAATTACCTTTTAATGGGAAATTGATGTGAACAGCATGAAGCCACAAGACCAGGAAAACGTGTGCCCATTCGCTGGAGAGGAATGGGCATGAGGGGTTCATGTGGAATTGCTACCTCTATTTTTGGCTACGTGAAGCGCTATCCAATTAAGTGGCTGTCAGGAAAGGCACACACCACTGCAACACTGACGTGGAAAATGGGAAAGAGCACGGAAATCAAAGAAAAGAATACAGGATAAGCAGGTCAACTATTACAGAAGTGTGAAAAAAAAAAAAGAAAAAGAAAAATAGCTGCTGGGGAGATGTGAACACAGTGCCTTGTCCTTCTGATTCTGAAGAGTTGTGCTGAAGTGAGCTTGGCCAACACGTTTACAAAACGACATTATGATACATGCTGGAATATTACCAAAAGCCTGATTTATACTTAACAGATCAACCACTTGCAACACATGTCAGATGAAGGGAGTAAATGAGATTACCGAGATGATAAAATGCTACAGAAGAGAACCGAGAGAGAAATAGCAATGGCTTTCACAGCTTTAAGGTAGGAATGTGAGAGGAATGCTGAAGGCTTCAAGGGGTTTTGGTCCTTTATTACGACCGCCGCATGTTGCAGGTTTGCTGCAGGCAGTACTTTTAGCACCCTCAAGCTCTTCTTGTCAAAGACTGTGTTTCCACCAGGCCTGTCTGCTTGTGAGATGAGCTGGATGAAATACAAAGGCATAAAAAGCACGGTATGAATTTATGCCTATAAAAACGCAAAGGACTATAAAGTGTTTCAAATAGGTCACTAGTGGAATGAAACAAAGCTGAGCTGAGTCCTGCCCTCAAGCTGCATCACAGAAAAATCAGGTTTCACACACTGAATATATGCACCTAGGACAAAACTCAAGTAAAGTAAGAAGATTGGCAGAAAGCACAGTAAGATTTCTACAGTTTAAAGAAAGAAAGGCAATAGACACCTTTTGGGGACAAAAGGAAAAACAAATAACAAATACAAATGGGCAAGGTCTCAGTTCAGCTTCAGCGGGTATATGAACCCACGGCAGAAGTGCTGTTGAGGCCACTGCTCCACTGCTTAGACATTCCCAGGACTGAGCAAGCAAAAATAAAATAGCTGCAAAGAAAACAACAAAACAGTCTTTAACAGTCTTTAACAGTCTAAAAAATATATATTCAGCTAAATGAATTTCTCCTAATATCCTCACCTAATAAACTACTTTTATGTTGCAATATAAAAACAGAGAGGTAATGGGGTTTTTTGGGCACCTTGCTAATAAAACCAAAATTGTAAACCTAAGAAACTGGTTAAAAGTTTTGAGTCTACAGCAACTTATGTCCACATATAAAATACAATAACTGCATCTGTGCAGCATCATGTTGGGCACTTTTATCCTTAGTCATTTCAATATAATCACCACAGTTTTAACAACACAGTTTTAACCGAGCTAATCACAGAACAGCAGAAGCAGCCCTAACATGACAAAAGGGAGCATCTTGCTTCAGAGGCAGCAGTACTTCAAAGCCTGCAAGAAGGACGGGCTGCAGTTAGAATTCTCCTTTATTAAATGTTTCTGAAATGCCATCTGCACCTTGGGTTTGAACACACAAGAAGTGATTATCAGATAAAAACAGAGCACAGTTTGGCAATTCAAATCCAAAATCTTATTCTGCCCATTCTTCCTTCTTAAGCAGAGCCTGTAGGAGGAAGAATATAATTTGCTGATATAACAGGTCACCAGCTAATGGCTACAGTCTTAGAGGGAAGCAGCACCAAGCAGGGAACTGCAGGGACGGGCTACATCCTGCTGACTCAATGCGGCTTGAAGGGAAAAAACCCTTTATTTTGAAACAGGACTGCAAGTGCTAATGATGGATAAATTCCTTCCCATTTCCTCAAAGAAATGGGATATTCGCATGCAAACAACTTCCTCATGAACTACCACTTCCATACTGTATTTTAGGATACGGACATGATATCTGAGCGGGAGCATTCCTGAATATGACTCGGCTGAACCTTATTTGTCTCTACTGACATTATACTGTAATTGCCCAGAAACAGCATTTCACTCGAGAGGCTCCGCACACAACAGTGATCCTATAGCACACAACAGAAAGGAGGGCCCTGCGTGCCCCTCCCAGCAAAGAGGTACCCTTCTTGAGAAGGTCAACGACCATCTAAAAACAACAACAAAAAGCAGACTCGTCTGCCAACGTTTTAGCCTACCATGCAATTTTAAAGCAGCAAACTGAAACATTATACTGCTCAACATCAACAGAGCACAGCTGGAAATAAAAGAGTAGGTGCAGAACACTTAGCTTCCAAATGGTTAAAGGCATACAGAGACATTAAGCAGGATGTAAACATACCTTGTCTGAATTTAAGAGAGGTAATCTTAGAAGCAGCTATTTTTTTGTGGAGAGGTTACAATTTTGCTCTTTCCGGCCATTCCCCAGATGCTGGGTAGAAGGCCTCCACAAGGAGAAAGGGAATCCTTACAAGAAGCAAATGCTTTTGCCAATAGCAATGCTGAGAAATAACATTTAAGAGACACTAGCAATATTCACAACAAGTTACTGTTTTGTTTTGGTTTTTTTACACTCCCTTGCAGTTTCAGATTACTTTAAACTGTAATCAAGCAGAGTTGATTGCTTTCAGTTAGTTTGCTCCACTATGTATCGGTACATGTCAGAAAGAAGGATTGCTGAAACACACAGACACTTCCTCGCTCCCTTCCCCTGGGAAACCAGAAGATTCAAAATAGAGGAAAGGACAGAGGCTGCTGCTAACTTATTTCAAATCGTGGTATGTAACTGTTCCATTCAGCTGTACAAACGTAGGCTACAGAATGAAAAACATTACTGATATTCCCAGTGCACCAAAGTAGAACATGCATTCTACTTAGATAAAGTTTTCTCAGTTTTGAATGCTAATGTCCACAGAGCATTTACGACAGATTTTCCATTTGCTTTCTTTGTGGGGAGAAAGACTGGAGGAAGGAAAGAGATTGAAGGGGCACACAGACTAGAAACAACTGAAAACTCCTTCAAGCAGAAAGCTAAACTTTTCAGGCAGCTTTTAGTCAGGATAAACACAAGCCACAGCAACAGGCTCTCCCCACAATGCCTGGAGAAGCGTCTTCAGGAACTCTGACACATTCTCTTCCTTCAAAACCCTTCAAGGCCTCTGTAGTCACATATACAGGAACATGGTAATGGGGTAGAATTGTTGATACAGTCCTATTCCTGACCAACTTTATGATCAGTTGCAGCTAGGAATGTATGTTGATCGAGCCATATTTTTTCCTATGTACACTATTTCCTCCAGGAATCACCTTCAATCATGACTTGCAGATACACATGGAACTGCAGAATGCCTATTTCAAATATCATATTAAAAGCTTGAGAACCCCGAGGGCCTGGAAAGGCTGCCTTCAGCAATGAGGGAGCGCAGGGGTGAAGGCAGCCGATGCCCTGTAAGCCAGGAGGCCCTGCATCCCCCACAGCTCCCTCCTCCCCTCTCCTCCTCTCTGATGCCAACATTAAGCTAGCAGCTAACATCCTCTTGCTAAAGAGCGTGTGTGGTTGTCTAGCTAGGTCATGATCCTCTTGTTTCTATGTAGCGATACTGCAGGGTGTTTTAGAACATCCCATATAACTTCAACCTGTTACCTTCAAACAGCCTTATTAAACACCTCAGCTAACAAGCATCAAAAAGCGAATGATGATGTGAGTTTGAGACAAGAAGCGCTCAGATAAACGTAATTTCTGAGCCCATTATATTCTATGTGTATGATGAATTCTCCACAGGTTCAGCAATGCTCATAAATACCATGGTTTTCCTAGTTGAGGTTTAATTTGAGAAACAATTTTCTAACTTTATAGCCTATTAAAATAAATAAATAAATAAATAACCACAACCTTAACTTCCTTTTAAACATTAAGTTTAAAGATTAAGTTTCTCATAAATTGCATCCTAATATATTATCTGACTCAGTTTGCTACACACAAGGGGAAAGATGTAGAAGATATGAAATACTAAAGGTTTTATCGCTGTTTCATGTGACCCATTTTAAAACTCCGACCTGAGGAATCCAAGGATCAGGATAGTAAAACATGGCAGAAAGCCCTCCAACGCTGTTGGCATTACCGGGATACAGTCTTCGGCACTAGAGGGAGCATCTGCCTTTGCAGTCACCAAAAGGCAGTTTCTATGTGCCTATAGCTTATTCCATACAATTTATAGTTTGTTTTTTTTATGCTATAAAAATCAAACGAATAAGGGAAGCACCAATACTGCTTGCTGGCTCAGTCACCTGCCCTTCTAAGTGAGTTTCCTGGAGGTTTATTCAGGCTCTGAAAGGCAAGTTCTGGAGCAGTT
Organism: Eudromia elegans; assembly: GCA_003342815.1. Lineage (NCBI taxonomy): Eukaryota > Metazoa > Chordata > Aves > Tinamiformes > Tinamidae > Eudromia > Eudromia elegans. The sequence continues at coordinate 336,650 of PTEX01000046.1, read as the reverse complement.
ACCCAAACAGCCCATGTTACAATGCTAAAGCTTGCACTGTCCCGGGCAATGGAAGCGACGACGCTGTGTCTTAAGGACACGGCTTGAGACTTCTGCAAGACAGGCAGCCACCTCTGGGCTCGCTGTCCAGGCCCACAAGGACAGATGGGCATTCGCAGGCTGTGATTCACCTCTAGGCAGCTGTCATAGGGGGAACGTGGGCATCCTGTTGTACAAGTGTCATCTTTATTAACTGCAACGGCAGCCGAACTCAAGCACAGCTTCTAGGACAGCATCAGTCTTAGGAAAACATAATACATAATGGCAACTAAAGGGCATCAGAGCTTTCTTGGTAAAGGATTCTATCAACTTGTTACCCTTTTCCCAGGCATAATATCCCAGCTGTAAATTTTCTAATACTGTTCAACTTCTGTTATTGCTACAGGCAACAGGCTTGGTTAAAACAGTGTCTAAAAAGAAGACGACTGGAAATCAAAGGACAAAGAGCCAAACTCCCTCACTGTGAGCAATAACAACCCAAACTTGGGTTGTTCAGATCCACCTGAAACACAAACAAGGTCTTTTCCCCCTGAAATGTATCTGCCATCCGTACTTCTCTTTCATGTCCCAGCCATACAGCGGGGCCCCTTGTGCCTGGCAGGTGTACACGCTCTCTTCAGGGCAGCCTTCTGCTCTCGGCCTGTCTAGACACAGGATGTGGATGAGAGGCTGAGCGGAGTTTACCCTTGCCTCTTAGTAGGCATGGGACCAACGTCGGGCATCACGCTCTCAGACTCCGTGCCAAGCCAGGAGACAGGAAATTCTATTTTCAGTTGCAGCAAATTGATCCTGCTGCAGCCAAGGAGATTATATTAAACTACTTGGTTTTAGTTTGCTGAGGTTTTTTTTTTTTTTTTCTTCTTCTTCTTTTGTCTACAATCGTCAAAACGCATCAGATAAACTGTGCATTATGAGAAGAAACATTACCTTATGTCTTTAAAAAAAGCACAGTGACAGAGGTTCTCTAGCATTTTCATTAATACAGACTTTTTCTTCCCCCTCAGTATAGGGATTTTCTTTCATTTCTACAGAATAACAACTACACAGTGCAAAGGAGAAACTATCTCCAGGTCCCCTCCCAAATGACCCCCAGGGCCTAGAGGATACTGGCTCAGCTGAGCTGCTTTCTTCATGGCAAAGGTGCTGGTCTTCCTGGCAATTTTGCTATGCTTAAGCACATGGATAGGAAAAAACATGCACAAGCATCAGACAGAAATGTCAATCATTTTGCCTGATGTAAAACACAATGTAGAGATTACTCTATGTTCTTCTGACTGCCAACTGTTATCCAAGTATTGTCACCTCCATAAATCCTTCTAACACTGCTAAGAGTGTGCAAAGCTGGAAAATCAGGTAAGCCTACTACTTTACCTACCTACTACTACTACTGAAAAAAACAAATGGAAATTATTTCACAAAAAGGATTCTGAGCACCTGTACATTACAATCTCTCCTCCAGTATTTCTCTTTATTACAGAATTATTTTTAAAATAGTATAAGCAAGTCCTTAAAAATACTAAGTAGTTATAATTAAAGTAAAAAATCATAAAAAAATACAAACACAGAAAGAGATGAAATTTTAAAAATGCAACATGTACATAGATTTTTATCATCTAAAAATATTTATAAGTAAATTTGCCTCGTAGTCCAAATCCTGTGCCCCACTCCATTGGTGCTGTAATAGCCGGGCAGCGACACATTCCCGTGGGGGCTGCTAGTCCCAAAGCCTGCATGAAGCGCGGGGCAGCTGCCCAGAACGTGGGTGGGTGCAGAGAAATGATGACAAAAGTGGCAAGGGGAGGGAGAGGAATTCCCGTGTGATCTAGTCACGTCCCAACACGAAGCCGGGACATTAGGAGACTCGTAATTTAGAGATGAGCAAAGGTGAAGAAAGCCTTTCATCTTTCTCACTTTCTCCGTTTGCTCACAGTGAGCAAGGACAGGTGTGTCTAATTCTCTGTAGTTATATATGCAATATATTCTTCGTCGTGTAAGAGGAAATTCTGTTTTTAAAGTGCTGAGCAAACTGTACTGGAGTCATCCAACTAATGCTCCAAAACACGGGCAGCCACGTGAGTGATCACTAAAGCTTTTATTTACCTTGTCCTTTGCAGATATCAGATTCATGCACTAGCAAAACTAATACATTTATATGATAAAGAACACCAATCCTATAGAGACTGCCCTTTCACGTTTCATTTCCAACAAGCCATTTTCTGGACAGCTAAAAGCATCTTTTTTGGGGATTCACCATGAGGAAACAAGTTATATGGCTACCTAAGTATTGGATTCACAAAACAAAAGATGTATATTCTGGGCATCTAAGGCCTACAGTAGTTCATAACTTTGATTAACTTTTATTATGTTAGAGTTATGCTGCTGGTCACTATATTGAGGCTTGAAGCATGGGTGATTACACTAAAATATGAATCACTAAAGCTGAGCCTCTCTTTTTTCTTATGGAAGAGAAACATAAAGATTACACCAATCAGTGTATGGTGACAGCATCATATCCAAACAGTGCCAGCAACATCTCTTGGTGCTCCACAGGCCTCATCCCAAGCTCTACTGATTGCAATTCAAGTTGTGACTGGGAGGTGACACAGGGAACATATATCTCCACCCCTCGTGTTTTGGAGAGGCAGGAAAAAAAAAATGTTCCTGCACAATTTAACTCCTACCATGTTTCAAGAGTCAGGACTTTATGCCCATACAGGAATACTCTGAATTTTTTAATTCATCAGTGAAATCTGGTAAGGTTATAAAACAAAGTGACAGATACTGTTATTCTTCCCCAAGCTCTGAATATGATATAATTGAGCCCTGTGAAGCATCTTCCATATAAACCATGCAACGCTTGCTGTCTCAGAAGCAACACATAAATATGTATTACCAGTTTATAAATATGTATTGTATTATACACGAAGAAAACAACTGAATAGAAGACCTCCTAATTGGTAGAATTCTTTATTTAAAAATAAATAATAAAAAATAAATTACATAATAAAAATGTAATAATAAAAAAGGAATTACATAATTCCACAGAGTAATCATGGAAAGATAGTACAACAAAATAGTTTTCAGTTCTTTCTACTTGAATGTGGTATTTGCATTTTTGTTTAATTCTCTCATTTATAAACTGAGGTATTAATGCAAGTGAATGAAGGTGGTATAATGATCTGTCTGGGTGGCTGGGAGAAGGAAGGGAGATTGGGCTTTCTCATGGCCACTCACATGGCTAAGAAGCTTGGGCAAGCCCTCAGCATCTCCTATCTTGTTTATTGCAGCATTCTTCTACCTTGGAATAACATCCAGTCATTAGGCTTTTACAAAACCCTTTACCTTGAGCTATATTGCTTTGAGCAGGCCATCCACCTACTGCTTCTCTCCATTTTCTATTGTATAAGAGAATGAAAGAGGCAAATCTAGAAATATGAGCATGTAATTTTATGCAAGTTCTTCCTATCAAGCAAGCTGATCAGCTACTTGGAGCCTGACCACAGAAAAATTCATGAAAACTAGAGAAAAAAAACCCAAGTTGCTTGAACTTTCCTTAGAAAAATACGTATTTCATCTAACCTATTCTGTCCGTCTACAATATTCCCAATTTCAAATGACATCCACAGGGCAGCCAAGTACTGCATAGCCCTCAAAACACGCTAGAGAGTGTCACTGGCCAAAGACTCTACAGCTGCTCCCCATCTCACATGAGTGGGCACAGAAGCAAAGCTGTCAGAAAAGAGACACACACACATCCATTAGTTTAGGCTGCTGAATCCTCAGTGTTTCATGAAAACACCGGGAACCTGCATGGCCAGAACAAAAGAGAGCCCAAAGCCAAAGGCTAGGCCTCCAAAAAACTAAAAACAAGGTAAAAAGAAGAATTCAACAAAGGAAGGTACATTTCAGAACTGACTATGGGGCCTTCCTCTCTCCAAGTCAGGTGTCTCCCCACGGTACTCAGCCTTGCGAGCTGATGCAGGCGACAAGAAAGCACTAAGGAAACCTGCGCTCCTCCACCTTTGAACCCCTAGCAGGAACAGGGTGACCAGAGACAGGCAACAGAGCGTGCGAGCGCCAGCGTGGAATAAGGAGCCATATGGATGGCCTGTGTATCATGTTAAAATAAAAAATTAAGAGGCTGTGATAATATTAGCCAATATGACATTTTTTTCCCTTTAAAAAATAAAAGAGAACAAACAAATAAGGCCTGCAGTGAATGAAGGAGATAGCAGTAATATTCACTATGAATATCACATGTGCCTCCATTTATCTATTTGATATTATCCTGACCGACAGCAGGGAGCTACATCAAAAGAGTGTTTTAGTTACTGAAAGTCGCTAACCGATTGTTCCCAGATGTGCTCCAGCCCCTTGCCCACAGGTCGGAGTGTAAGACAAAGATCCGTACAAGAACTGTGCTGCATCAAGGGGGATTTAATTAGAATCATCTCTGCCCAAGGACACGACCTTCAGACGCTTTGCCTTATATCTCTGATGCCAGTGCCTGCGTTTCTAAAATTAATTCCACCTCTTTCCTGAGGGGCAATCCCAAAAATTTCCAACCCACAAAGTTTTGAGAAAATACAAGGCTGCATCCTCACGATCCTTCTCAAAGCGAGCTGTTCTGGTCTGGAAAGAGAACTGGAAATGGCCCATCATTTCAGCCACAGAAGAAACTACAGGAAAGATCAAGTGCATGGTTTGTTTGTGTCCTAGCTCACTTCCCTGCTCCCCAAGCCTCTCCATCTCTGCCTGGCTTCGTATGCAAAAGACAAAATTTCAAAGATAGAAAAGAGCCTCTACTACTTACATAACATCTATTGCTCTGTCATAATTGTTCTATGTATAAATTAAGCCAGACTAGGGAGATCTTTAGAAAGGTACACTATGGACAAGGTAGGTCATGGAGAAAGACCGTCATCCTGAAAGTTACGAAATGTGAAACATTCACTGACTGTGGCCCCATCTTCCATGTAGGGAACTACGTAAGAGCGTGAAGGAAGTGGGAACCCAGAGTTGGGTGTGACCCTGTGCTTCTGTGGGACAGCTATCCTTTTGTGGCAAGGAAAGAGCCGAGTTTTGGGGTTTATTTCTTCTGCTTTCAGGAGAAAAGTGGTGCTGCCATCTGTGTATAACTTATCATTGCTGTTTAATGTTCTGCAATTTAAATGAAAACAAAAGCAGATTTCCCAATTCAGTAACTTGGGATTCTGAATTAATGAAAGTGAGATGAAGAAAAGGGAATATAAATGAAAGTGCTCCCTACTAGAATCCCCATGAATAAAGATCTAAATATTTGTGAGAAATCATTTCCAAAAATGCCTGATTTTGTTCTCAAACACTATTATCCTACATATAGTAAGATACATCCTAAACACAGTGCCATTTGCTGGCAATCTACTAATGTATGTCTTTATTGAAACCAAGTGCTTTATTACAAAATGAAAAGATAATTTACTGGGAGTTTATGAGTAAGAAATTATTTTACACTCCCTAATTTCCCTCCCACCCAAATACCATAAAAGTCTCATTGTTCTCCCGAGAGCACATCTCTGCTGGAATATAAAGATGGTGCTTATAGCAGCATTTCAAGATAGTTAGTAGTTAATCACATGTAAAACTGCTAAAAACTAGGGGACCAAATCATTTCTCAATCTCCATTATGCATTCTGCAATTGTACTGTGGGAGCCTGATGAATATTGAGTCAAAATTCTGCAGAATGCACAGTGTTTAGGTGACCAAGGAGGTAACAGAGAGGAAGAGGAGCAAAATTACACGTGAAAAAGGTATGAAAAAAAAAATCTGACCATAGGAAATGAAGACATGCCTAAGCATGTTTATTGTGAAATTCAGCTACCAGGCTGGCAAGCAAAACCAAGGTTCTAAACCTCAAATATCTGAGCAGTCTCACATGACGTAGGAAGGAGAATACAGTACTTTGCATTTAACATACTCCTAGTTTCCCAATGCAACAGGATGAACGTCTCATGATGCTGAGACCTTCCTCTCCATATATTTCTTTCCTGTTCATCTACTGGGGCAGACTGTCACTTAATTTTTGTATTTCCTAGGCTCCCATTTGATTCCTGACGCTCATACTACTCCAACGCACATAGTGCAACCTGCATTTCCTACGTACTCAGATTTAATTAGAAATCCAGACTAAGCAAGTATATGCAGAAGAAATGATGTTTTCTCACATGCACTTTGGTGACCAGATGTCCCCCACAAAAGATGGTCTCTATGGTTTCTGAACAATGTCTCTGCAAAGTATTTTTCATCAACTTAAGTCCATATGGAAAGTTTTCCCTGTCTCTGTCTTTCAAGGAATGGCTTTAGGGACCCTTCCCAGTGCCTCAACAGGAAGGCAAGAAAGCGGCACATCATTGTGCCATGAGAATCGCTTCTCGTCACTCAGTCTGGGGCAAGGGAGGAAAACCGTCCATCTGATGATACTACATTTTATTTTGCTAAATCTCACCCTTTTACCGGAAAGTAGCAATCTCTAAAAAGTAAAAGAAAGAAAAAAAGCTAGAGAACATCTCTGGGAGTTTCATGGGCTGCGGGTGCCCCCTTGAATGGGGCTGCCACGGTGCAGCAAGCACTGTGCCTTGCATTTGCAAGAGCTGTCCTGAAGCCCCCCCAGTTTGTGCTGCTCGTGTCCAGGGCAGAAGCCAGGGGCGGTGGTTGTGTTTTGCTGTCGCGGGGTCAACGTGTCGCAAGCAGCCGGGCAGCTCTGCTGTCAAACCACCGCCTGCAAACTTTGACTCCCCCAGCGCTGGCTCCTCTCAGGCCTGCAAAGCTCTGCCAAGGATCTGCCAAGGATCACAGCAGCCCACAAAAGCTCAACTGATTTTCCCTCTCGCATCAGGCAATAAAAGGTCTCCTACCAAAGTCATCAGTCACCTACCAAAATCACTTATACTTCAGCACAGTTTCATGCTAGTCTGTTTTATTCCAATGCTTTCTTGTAAGCTATCCAGAAAGACCACAAACAACACTCACGGACTTGACAAAAAAAAAAAAAAAGGTTCAAAAAGGGTTCTTGTAATAAGGAAAAGCAGCCTAAAATCAGAACTAATTCACCTTTGGCTGCTGGAAGTTCTGTCAGTGCTGCGATGGGAGGTTTTGCAGTTGAATAGCATGACTTGAAATTTAAGGCCACATAAAACCTCTTTGCTTTTTACATCATACACAATAAATATCATAAAATACAGTACAAGCAACATTAAATTATTATTCTTGAATATTCAGTATGTCTGATCTCCTCTACACAGTGAGGCCTTCTGTGCTGGTAGGCACAGAAATGCTCTTTTCATCTTACACACTACTGAAAAAGCTGTTCATGCCATTTATTCTTTACTTTGCACATTTGAGGACTAAAAAGAAATGAAAATATTAATAAGCAGAGTAGCATACTCAGTATTTTGGCAATGCAAAACAAAAGAGCTCTACAATCTGACCATGTCACATCGAAGTGAAAAATGTGTGTATGCTTACTACTCAGCTGGAAAAGAAGCTGCTGATGTGAATGCCAAAGAAAACTCAGTAATATGCCTTTGGAAGCTGTTCAGGGCTTAGTTTCACATGATTATAATGAATTAAATGCGGCCAGGATTCACAGCACCGAAGTATTCAATCACAACAAACCAGTACGAAAATAGGCAAGTGCGCGCGATGATTTAAACATGAACAATCATATCACCAAGAAGATAATTTGCAGTGACACAGCTGGGGCAATAGGTAAAACCCCTGCATGACGCATTTTTCCTTTTGGTATTTTTGCACCTATTGTAGCCTGAACAAATCATTTGTTTGAAAATACATAACGCTACCTCAAAAAGTGAAATACACTTGATTGACAGAGAGGGAATGGGATTAAGATCCCCGAGGTTTCCTAGCCTAAAGGCAGCCATGACAAACTGCTGCCAGTTGCCCAAAGCCTGCGCAGTGACTCGAGCACAGCAATCCTCAAAATAGTCATATGCGGCTGAGGACAATCCCTGCTGTGCAGGGCTGAATTTCAAACTGGGCTCAAGAGAAGGGAAAACATCAACACAATCACACACCAGTCACTCACTTCTTACATTCATTATCAGGTTTTTCAAAAGAATCCCCAAGGTGGCTATATTTCACAGAATTGAAGATTTAAAAAATAAATAAATAAAAAGAATAACAAAGCGACTCCCTGCACTCAAAACTGTGGTTATGCTACTTCATAAAGGCACAAGGAAATACATGAAATAAAATTGCTTAAGTAGATTTTTAAGACAAAAATATTTTGAGGAAAGTAAAAAAAAATTACTAATAGGGTAGGTAACAGGAGCAGCACTGCTCCCAGACAAATGAATGTCATACTGAATCACAGAACGGTCTATAGATTGTCAGCAGAATGCAATTTACTTCCAGACTCTAAATTTCCAGGAAAACCTGCAAAGAGATTTTTGACTTGCTGTAATGCACAGTAGTTCTTGCATATAATAGTTACCCGTCTTGCTGTCTCCTCTGTCAAAATGCTACCTATCGCTGCAGCTAAGTATAATGTATCAGCAACAGGATGTGATAAGTGAACATGCTCTAATTTCTTCTTCTAATTTTCTTCAGCAGAACTGACGTGTGAAAAAAGTCTAAAGTCTGCGCATCAGAAGGATTAATAGAATCTAATAATGTATAAAATATGCAATTAGCAAAATCAGTTTAAATTAGGAAGAGAACTTGCAGAGAGAAAGGCAACTTAAATAATATATAACCTATTGAGTTTTTGGAGCTGTCTAGCATCAGACTGAAATTTTTCTTTACAGTGTTACCTCAACGGGAACACGGAGTAGGGAGATTAATAAAGATTTAGGAGGGATTTATGCTCCCCTTCCCTCCCTTTCGGAGGGCTATTTCACTGATGAGGGTATAACACACTTCTCCGGGAACGCCCGTCACAGCCGAGCAGGGCAATATTTACCCGCAGCAGACAGTAAGAAACCCAGCTAAGCCCACAACTGGCACCCCAGGCGTAGCAATGAGAACACAAGCCTGGGAGCAGTTAGTTGGTTTTCTTCTTTATGTCCCTGCAAGACATTCACAGCCCATATCCACCATGGCACTGTGCTCATTAGGACTCCTCGCTGGCACTAGCCCTTCTCACCAGCGGCAAGTGTTGCAGGGAGACTAAAGGAACTGGACCAGGCCACGCCCGCCGCCAGCGGGGCGGTCGCCTCCTGCCCATGCTGGGAATGGCACCGAGGGAGAGCGCCCGCAGGCAGCGCGGCCTGGGAGGAAGCTCAGGAAGGGGCCTCCTCACCCGGCAGGGGCCTGGGGCACCCGCGGCGGCACCCGGCTGCCCACCTGCTAACGGGGCAGCGCTGGTGCTCGCACGGGACCCTCTGCGCTGCCCTGCAGCCCCAGCTCCACCACGAGAAACACTCTCGCCTATGGTTTTCCTAGGCAGCAATTAGCCAAAAAAAAAGGGCTAGAGGGTGGGTTCTGTGTTTTGTTACGGCTTTCTTCACCCGCTTCCTAAAGCAGTCTCAGCATAATGAAGCTTTACAAAAAGACATTTTGATTAAAAAAATAAGAACAGATGAATTGTTTTCATGAGAATTTTCCTTTTATCATAAAACAAGCCCATCACTATTATTCATGCTTATTAGAAAAGAATGTGAAAAATAATACTGAAGCATTTTCTTCCTATTTTGTGTTTTCTTTTATTAGAAGGCTAAATTTAATAGCAGCACAATTTCACAAAGTCCATTGAAATGAAGGCACCAATGACATAAATGCAAATCCACACAAGACCGGTTGATCTTCAGCTTTAGTGCTACACTGGCATAAAACAGGGGAGAAATTGGCTTGTGGCATTTGCTGGAGCGGTTAAAATAACCCCTAGATACTGGCACTAATTCACTGAGTTGTGAAACCTGACAGTGTACTTGGAGAGACACAAGATCAAACATCACATCTGAAAATGATTACTGAAGGTAGTAGAGTGGATATTAATATCCTATAAAGGAAAAACTTACCCTCATAGTCACATATAGTGATGTATAAACACCAGTAAAAACATTAGAACTGTAAAACACACAACAATTAATATATAGGGTTACTTTAGAGTCCAACAGCCATCAGTAAGTCTACGCAGTTCCCCTAGAGCAACACAGCTGAGGAAAGGGGCCCAAAGTCTTGGCTCAGCCCTATTCCCAACAGGGAACACAAAGGATGCCCCACCGCACAGCCTGCAAATACAGTTTCAATGAAAACTCCACTAGATCTCTGCAACCAGCACCGTTTCTGAACAGCAGAGCAGGGAGAGGGCTTAGAGCTCATCTCAAGTCAAAATTTCTCCCACTGCTCCCACCCTCCAATCCTCCCAAAAGAAAATCCCACCAGAGCTTCTCTGTGTCACGGCTGGTCTCTCCGGAGCACAACTATGTCCTTGAGCGTCAAATGAACAGGCTTCAGGGAGCACAGCATTATACTCCAAAGTAGAGCTGCTTTCAAAAGCTGCTTAACTATCAGTTGGGTTTAATTTTACAATTTGCATGCCAGCTGCAAACCACAAAGAATCTTCTCTCACAAGTACTGGAGACAGTTCATGGTGCTGACACTAAAATTGAAAGACTAAAGGAAAAAAAGAAAGTCCTGAAATAAATTCTATTGCACGGAGCCATGCCATGTGGCATCTGCTCTAAAAAGACTTATTGTGGTAGCTCAGATATTGTTCTAATTGTAGTATGTCTTTCTGAGTGTTTCTCTCCTTCTACTGTGCCCTTCTTTAGGACAAGGTGCTAACAAACACAAGACGACTTACTGTCCGGCTTGGTCTCGGATTAACAACTCGCTGCTTTAGGAAATAGAGAAACAGAGAAACAGAGAATGGATGCAGCGGGGAAAAAGTCCTTCTCTTTTACAAAATGTCATCCATAGGGAATAAGAGGGAGATGAATCTGGAGAGATGGAAACCCAGTAAGCAAAAAAAGTGAAGTTCAGCAGGGGCAACTCTGGCCAGTCCGATGGAATAGGCTAGGAGAAGGATGCTCCACACAGTGACCCGAAATGATCTAAGAAAAGTAAGTTTCATTTACAAATGAAACTCCTTTTCAAAAGAGAAGGGCCTTGCAGTACTGATAAGTGCCTTAAGAAGATAGAAGATGAGCACTAAGCTTATCTTACTACTTTAGACCAGCTCCTTAAGCTGTTGAAGAAATACTGAATGGAAAACAAATGATCAAAACATTGACAAGAATATGAAGATATTAACCAAAATGTCATTTTTTTTGATTCACAATTTTCAACTTACTGTTTAGCCACAAGGTAGACTCCTGGAATAAGTTGCTTTCTCTCTTCTTAAACATGACTTTCCCTCTTCTTTCCCAGGCACATGATAACACTATCAACAGGTTAGACTAAATTTACTGTGTGGACTAAATTTGCCTGTTTTCTACTGTAGGTATCCTACATTAATTTACAATACCTCAAACAAAACCGTTGTGTAAGCTTTCTGGTTGGGCTTTGTAAGGACTACCATGAATGTTATAAAACATTTTAAAAGAATACAAACAAAACCCCATGATGTTGAAAGTCATTTGTTCACAGCCATCCTTTATTCAAAGGCTCTTCCCCCCAGCTTGTCTCGCATGGAGCGGCCCCATTATGTTTTCAGATGTCAGACATGGTTAGAGAGCACAATGCTCTCAAACTGCAACGGACCAAGATTTTTTTCTTTTTGCCACAATGTGTTTTGTTTGTATGAAGAACTGTGCCAGGGATCTGCTAAGTTATATCATTTCCTTCAATGAAAGTAATTTACAAGGAAAATGAATCATGGGAAAAGCAAAGAAGATATCAACCATTCTATATCCACCCTATTCCTTCCTGTATCTGTGCCTGGAAAAAACAAGTAACAGAAGCACAATAGACTGAACTCAAATCTGGTGTAATGCCATTAAAGTAAATGGTGCTACAGCATGAATGAATCAGGCACAGCATCAGCTTGATCTTTAGTGATGTCGAACCCAGTGCTAGCATGCAACAGACGGCCAATTGCTTGGCAATATAAAGACATAACTTCTGTGTCAAAGCACGAGGCTCCACATTCGCTCTGCAAATCTGCAGGTAAGCAAAAACTATGCCATATATTTAAGGCTAAACTAGTGCTATAGCAGAACAACATAATAATTGATGTAAAAGCTGCATGAAGGGCTGACAATGACAGCAGCATTGTACTGCTGCAACTAAACATTGTCACCATTGTATATAAAATGTCATAGCCTTATCCATTACATGCCGTGGCATACAAATACAGAGATTGAAACATCAGAAGGACAACGTCAAGGTTATGATAGAAGTCACTTTATGGTATGCCAGGCATTTTCATACACTGCCTTAGAAATCATCATTTCCCTACTGCAAGAAACTCTCTCCCCATATAAGCCATACTCACAGCTTCACTTTGATTTCAGAACAATTGCTTGTCAAGTGTCTTCAGGGCCCTATAAATCCAACCACACACGTGAAGCATCTGAAAGTCTTCTACCAAGCATGTTATTTAACATTTGTACATAGTAAGGGGGTACAACAGTGTCCCTGCATCGCCCTCCCTCTGCAGTGTGGCACAACAATCACTTCACTCCCGCCTGAGCTACAGCAGCTCTGGGCTTGCCAGTGATGCTCTCACCCCTTAAAACCACATGCCACATATAAACTTTTTACCCCAGCTTTTAAAATCATGCTTTTATATCCCTTCTGCGGAAAACTGTTCTTGGAATAAGAAGAATGTGTCATCACAAAGAATATTATAGAAACCCATGAACCTTTGTCAAATTTGGAAAAAAGTTTCAAAATTAAATTAACAGATAACAAAACAGATATGGAGCAGGAGGAATGTGAAAATGAATGAATAAAAGGATAAAAAGAATACCGATTCCAGAACAAGGATGTAGATTTAATCCAAACAGCATTAAAGGAAAAAAATCTCTCCTAACATAATAGGGAAAAAGAAACCCAAGACATTGACACACAGTTTCCAGTGGGCACTTGAATCACTCCCCCTTTTGCTGACAAGAGCTGGGCCAAGCACAAGGCCAAGGCCTGTTGTGCTGTGTGCAGGGCTGAACTCGGGGCACTTGCCTTGGCCAGCATCTTCCAGACATACCTACACCGGGCTGCTTTGGGCCTCCACCTCCCGCCCTGCAAAACTCAGGCCACTGAGAGCAGCCCTAGGAAAGGGCTTTTGGGTTTTCTCAGGACAAGCCCTGGGAGCACTAGGAGGTGGGTATTACTGCAACTATGTCACATGTTTTCAATCACATGCGCTTTGCTACTTAGCACTGAAATGCAGCTTTGTGCGGGGAAGCTCTGCAAGTAAAACCGCGGAGGTCTCAGTTAAGTGCTGAAAATGGCACTTTTTCTACAGCTGCAGGCAAGTCCAGGCCTCTGCCACAAGCAAACAGGGCACAGCTGGGCAGCCCAGAAGCGGTCAGAGGCAGCTGGCTCGGTGTCTATGCCTCTCCTCCTCGTGCTCCTGAAGAGAGTAAACCGCATCGTGCCCACGTCTGGCACAACCCTGCAGCGAGCGGAGCACAGGGCGAACATGAGCCCACCAGCCGATTCCTTAGACAGAAAGCTGCTGCGCCTGGCAGACCCAGCTTCTATTCTCCTGCTACCAGCAGCAGCAAGCAGGTGACAGAGAGGTGCGAAATGACATCTCAGCCTCCTCCCCAGGAAACCGTTCTGCTTTGCTGAGGGTTGTCTGCAGAGTTGCTGCCCATAACAAGGGCTCCAGTCTATGACCTTGCTTGCTAGGATACCACAAAGGTTGGAGACTTTAATTGAAGCAAGGACTGACTGAATCTAAAGATTGTATATAAAGGGTGTAGAGAGTGTATTACTTGGAAAAAGAAGGGCAAAATGAAGTATCATTAAACTACTAAAACAGAAGAAGAAATTGATCAAATAAATATAAAAGAGGAGAATAAACAAGTATAGCTCCAGCTCTAGATATTTTTCAGGAATTAGGAAAGTAGATTTTTTTTATTGATTTTATAAATGTAGCAAATTAAAGCATACTATAATGACAATTAATTAAGGCTACTGCTTTGTTAAAATAATACTACTATTACGGCTTTCAAATTTCCACTACAACAACATATTGTAACTACAACAGCATGATTCCAAAGCATAGCACTAGGCTGCCCAGAAACTTATCCCAGGCACAGACCTAACGACATGAAGTAAGGCTGAGGGCCAACATCTACTGAAGGGAAATGAAGAACAGCATCTAAAACTATTCCAAGTATACATGACTCTACAGTCATTAAAAATGCTTTAAGAAATATCAAAACAATGTTTCCATAGTATACAGCTTCAGCTAAACATATTGATGTTTATTTTTTCTCATATAACATTTGCATATGTGTATGCGCAACATACTGTGTGAATACTGCTGAAAATAGAATAATGTGCAATAGCATCTTAATCATTTGCTAGATACATTGGCATAGAGTATCATAAATGTAAGATTTGATTGAATTTTCTTCTGTAAAAACAAAATCAGCTTTTAAGGTTTAGAAAGAAAGAAATCCTGAAGCAGCTTATTTTGTATGAAAGCATTTGTTCTTCAACAGAACAAGTTACTTTTTATTTAGAGACTGCTAAGAAACACAAACCCTGTTCATTCTTTAGTGGCTTAAATTTAATTAAAACACTCTCCTACATATTGCTTAACAATGATTTTTGCTACATTATAAGCAGTAATTGATTTTAATGACATGAAGCATATGCAAACGCCAAGGCGATAACAAGAGTACATATGTTTTATCCCCACGCACATTGAAATAGTTATATAGTCTTCACGAGATTTTTTTTTCCCAGAAGAACACACACAGAGCAAGGGGTTTATCTCTCAGAACTCCTGATGAGGTTTTTCCTCTTTATCCTTTAAACACCACTCTAGGTTACCAGAATGAGACATTAATATAACTTATGCTAAGGGTATCAGCATTATTTAATTCTATACAGAATATCAGAACACAACATGTGGCATAAGGTATATGCCTTATAGGTATAAGGCAGTGTATATCT
The DNA here is from genome assembly GCA_003342815.1 of Eudromia elegans. Lineage (NCBI taxonomy): Eukaryota > Metazoa > Chordata > Aves > Tinamiformes > Tinamidae > Eudromia > Eudromia elegans. Next base: position 321,535 of record PTEX01000046.1, on the reverse strand, counting down.
ATCTGCAGGTGACTGAAAACCACTGGTAAAATTATATTACCTTTAGTCTTAGATAACTGGAGAAATAATGTTGACCCACATAACTTATGAATCATAATCAGCCTTGCTACTAAGATCTTTCACGATGCATTAAAAACAAGTGTTTCAGAGGTATTTTCTGCAGTGCAATGCCTTGCAATGTAGGCTTACACAATTAGCTTTAAGAATGAAAAAGATCTTGTTGCCTTCCGTTCAAAGGTAAGGAACTGTGATAGTCCCTATACTGTCAATTACCCCAGAGCAAGAGGCAGAGCCTTCCTGTAAAGTTGCCACTGATCCCTCATTAGAGAGTCCTGCCAGTTTATCTGAGCATTGTTGCTCAGATAGAAAGAAAGAAAAAACTCCAGCTCTTGGCTTCTGATCACAGATCCAGTTATTTCACTTTTTCTCTACTGCTAAAAGAGCGAGGAGGGGGTCTGCTTAAAATATAGCGGCTCAACATAGGCTGTTGTTTCCCTCCCACTCCAAGACCACCCAGATTTCCAACATGGAATCTTCTCTGCACCAGACACACTGGGCTCCTACCCCAGCTCTCTGTGTCCTGCACGGACCTGCTACCCTGCAATCCATTTGTCACTATTTACCACCATCGCTGCATAAACAGAACGTGCTGTGCTGGCTAAGGGCACATGCATAAGAAAAGACAGTAACAGGACAGAAACAGTGTGAAAATTTAAGCATTTGGAGGGAGGGGGAGGAAAGCCATGACTAAAATTCTCTTCAAAATTCAAGGGATTAACTTGAAAAATTAGGCTTTTTTTTTCTTTTTGAGACTGCATCTAAAGGCAAAGCCTTTTATTTTCTTCATGCCTCTTTAGTTTTATGAGTCTTAAGTTTTTATGCAGGGCGTTAATTCAAATTAGAAAAGGATATGAAAGTTATCACATAATATAATTCCAAGCTTAAGCGTTTTTGAAAAAAATATATGGTTTTCATAGTTCACCTAAAGAACTACAATCACACTTTGCCATAGAGGTTTGGACAATACACTGGGCATTAGAAAATACAGGTTCTCTTTATAGCTCTCCTAGTGCTATGACTCTTCCTCAGCTCACAGCACAGCTCACAGTTTCCACTCAGGAATTGGCTGCGTTGCTGCTGCGTTGCTGCTGATCTCCACTGTGTTTTGAAATCCACAAATTGAGAAGTAAAAGGTATGATGAGAACTATACCATCATTATGAATATGCAGCGGAGAACCACATGAATCACAGATATGTAGCCTTATATCTAGCTATTATTCTAAGCACCTGGAAGATAAAAATCCATTATTCTTTTGTCACAAGAAAGGATGGAGGGGATATGTAGAGGGTGGTTCATCCCATCCCAAGTTGGGTTTGTACAATAAATTCCTGTGTGGAGATGCTCAGATGAGGTGCCTTTCTAGGTGAGTAGATTTGGGTACCTTGAAGCTCATTCTAGGTAAGAAAATAAAGCAGACAAAAGTTTTATACACATACACAGGGTATTCATTTGTCCTTAGCTCATCAGAGCATCAGATTAACACTGCTGTTTCATACTGCATTTTATCAAATGAGCCACAATCACTTTTTACTGTGATCAGCTGTACATATTTATTCTTAATCATGAGCTTGTTGCTCAATGCATTATATAACTGGTGTAGAAACGATACTGTAAATTAAATCACACTAGCTCCTTGGAAGTGAAGTGGGGCAGGCACAAGAGTGCCTAAGAGGATGATCAAGAGTGGCTACTGCTTTCATTTGCAATATGTATCAAGGGGCATGTAAAGACAAAGCTATGGGTGAACTAAAGTAATACTGTTACATCTAAATAATCAATATCAACATAGAGTTGAAGTGGAAATTATAAAAGAAGCAAAGGTTAGACTGAAGGTTAGACCCTTAGCAAAGGTTACATAGGCTGAAATTAAAGCGTCCTATGAGGTTTAAACCAGGAAAAACTTCAAATACAAAATTCTTGCTCTGTTGCTACTGAGATTTAACAACACCTAACTGAACTGCTGTATGAAAGAGGCCGTTTTTGTATTCTTGATTTATCCTTCTGGGTCCCTGCAGAACTGCAAGCATCCCACATGCAGCTCTTGCTGGAAACAAGGCAACGAGGCTGCTGTCCTTTCCACTGCAGTCGACAGCAACACGATAACACTGCAGTGCAGCCTCCCGAGCTGGGGGGCACAGAGGACATGGAGCCAGACTCTCCTCAGGGCCGCACAGTGACAGGGACGTGAGTTGAAACACAAGAAATTCAGGAAATTCCAGTGAGGTGTTAGGAAACAGGTTTTCACAATGAAAACCATCAAGCACTGGAACAGGAACCCTGACAGGCTCCTGAATATTCATCTTTGGAGTTTATCCAAAGCTGGGCTGGACAAAACCCTGGGATCCTGATCAAAATTGGCCCTGCTCTAAGTGCAGGGTTGGTCCTCCAGAGATCCACAGACCCCTTGCAACCTCTGTTATTCTCTCATTCTAAACCACCACCATCTTTGCTTTTTTGCATGGCTGCTATTTTTCCAAAGGCATTTAAAGCAAGTATAGTCAACAACGAGGTTCTGTTCTTAGTGTTTCCATCACAAATATTTACCCAGCAGCTGCATTGCTGTTTCATGTATTGCAAGTCACTTGAGCACCTGTGACCCGGGAGACCGTCTCAGAGGTCTATCTAAGCATGTGCAAAACACTGGATTTCTTCCTCCTGCTCTTGGCGAGCTTCCTTGCCTCCATCTATGTCCTCAGCTAAGGCTTATAACTGTTTTTCTCCTTCGAAAATAGCCCCCAGCCCCTTTCTGATAACCCCATCACACTTTGACCAAGTCACCATTTTTAACTAGGTTTGCAACTGCCCACTTGTAGACCAGGTTTCAACTCCCTCCAGATGAAAAATTGGAAAGGAAATTGTTTGTGCTTTTGTAACTCAGTATTTTAAATAAACTACTCAGAAATACACTAATTCTTGGGACAAACTTCCTCAAAATATATCAGGGGCGGGGGGGGGGGGGGGGGAAAAAAAAAAAAAAAAAAAAAAAAAAAAGGACGTGGTTGGCAGCTCTCTGTCACTTAGTGGCTGCACTGACACAGGAAAATCTTGTGCACGTCCAGAATCTAGTGTTTTCTGGTAATTACTATTTTTTTTTCCTAATGTAAATTATTACAGATTTTGAAATAAATACCAAAGAGTAAAGTATAATTATTTCATTTAAATAGTATTAAATGACCATTTCAAAATGTCACCAAAACCACTTCTAAACAGGAAACTCCTGATCAGTTCCTATTAAGGCTGAAGCCAGGAAAATTCCGGTGTAGCTTGTTGTTCAGCCTGGCCTTTGCATGCATGACATTAAGGACTTGCGTTAAGTAATTGCAAAAAGAAAAGTACTTAGTGCTTAATAGTTTTAGAAATTAGAACAAAATGAGGTACACTTTAGAAAGTATATGTATATAAATGTCACTAAATCAGAAGATGTTATACCAGAAATCAGAGAAGAAAATTGCTTGCACATAGATATGGCAAAATATTCTTCTTCTTTTCTAATTTTTTTATTTGCTCCATGTTTTCACTTTCTCTGTTATTCTCCTCTTCAGCCACTATGTTATATGTAGACATGCTCGGCGTGTATTTTTAAATATTGGCAACATCACTTTTCAACACTACATTAAGTGCCTAACAGCTACTACTTCATCAGTAAAAATAATAATATTAAAAAGGGGTTTTTTCTTTCTTTGCAAGCTCTTTTGAAGTGTTGGGAAAATGACTGAAAGCAGTGGAAGTGAAAGAGTTGGGGGGAAAAACAGAGGAGCATCTATTTAAAAGGGAAAGTCATGTGGGAAATTAGGTATGCAAATTAGGGAGAGATAAAGGAAAATGAAAATTGCAGACGAGACTAAGGTAAGAAAGATTATGTGTGCATGGATACCAAGGCTAAGGTCACTATTTCATGATTATTTGGGGTGAACATGAGCTAGCATCCTTAGTGCTGAAAGGAGTGATCCAGGTGCTTGTTCTCCAGTGCTTGATCCAGTGCTGTCTCCCCTGGCCTGGCCTGGCCCAAACTTCCTCCAATATGGGGATGGGGAAATGGGTGGGCTAATGCCATGAAACTGCTGTGGTCAGGTGGGTCACAGATCCCGATTTATGATGGCTACTTCCACCTTCTTTTCTCCTGGACAGAGAGGACAACTTCTCAGGGGAGACACAGAGCCAGACAGGAGTTAACTGTATGTTGTCAAAATTTCCTTGCCAAACTTCTCAGCACTCACCCTTCAGGGAGCCCCAGTTCATCCACAGGGAAAGCAGATGCCTCACAGGGCAGTCCTCAGGCACCAGTAACTCAGACAGGGAGAATCTAAACTTCACCAATAGGAAATGTAAAGTTTAATGGTGTACCAAATAACGTATCTTCAACTCAACTCCCTTTATAGCATCATGTGCCAACTTTAAACAGCTTTGAGCACAGTCCAGGAGTTAAATGGAGTCTTGTTTACTCCTTTTGGATAAGTCTTGCGTCTTTCAGAACATCAAAGCACGGTTTTAACTGCAAACTGGACGTGCAGACTCAGTTTGTAGGTAGGTTCTTAGGTAATCCGAATTAGCACTTTCTCTGACATGGACAGAAGATGATCTCGAATCTCTGATGTCCATCCTCGCTGTGCTGTCTGGGAGAGAGCCTGAAAGACTCCCCCTTCCCCCACTCCTCCTTTCCTTTTTCTTGCGGCCCTATTGTGTTTTTCAAAGCCCAACCTGTCCTTTTGCAAGAAGCCCTCTCGAAGCACCTGCTGCTTCAGCCATCTTGGGAAGAGGAAAAAGACCAAAAGAACAACAAGGACAACCACATGGATATGGGAGATGCTCCTGGGCAGGGGGACAACCAGAACTTCCAGCTCCTGGAAGAGCTCAGTGGTGAAGCACCAAATGCAAAATGAGAGCAATCAGAGCAAATCAGTAATGTAATATTTAGGTTCCTGAATTTCTTCGCTGTGTAATTTTAGGCCCACTGGGGTTCTGGGCTTAAGTATTTTGCGGGAATGTGTGAAAAGGGAACAGAAGCAGCAAGGAGGAAGAAGTAACTTTGCCACTGAATACTTTACCAGCAGGAACAAGGCAAAATAGCAAGATGCTGCCAAATATCCCAGAGTAAAGGAGGGCATTTTCTATCACAATTTGCCCCAAAGCAGAATCTTTTAACTATTTAAAGTGTTTGCCATCACTGCATCCTTCAACACTTCTCAAACATAAATGCATAAATGGGGAAACTGAGGCACGAGATTGCACAACACATGGCATAACTGGGGTCCAGTCTCAGCATAACCCTTCTGTACAATGCTAACACGGTACTTGAGCCATTACACGGCTTAACAGAATTCACTGTGTCTGAATTATTAAATATCCCACAAATCCATTAAAAACTCTGAAAACTAACAGAGCTAGCAGAAGAGCCAACCACAGCCTTTTAAGAAATTTCATGTTTTGCAGGAAAGACAGTGTTCTTGATACTTAAGTTGACAGATCTTTGACATTTGCTTTCATATTCTCCTTCCTATTTTGCCCTTCTCAGAGATAAAATCAGGAAGCGCAGATTGCCAATGAAGTCACTTTTTTGTAGGCATCTGCTAGTGTTGTTTTGACTAGTTGAAAAATTAACTTTAGCTGTCTCAAACTGCTAGTAATGAGCTTCAATGCCATATAATTTTACAGCAAAACACTCTCATGTTGTGCTATAAGGTGGTGCATGTACCAGAGGCTCCAGGAGTTCACCGCAATAGAAGCGCATCACCAGGGCATCCACAGAGAATAACACACCAGGCCGCTTCCGTTTCCTCAGAAATTCCTTTCTCAAAAATAAACCAACCAACCACCTAAATCCATATCTCTGGAGCTCACCCTTTTTGCCAGGGCTCCTTTCGGAGAGCTCTTTCCCCTGCTTTTACTAGAGTGAGGATGAAACAGGTAGCTTAAACCGCTGAATCGCAATTTCACCAGAACTGCTGGTTCATGTAAATGATCTACCCCCCGTGGCATGTTTACCAACCAATCAAAATATTTTCTTCAGACAAAGCACTGCAATAAATTTGAATGAAAATAAGGACAACCACAAGACAAGACACATAGTAATAGATTTGTGCACAGCATGGAAAGCATCTTATAAGCAAGAAAATTATGTTCATGCTTTACGGCGCAGAGTCTTCAGAATAATACAGCATATTTATCGTGCTGCAGTACACTTATTTCCAAAAACTTAATGGAAAAAACCCTCAAGTTATAAGTGGTAGTTGCTACTGGAGTCACTGGGAAAAAAAAAATTTCTAAGCAAGGCATTTGAAAAACCATGCATATTCTATCAGGTCAGACCTTCTACCACGGCCTTTCCTATAAAGAATATTCACTGAAAGATACATTACAAACCTGTAAGAAAATTCAGTACAATGATTTCTGGCTTCCATCACAAGCGTAGACAAAGCATAACATAGCTGTCATCAGAAATTATAGGACAAGTTGCAAATCACAGTCCAACAGAAAGGATTTATAAACACTCCAAAAGGAAATCAGGCCTTTGGAATTTGATGCATACTCCAACACAGGACCGAAAAGATTGTCTAAAAGCCCTCCATGTCTTCTAAGAGGTACAGGCCTTTTCCTGGGCTTTTCCATTACAATTGTCTCAACAGATGGAGCCTCCCCAGAACTTCCTTTTGGAAGTTCTTCCTTCCTTTCTGCAAATCTATCTGTGCTTCGGTGTCCTAGAATCTCCTCATGCCCCTCTTTGCTTTCATCATTATTTTACATATCTATACAAACCCTGTGCTGACATTCCGAGCTAAGTCACAGTAAAATGTCATTCGTCTTCAGGTCCAACTTTTCATGTGGTGGCTACGAATATGTTGACATTTGAAAGAACTTGCCTGCTGTCACAGTGACAAGGCTGCCTCTCTCACTTCTCCTTTAGGGTAGCCCCTATATGTATGGGTGAAGGAGGCAGTTGAGCTAGAGACTTTGCACATCCCATGTCCCACAAGCCATCTGCATCAAAGCACTGCTACTTCCTTCTATATCAGCAGTTTATCAGATCTAAATGCAGCACTTTCCTCCAGTAGTCTACGAAAAGTGACCACCTGCAAAATTTTCTTAAAATACACACACAATTTATGTTACTATTTAAAATAAAGCATTTCTATATGCAACTCTTTACCGTACAAAGGTGGCTTGTTACCTGAAGGCAATCTGGCAAAGGCCTTCAGAATACCTAAGCAACATCATACCTTGATTCTCCCCTTCCCCTCACCAAAAATTCATCTTCTCTCAGAAACCAATAAATTCCCTCCTTTCTCCAGCGTTCTCACATTTTTCACCATCCTAGTAGTCACTGACTACTTTGAGATACCCATTTTCATCCCTACTGCTCCAGCAACTCCCTACTAAATGGAAGCTGCATATTCAAACAGCAAGTTCATCAGTTAGTATATTAATATACTTGATTAAACAGCCCAGACTTACCAAACAGCAGTTGAAATTAATCTCTGTTGGACCAAACTGACACTACTAAAACAAGTAGACCATGAAAAAGTCTAACTGCCACAAACACTTTACAGGCAAGAGATAAAGGCTGAAGGCTGAATAGCCAAACAGTTTTCCTGCTGTCCAGCAAAGTCATACTGCCCCGGCCTCTTTACCCCAAACATTTGGGATATTTTGAAACTCAGAGGACAGGATGGAGCTAGAAGCACGAGCAGAAGACTAGGGCTGATGCAGAGGTAAGTAACAGGAACAGATGGCTGGGAGTAACACAAGGCGGAATGGGAGCTGTCATACGCACAGGGAAGGGAGCCCTGATCTATGCTGCTCGGTCCACTACCCCCATTCCTCCCACTGTGACTGAGAGAAATGAGAAAAGCTCATTTTCTGATGAAGGAAAGCTTCACAAGTGTCATGGAGCTTCTCACTGAAGCTGCAATTCTCAGGATTTTGTTTCTTTCATGCAAAAAAAAGAATAAATATGATATAAAAGTAAATCCTAATGGCACAGATGAGTTAGAATCAGCTACATGCCTATCTATACGAGTCATGCAATGAAACTGAAGACATAAAAAATCCGAAACAAAAACCTTCTTGATGTTTTATAACAGTAATCAGACATAAGCTTGTTGCAAGAGAAGGTGACAACAGCAAAAGAAGTTCAAAGTAGGAGTAAGCATATACCCACATTTTTGATAGACACATATAATATGCACTACAATAAAAATATTCTGATTTTTTTTAAATGACAACATAACATTTTGAAAAGGCTTTGAAGGCAGCATGTTTCATGTTTTAAGCCTGCCTTTAAGTGATTGTAATCAGGATGAAAACAGTCACGAAGAAGAAATTATCTGCCTACATTTTTACACCTTCAGTCATCCTATGTTGCCCAAGCCCTGTCAGGGACATGATACCAGCCAAGGCAGCAAAGGGAACTAGGGTTCCTGCAAACAAAATGCTCATTCCTCATTGCTGAGGTTTTCCACAACCAACGGTTCTGAGTCCTGAAATCTCAGTGCTTTCAAATAAATCACAGCTCACAGACAAAAAGGAGAAAAAAAAAAAAAAAGAAAGAAATGAGCTGGAAAAAGGGCTGTGATCCTGGAATTGGATTCACTAACTCCAGAAAATTGTAAACCACTGATCTATATGCTGTACTTTATTACGTTTGCTGGGTTTTGGTTTAAAGATTAAACATGAAATTATGGCATATGGGACATAGAAAGGATGTATTTTGGAGAAAAAAAAGAAGAAATACTTCTGTTTTCAATTTACTCCCTTAAGGAAAAAAAAAAAAGGAAAGCTAATAAATTTGTACATAACTTTTTTGGCTCAAACAACTATTAAAACATCATGACCACTTCAGTTATTCACTTAAAGCAAGAGCTGTATCATCCAAAGTAAAATCAACCCCAGAGCCGAACTGAGAAATTCAGCCTCTGGATGGTTGAGGTTTTTTGGTTGGTGGTGGGCTTTCTGTTTGTTTGCTTTTGTTTTACTTTCCATGGAAACTGACAATTATACTGAACTTCTAAAAAACCGCAATTTATTTGTCAACTATCTCCAACTGTATGCCAAACCAGTTTCAGTCCCCAAAAGTTAATGGGAAATGAAACAGGCCATGTTCCTTTGGTATTAGCAGTACCTCCATGTTCTTTCTGAGCCCTGGCTGAAAGTCCCTCAGAGCAGAGCACTGAGTCTGCACACAGCTGACTCTTGGCAAGCTCACATAAACAGCAGTGCACATTTGAGTCCAGCCTCTAGTTTAACCCAAATTAGCACCTGTCCATTTTTTAAGGAGCATGCAGGCTAAGTAAGACTAAGAAGCCTCAGGGCCCTTTCTGCAGTCTCTATTTCCTCATCAGGAAGGGTAGTCATCCATATCTGGCTAGAACAACCTTAGTGCACCTCAGGTCTGGGGGACTTACTTGCAGACATACTTAATCATCACCGAAATACTGCACCAGTTGTGGAGTATTTAAACAAAAAAAAAAGATAATCTGAAGCTTAAGGTTATAAAAATGGACATAAGATACCCGAAATCTGTGTTTCCTGGTTGTCATCATCCAGGACAAACCAGTTAGGGCAACCGTGTACATAACTGAAAAACGTTATGGTTATTGCTGGATTCAGCCAGCATCTCTCCCCTCTCCTCTTATTGACATTATTTGGAATTGTATGTGCTCCTGTTTCAAGTCTTCCAGTGGCAGTCTGGGGAAAACACATCAAAGCCACTTAACACACTACATTGTTTTTAAGAGGGGAATGAAAGCTTACAAATTAAAAAAAAAAAATAAAAAATTAAAAAATCTGAGAAAAAATAGGAACAGGAATTTGTATCGTTTAATATGGTGGTTAATTATACACAGTAGCTTATTTTCATATCAATATTTACAGAGCATGCTTTGCCTTCACCTTCCCCTGTCTTGTAATATTGTAACTCCCAATCAAGAACAGCATGCCATTAACTTTGATATATTTTTCCTTTCCAAATACCTGCCAGGCAGGGAAATGTTATTCTCCCATGCTTTATCAACATGCTGTGTAGAAAGTCATTAGTAAAAACTATCTTTTTTTTTTTTGTGAATACTCAAGATCTAATTCATAACTTCTCTGAAATTATTTAATGAAACCAAGATGTCTGATACTCAAGGAAGTTCTTCCAGTGGGCACGAGCAGCAGATCTTTCACAACCTGTTAGAAGATGTGCCAAGCCTGGTTCCTTTCCTGTGTAATAGAAGCCGCAAGAATCAAAGCTTCTGATCAAAGTCCAATGCCTCGGCCCTGCCAAAAGCTGACAAGCCCTTTTCCCCCCTTTCCTGAAAACAGCTCTGTAATCGCACTGAATTTTAACAGGATAACTATCTCTTGGACTCAGGCTCAACCTGACTGCGCTAAACTAGGATTAAACAACATGACGGCTGCTACATATAGCATTACTCCATATATTTATTTTTAAAGTGTGCTGAGATTCTTATCCAACCTACTGCCACAGTCCAGGTTTTGTTTATACTCAGACATTTGTTGTGTCAGGAACTTTGCATTAAGCATGAAACCATATCTAAGCATTAGTGTGAAGATTCTGCTGTCTTTGCCGAATGTCAATGCAGAACACATAGGATAGATGTAGCAGAGCCGTTCTATTTTTGTCAGTATAACTAAGTGGAGATTTTATCACTTCGAAACACATTCTCCTTTATGTTTGTTCCTTTGTCCCTTTCACACCATGGAGCAGTGTAGACTTGTTGCTCCTCATCTTTTTGTAGCCGAGGTTCTTGAGAAATTATCATGGCCACAAAATTTCTACACCACAATTTAGAGGCTGAAAGCCCAGGCTGACCGTAGAGAAAGACAGCACAGGCTGGGCACAGCTTGTCTGCTCCTATCTTGCTCCCACCAGTGAGCCACAACTCATGGTGGAGGATTAAACTGAGGCCAAGTGAGTCTTCTTTATAATGCCAAAGTGGTATAAAATCATCTCTGAGTAAAAAGAGGGTCTTATGTAGATGAAGGGAAATTTGATTTAATAATCTATACAATCATGTGACCCAGGAAAGGGAGAAGAGGAAAGATATAAAAACGTCTGGAGGTGGCGTTCCAGGACAAGAATGCTCCAGGGCTTCCAAGCAGAACAGAAGCAGGACGGGACACAACCTGCGCACCTCCAACTTTCACTGAATACTCACGTGGATGAGTGTTCCAGTCACCTAACTTCCTGCTGCAACAAATACCTGATTTTAACTAGATTCTTGCCACTGAGGCCCATCAAAACTGTAACACTTCTGTCAGTTGTTCCCATACAAATGATAAAACTGCTTACCAACTTTGGGCGAATAGCTAACCTTTACATGTTATTCAAGTAGATGTGCAATCACAAGAGGAAGTAATAGTTTTATATAAAAGTATGAGAAAAGTATGGGCAGAGAAAACCCCTGTGTTTATCAGTGCTTCAGTTAACTGCAGAAAAAGTATATCACTGTATGTAAACTGTGATGTTTATTTAATATTTGAAGAGTACTTTGGCAATAACTGCAACTCCCAGGATTACTGAATTCGTGAGTTTCTGAGCACTGAAAAGGAAATACACTGTGCGTCTTGAGTTTCAGGCTGAAATTTTAACTTTAAATGTGTTCCAAAGCTTGTAGTCACCAGCCTCAATCTGAGTGTTCCAGCTCTGCTCCTTGAGTGTGTCCAGTCATAACAGTTATTCTTGCCAAGGAAATGAGTATGGTGGGAAGGAGAGAAGTATAAGATATATCTGTTAGAAAAAACTCTAATCGTGCTCTGAAAGGAGGACAGAAATCATGACATGAAGCCTAAAAGGAAAGTAGTCATAAGAAGGCCCTTGATATATAGAGAACTGTTCTTTTCCTCAGGGGGTAAAGAAACTGTTCCCACTCTTCTGTTTGAGTCCAATCACTGTTAAATGTATGTGCCAATGACCTAATTCTGTTTTCTAAAGATGTGTTACTTACGCCAGAGAGACCATGACAATCTCTTCAGAATCATTCCCAGTCCACAGCAGAGCTGCATATTATAAATATGGACGGTGTACAGTGAAACTTAATGGCAGGAAAACACACAGAACCCCATTTAGCAGAGGGATTAACAAGCTAAGGGAGCCTCAGTCACTTCTCGATTCTGTAAAACAAATCTATTGAATTTGATGACACACATGTTTATGGAAATTTTAGCTCCTACAGAGAAACGTTAGCTTCCTGAGGCACTGGTATTTTCAAATTTAAGATGTTATGGAAGCATGAAAATACCTTCAATAAATGATAACATAAACCTGTAATTTAGCATAATCTTTCTTTTAAATCTACCAGATGTCAAGAAAATCAATCTTCTCTCACAGTTCCCTCTACTCAGTACTTACCTATAGGTCTATAAAATTCTTCAGCTAAACAGGATCTAACTATTTAAAATAATGAAATCTGAAGTCACCACAGTTAACATTTTAAGAAAACCATCTACAGCGAGCTCTATTTTCACTGTACGCTTGGGCTTGCATTAAGAAGCTTCTTGTGAGTCTTATTTTTTTGTTGACTCAGCTGCAAACCGCTGAGACAAAGCCTTGCGTCTTGCTGCCTCGGCGAAATCCTCGGGGAGGACTAAATCACGCTGAGGCGCGACACATTCAAGATACAAAATACGATTCCCTCTGAACTACAACTTTGGGGCAGAGGTGGTAAAATTGTCATTACAGCCTAGCCTGAAGGTACCAGGCTTTTCACTGCTGCCTCCACCGACTCACAAGTTGTTTCTGATGGGCAGGAGACCACGGGAACGAGCAAGAGACTCTGCTGTACATGGTGAGGTTTAAGGCTGATGGAGCAGTTGCAGTCAGGCTGCAGGCTGCCCTGTGGGGCTGAGCAGGACCAGCTCAGCGTCAGAGTGCACTTCACTTTGTCCTACCCTTTATCTGTCCAAAGCCTCCTCCCAGCCAAGGCCATGAGCTTTTGCTAACGATTTTAGCAAGAGAGAGGAGCAAATCTGAAGCCTAGAATACTTCTGTTATTTAAAAATTCCCATTTTAAAATGAATTAGTAAACTGATGAATAAGTAAATGGGTAGAACACCCACACATCATAAATGTGAGGAAATGGGATATTTCTCGCTCTCTAGAGGCTCAGATTAAAAGCAGCTTAATATCTTCTTTTAGAAGCCTTATGCTAACAGAACCAATTTGGAAAAATGTCAGCCACACAGAATATTATAATTTACAATTAAAGAAGCTAATGTGCATTAGAATCAGTAAAAATTAAAAACAGAAGGCATGAAAATAAATTAAGCCAAGAAGTTAGTTACATTTAGAAAATATAGCATGATTTTTATGTTCTGAAGAGGAATATGACTCAAATCTTATTCATATCTTAGTACACAAAAAATGTCTTTAAAAATGAATGCAATAGAGTTGTTCAGCGGTGGCAATATTGACAAGCTGTTTCCCCAACACCTGCGGGAGAATTCAGGTTTTTTTGACACACTGTTCTGGAAACAAGTGGAAGATTCATCAGTCCTAAGTGATTAAGTAAAAATCCTTTCAGGAGGGACGCTTCCCTCCTCTCCCGGTGAAATGGGCTTTGCTGCCCACATGGCGCCACTCGCGCGTGTTCCCCTCTCCCCTCCGGGCTGCGGTGGCACTGCCAACGCACGGCAAGTTCAAGCCACAAGGGCTCCTGGGCCTGGTAACGTGTATAAAAGAAATCACCCGCTGTCATAAAAAGCACATTAAGCCCAAAAAAAAAAAGATGTTTTCCCGTGTTATTTCCATTAGGAAGCAAAAAATGTGAAAAGGAAGAGCTAGAAGGCAGGCTCTGCTCACCACATATTTGCATTCGTGTATGACAGGAAGCCCTGCCAAGCCAACAGGAGACGAGAGAAACCTGTGTCCACCTTGGCCAGGCCACCCAAATGCTCCAGCCAACAAACGTAGTTACCTCGCTAGGTGCATTGGCCATTAACCTGCTAGGTATGTGGCAGTTACCTCGCTAGGTATGTGGTACTGCTCAGTTTCCACAGGAGAGGACACCACAATGTCAGCACAGGATTTCCCCTTAGGAGCCTGGTGCAGATTTTACACCTAAGTATGATCCAAAAATTAGATATATGGGGAAAAAAAGGCTTTTATGAACTCTTTTATCAATTGCTATAACCCAGACACCTTCCATCACTTCTCGGAATTGAAGCTACCCTTAGTTATAAGGCATCAAACCAGAAAGAGCAGTGGTGAGTTCATGAGTAGGAAAGTGGGTAAAGACTCCCTATTTAATGTACGCAAGAGCAGCAATAAAATCCGTTGCACAGGAAACAAGAATGCTGACCCTTGTTTTTCTGCATTTATCTTCAATGGCATGCCCCGGAGACTAGCAAAGAAGAATGACAGAAAAAGCTTTGGGCTTTTGTTGTTGTTGGGGTTTTCTTGACAGCTCTGGATGCCTAGGTTATTTTTAGAATAACTTCCCATGTTCAAGCAAAATTCTGCAAATGCCAAACTCTAATATTGTGTTCTCCTTATCTGATGCAGGGAGAGACAGAAGTTTACAGTATACAGGAAATTTTTAACATGTTTTTTGGTGTGTGTATCTTCCCAGATCAGGCGGGGTGGTGAAGCAACTTCCACTGTTACAATTTCCTCAAAAGCTCACCACCCTGTGAAGCAGAAGCTACACCGCAGTACATCTTTCCTCAACCCAGATAAGCTTTTTAACAAAGTGAAAACCAATAAAATGAAGCATTCTGAAATGCTTCCTTTCCAAATAATTGTTTTGATATTTCAAGATAAAAATCTGCTAAGAAACTTCCACAGCAAAACTTTATCCATAAAGCATGTGTAAAGATAATAAGGCTTCACCCATGGGAATTTGCATCTAGTTCTCCAAGATGCCTCCTATTTAACATTGTCAGATCAAAATAAAAATTAAATAAATAAGCAATTAAAACAGTCTTAGTGTAAGCTTTAATTTTAACCCTCTGAGACTATGACTGGTATAGGTCTACCCTATGCTTAGTACCTTATTATAATTATTAGCAGTTCATCTAACGATAGGCTAAAAACATATATGTACCCATTGAAGAAATCAGGCTTGTTTGCCATACTGTGTTATGGCTTAATCAACTCTCCAACCACATTATTCTTCTTCTTGTCTAAAATGAACTGTTTTTTTAAAGGAGAAAAGATTTGTATCACGTGCAGCTTACAATTTCTATTTGATAACAGGCTTGATTCAGCTACCTAGGGTGCTTATACTTTCTTTTCTAGTTATTCTGATTTCTTGTCTTCTCTATCAAGCACGGTCAATAATTCACTGCAAACACATGCTTCACATGCCTCCAGAAGCCATCCCACTGCCATTTAGCTAAACGCAGAGATGGCCATAATCCAGTCTTGACAAGTACCCATCTCATTAATGCCTTCTTAATCATCAAGGTTGACATCCCTGTCAAGCTCTTGATAAATTATGTCAAAGCATATATCATTCAACACACAAAAGCATCATTCTCTTATCCTGCAGTTGAGTATTAATGGGCTTATTTATGAAAACCTCAAATTAAAAGCCAAGGGTAAACAAAAGAGA
Source organism: Eudromia elegans (assembly GCA_003342815.1). Taxonomy (NCBI): domain Eukaryota; kingdom Metazoa; phylum Chordata; class Aves; order Tinamiformes; family Tinamidae; genus Eudromia; species Eudromia elegans. Next base: position 305,922 of record PTEX01000046.1, on the reverse strand, counting down.
GGGGAAAAAAAAGAGAAAATATACAAAACCAAGGGGTTTAGTGACAGGCTGAAAAGCCAAAGGCTTTTCCCCCCACCCTCCCACCCGCTTCCCAGTCCCTGTCGTATGCTTGACAAGAAGGCATTAACCGCCAGCATTTGCCAAGCTGTGAAGTTGCAGTTGGGGCTTCAAGTGCCCAGGCACTTGCTGCCACCAGCTCCCGGGCGCGGGCGGCTCCGCGTCGCTCTCCCTCCCACTGCTTTCCTTCCACCGCCAGCACAACCTCCAGCTCCTGCCCCAGGCTCGGGCCCTCCTGCAGAAGGCATCTCCCCAGTGCTGCCGCGGGGCAAGCACCGGCTTCCCGCAGAGCGTGGCCAGGCAGCGGCCACGATTCTCGTTTCAGCGCTGGTTTCAGCTGGGAGTGGAGATGGCAGCAAAACAGAGCCATGTGTAAGGATGGGACTGCGGGCTAAGGTGTGTTGAGCGTTTTTGGAGGTGAGGAAGGGGAGCAGGCTGGTCACCCTTAGCAGGGCTGCAGGGCACAGCAAAGCGCTTGGACAGAGCTCCGGGGAAGGCAGGAAACTTTAAAAGGAGTATCAGAGGAGCCAGCCTCAGCCAACTGTTTTCACTCCCTGGACTTCCTCTGAAAGTAATGAAAGAAGAGCCAGCTCAGCGGGAACCTAACTTTGATCCTTTGAATCAGCCCTGGAAGAGCTTGTCTGCCACTAACTACAGCGCAGATTAGCCGTCCTGAATCCCTCCCTTTTGCCTCTATTGAACACATGCAAAGAGACTTAAAGTTGGGAACTTGGCAAATGAATACAGACAGGCATCCCTGACCAAAAAAAAGGAAAGGCCACCTGCTCCTAAATTCCAAGTCTGTGCTTCCACGTACGGAACTTGGCATGTAAACCTAGAAATAATAGTAACAAAAGTTGCCAGACTTCTAAAATACTATTTTTTCTCCTTATCTCATTTCCTGAAACTGCTCAGCCATGTTGTCTATAATGGAAACTATAATGGAAAATTTCATAAAACCCAAATAGTTGGTAGAGCTCCGGCCCAGCTAGATATTATTATGTCTTGGCTCACTTAGATCATCCCACTATGGTACAAAATCGTCTCAAGACAAACAGCAACTTTGCTTTCCTCCAAGTACATGTCAAATCGAAAAAAAAAAACCCAAAACAAACAAAAAGGCTTACTACAGATTATTTCATACTCTGAAATGTAACATCATGCAGCTGGGGAGGAGTCATGCAGAACCATCCCTCCACAGAAGCTCATCCTGTAATACTACTAAGTTAGATACTATCATCACTAAGGACATACAGCCATTTTTTTTTTTTTTTTTTTGGGGGGGGGCGGGGAAGCTGATAACTCTGTTAAATGCACAGTCTCAAGATTTGTCCAAGTAAAAACAGTTTTCCCTCCCTTCCACAAAAGCAGCTCCGTGGAGAGGCACTCGTGTTGCGAGATCGCCAGCTAAATCCACTCCACACTGAAACTCCAAGGCTTTGAGGTGGAATTTATAGCCTGGTGACTGCTCTGCCCACAATATGAAACCCTAAGTATAACCAAACCATATAAGTGTGGTAATAAAACCTTAATCTTTGCAATTTCCAAGAGTATAACTAAGTGCACTTCATGAACAAAGTATTTTTACTGTTTTTATATATGAATTAATCTCATCGATATTGAGCTCTTGTTCAATTTCTAGCCATTCATTCTTCAGTAAAGTGCAAGGAAGATATGATTTCATTTTTTCAATAATAGCTGATGCAACAAACTTTCTGCTATCACCTGTGACTGGCATTTGGAAATGTTCAGCAGGGAGGTAGCAGCCACGTGGTGGTTTCAACATCTATTTCCTGACACATTAAGAAGAATAACCTTGGTAATACACTCACGTTCACTGAAGGATTCCACACATGCCTTTGAAATAATTTTTTGCACATTTGTCAGACTGGTAAGATTGCCTCTCTTTGAATTGTCTCTTCTGTCTCCCAGTAGCTAAATTAAAAACCTCCTCATCTCCTCACTGCCACTGTAATTGGAATTGTCCCACTGGTGCTCCCGGTTTATTACCCATGGCCCAGCCCCTCCACCTCCACCCCTAACCACCAGGGGATTAGAAGTCTTTTCTTACACATAAGCTTTTCAAAACAGAACATGCGCCTAGAATTACTACCTTACATTTCACACAGGTCATGAGAAAAAAAATAAAAGTCACTGAAATACACTGATACTAAACCAACAATGAACTCCAACGAATTTCTGCTTCTTCAGATGTCATCCCTTTTGACGTTTATTACCTTTTGTCCACTGAATGTAATGGTGTTGCATAAATGTATCTGAGAAAAATATGTGGCTACATGTAGTCAGAAAGTATGGCAGCAGGTCCCTGCCAAGGACAACAGACAGTCGAATATTGTAAACATTCTGCAGGGCTTTTTTTTTTTTTATCGCTGTATGCCAAGTTGTTCTCTTCCCACATATGGCCCATAAACCTCTGGAAGCAGAGACTATGTTGGGGGCCTTTAAAGCAGCTTTTGACAGTTAGCCTCTGAATGCTGCATTGCCTGGGCATTTAATTCCTTTACTGCCACTAAAAAGCACAGCTTTCCTGCACAGTCCTCTGGTATAATGGATACCAGAGATATCAAATCATGTTCCCATACATCAGAGATCAGATTTCTAAAATATATTCAGCTGTCTCAGTGCCTAATGGGGTTTTCAAAGCACTGAGTAATTCAACGCTGATTGATTTCAGAGGAGGTAAGCACTCACATGTTCACCTGCATCTGTAATTACCCCAACATCTATAATTTAACTGGACTTACAGTGAGATCACCTAATTGGATGCGCACATTTTGTCATTGCTGGTGGGGTGACTTCCAAAGGTGCTGAGTCCTTGCAAACCCAAGTGACTCAGAGCTTTGTGGACACTCAGCACTTCTGCATAGCCGGGCACTACAGGCACCCCTGCCCCAGCCAAAGGCGCAAGGCTGCCTGACAGAGCACATTTATCTAAAAGAAGAGGTATCAACCACCCAGTGCCCAGAAAGTCTATCTAAATAGGAATATAAGGGGTCCTCCCACCTCCTTAGAGTTGACACAGCATTGCAGGAATACTCTCACACAGACGTAGGCTTGAAGAAGAAAAAGCTATTCACATTTCAAGGGATGTTATCATATATGTCAAAAATGGTTCAAAACTAACTTGCCTTTAAAATCCTGCCTTTGCCAAAGATAACGTAGTTTCCATGCTGTCCTTCCCTTTGAAGCAAAAGGGCTTTGGATATGAATTTACTTCTGCGAAATCTACTTTGGATTTTATTTATACCTCCTCAGAAAGTTTGTTGGCACATCACAGCTTCTCAGCTTTCAGAAGTATTTTGTTATTCATGCAGCAAGAATTCACTCTACTCGAGATCATCCCAACAAAGTAAAAGTTTCTCTAAACACTGCAAATAGCTAGGAGTGAAATAAAGCAGGGTAGTAAGAATCTCGAGTGCCCAGAATACTTTGGCAGGGAGGTAAAGATTTATCATTTCTTGAAATAATCTCACCTTAGGGGTATGCTTTTAATGTTCTTCAAGGAGTCCTCAGACTTAGCTTATTACAACAAATCACCTAGTCCAGGTACTCTAAAGAGAAATTTTTCATTAGCTATCAAGATTATAAAACCTTATTTCTTCAGTTCTGTATGTGGAAACCTGTAAAAGAGATTAGGTACAAATAAAATGTGAAAGGGGTTCTATCTTATGAAGGGAGTCATTATTGGAGCTATTTTAAGACATAGAACAAAATAATAGGAGTAATAACAATGTGCAGCTTTTTTTGAAAGTGGGTTAAGTATGTTGGAATAAATATTATAAAAACAGCTCTGGTTAGGACACAAAAAGAGGAAATCAAGACACTGATAGAGTCAAGACTCAAAATCAGATCTTTTGATTTCGCTGCCAGGACACACTTTCGAAGACAATGACCCTCTCCAAACTCTCTTGTAAACTAGCAAAACATGAGCACTTCTTAACCAATCTTAACCCTGTCTCTGAAAAATTCTGTGTTTCAGACAGCATTTGTAAAAACACTGAGGCTGAGACTCTAATAGCAGGATTGCTCAAGGGCTTTAAAAATGCAAACCATGTCTTAGCATACGCTTACATCTCTTGGACTTGTATCCTTCCTTTCCTAGGCACAGACAGCTCCTCATTTTCATTCACAAATCATCTAACAACTTCTGGATGACCACATAAAATAGTTACATAAGAGAGTAACATTGGCAATATGTTTTTGTCTTTTAGCTCATTTTTAAGACTGAAAATGAAGAAGGCAGAACTATAGGATTTAGCTAGCTCTCTGGGGATCAGATAGTTGTCATACGCTCTCAGACCATCTTTAACTACTGAACCATGGAACGAAACCCACTATGACACAGTGGAAAGTCGAGAGGAAAGCAATGAGTTTGGATCCTTTCACTCTGCTGCTGAAATGATACTTGGCATTACATTCTTAAAATGATAAAATACACAAGGATTAATACAATAGCAAAAGACCTCAAAATTCCAAAACTATGTCACAAGTTGAGGAGTGAACGAGAGGGATAAGGAAAAAAAAAAAAAAAAAAAAAAAAAGGTTTTCTCTACCACATTCTGATCAACCAGATTCCAAAGATTCTTTGGCCAGAGAAAATAGTTAAGGCAGAACCATACAAAGCTCTCGAGGAACACTATCATTTGTTTATTTTTATATATATATTTTAAAATGAATCTGTTGGGAAACATTTACTAGAAAAATTGGGAAGCATTTGCTAGAAAAGAGTAACTGCTGCTATCATTTGTTTTAATCTTTATTAAAAAAAGTAGGAACATCTATCATGTCAAAAGAAATTATTTCAACTATTGGAATAGTAACATAATATAAAATACAAGAAAAAGAACTACTACCTCTTCAAAGTTTTTGAATTAACAATAGTTAAGGTTTGTGGTTTTATTTTTTAAATAACAGCAAAAGAATGTCAGGAATTAGGAATACTTATAATTTTTAGAGATTAACTAATTAAAACACTTGCCCACAAAGCAAATCGAGGGTCTTTCTAACTCAGTGACGTTTTATGAGAGCTAGATTTTCCATTTTCTTTCTTTTCTAGCCTGGGGATTTATTTCCTCAGGTGTGCAGTGTTTTTCTGCCCCCCGTCAGCCCTCTCTGCTTACCCGGCCACCAGCAGATACTGTGCAATGTAGTGTGACTGTCTCTTTCTGCAGAGCACAGTGCAGGCAATAAACACTTAACATTATCTCTAGCCAAGGTGGTAGCATCCAGCAGAACTACGCCACAACTCAGCCATCAGTTAGCACCCAGAAACCAGCTGTAAACTGAGTCAAAGTGAACTCAAAACTCTTTAAAAAATCCTCATTAACACTAAATTATATGGACAGAAGCCTAAAGAACCTGAACATAATGTCTTTTGAGTAAAGTCACTTCTTGCTCATGCCTGGTCTCCTATGAAGTTTTAGTCCAAATAGTTCCTTCTTGTTGCCACTGCTTTGCATTAGCGTGATGCCAGCTGGCAAAGCTCAAGCTGTCACCTCAGTAAAACCAGCTTCCCAAAGAGCACAAGTCTCCAGCAGAATGCCACTGCGGACAAACTCCAGCTGGGAGCATATGTCCTTGCCTCCTCCAGCGCTCCAGAGGCTCCCCCCTCTCGCAGTGTAGCACCTTGCCCAGCGAGGCTGCCTGCCACTGGGAAAAGCAGCCAACTCCACACATGTTCCAATGATACGGCAACACCAGCAGCTGTGAACTGACAAATCTTGGAGTCTCCCTATGCACTGCCCCTGGAAGATCAACTGTGTGGACGGCACACCAGAATTTCAATCAAAATTAATGCAATTTTCCGTAAGCTTATAGTCCTTCTCCTTATCTTCCTTTTATATTCTACCTATTAAACTACAAGGGAAGGAGCTGTAAGAGGAAATGAGAGACAAAATAAGCCCTTGCCCCTGTGAAAGAAAATGTGCTACAATACAGCTATGCTAGTAGAAAATTTACACCTATAGTCTGTTGTACAACAGTTAATGCTGAGTAAGAATTTTCCACATCAGCTTCTACGGAAGAGAGAGGAAAACGTGATCACTGATGTCATTATTTTTAAATGACTAAGATTTCATTACTGGGCAAACTGAGAATTGTTTCAGTTGCCAAACAAAGGTAATATTCACAGTACCAAGGTGTAATATTTAATTTTGGAAACCCCACTTTCTTCAAAGCAATCAGAAACCAAGCAGGCCAGAACAGACACACAGAGCAAACTTTTCTTTTTGGTCAAACCAAGGCCCAAGAAGGTTACCTTGCGAAGAGCAAAGAGAGATATGCACAGCGTGCGGTTGAAGTGCTTTCCACTCCCGGGGGAAAAACAGTATCAAATTAAACCAGACTCGACCTAAGCGACAGCATGTTTTCAAGTGGTGCGCAGAGGCAGCATGCCACAGATAAGAGCCCATCTTTGGGAACGGTACAGTACACCGCACTTCCACACACCCTGGTCACCCTGGAGGTGAAGACTGAGATGGATAAAACTTGGTCTGTGGGTGGAAGCAGGGCTAATAACCTCCTCTGCTCTTGTCTGCATCTGGTTTGGGATGCAGCAGAGCGAGGAGCATGCGGGAGGAGAGCGGGCAGCTCAACCAGAGCTTCCTGGGGTCCTGGCCATCGCCACCAAGTGCAACACAAAAAGTTCTCCTTGGCCCAGCATCCCCATGTGGCCTTATTGCCAAGCAGGAAAATACCAAACCCATTTCAGCACATATAGCAGTAGTGAGATCATGTTTTACTGACACAAATTAAGTAGGTTTTTAGAGATGAGAATAATTAAGCTACTACATTTATATGTTTTTATTTTTTGCAAGCACATTTTTTCTGTTGGAAATGAGGTCATTTGAGCTAACAATTCCTTAAATTTTATCATATGTTTTCTACTTACAAGCACACCAGGTTGTTGAATGGAAAAAGTAACCAACGATAACTAAAATTAAAATCTTATTCAGAGAAGAGGATACCACTCTTTTTCTTTAATAAATGTAGCTAGTCTTTACTATACAACCAAATAATTCAAAGATTCTAATTCACAGTTTAAATTCACATAAAAAAAATCCAAGAACTAATATTGCAGCTCAAGAGAGAGTATCTCAGTAGACATCTGGAGAATCTACTGATTAATTGATTCATTAATTAGACAGCTGTACTGTTAGAAGAGAATTCAACTGTTTGGATCCATAAACCTACTAATTTGTCCTAAAGAAAATCAGCATCAACCTTACAGTTGAGGAAACGCTGACTTCCTGAACGCCCATCTGCATGAATAACTTCAGTTTCTAGAATATGTGAGCTAACTCTTGACTGACTTACAAGCCTGTAGGTGCCACAGGAACATCCAGAGCAACTCTAAAGCTGGCGATATTTCTAGTCCCTTGTATGCAGACCACTGGAGACAAGTGTTATTAAAACTGTCTCACTGTTTCTTGATTGTGAAGTGTGGCAGTGATGTGGGAATCTGAGGAAAAACAATTACAATTACAGACACCAAGTCTGCAGGATACACAAACCATGAGACAGCCCATGGACACCATTCAGTAGTTTTGTCTCATCAAGAACACGGCCACATCCCTTTTAGCCAAAGGAATATCATCATTATATAAGGTATTTTGCATGGACTATCATCACCTAAAACATATGACAGCCAGCTTAGAGAATGCCAACTAATAAAATGCTAAAGACCTAATTAAAGAATGCTCCTGTCATTACAGATGGATTTGATAGTATGTCTATATGATGCTAAATCTGCTGAAAATCCTAACGCTGTTTTTCCTACTCAGTTTCCCAATTGTACACTGGAAAGCATAAGGGAATATTGTGAAAATAAATTAATAAAATCTGCAAAACAAAAAGATGCCTCAATGGCAACCATCCTAAAAGTCCATGCAGAAATGAATAAATCTGCATGCAATGCAGAGTATACAGAAGAGTATACACGAGTATTAAAAAAATACAAAAAAAAATCGAGAGTATTAAGACGAAAAAGTAACATTTTGTGAACCATATACCCCATGCAATAACAGAAAATTATAATCACTTAAAAAGTCTATCAAATAACATACACACAGGAGGAGAGGAGAAAAAATAAAATTGCCCAGGTAGCCAACTCGGCATATTTTCAGTTTTGAGTCCTCATTTCTGCAGTCAGAAGACTCTTTCCATACTCCTTAATTCCTCAGCTTATTAAATCTTTACACATTGCTTACTTTTGGAACAGCAGGTGCAATACCAGAGGCCAAGACTTGAAGCAACTACTCAAGGCCACATTTTAAAAGCTACTTAGTTAAATAGTAACTCCTAGAGGTACCTGGTAGAATTTCAGTGGGGAAAGTGTCTCTAGGATTCTTTATAAATCCCACTGCATTATTTTATGCCCAACACCTTTTGACTCAATATGTCAATGTGAAAGCACTTCAGTAACAAATGCTTTGTGGTATGATTACACCTGCCAATAGAGAGTATGCGAATGCAAACAACCTTACAGACACACCCGATAATTTCAGGGATAATTTCACTTTAAAAATATAGGATACTTGTAACTGGCAGTTTTGTTCATTATGATTGTTTTACCTGTCACATAATATTTGGTTGTAACTATCAAAACCAAATTCCTGCTCATAAATGCCCAGTTGCATGATAAATTAGAAGTTTCCTAATACAATGGTGATATCATCTACCACAGCATGAGTCCTACTGAGTAGCTACACAGAGTCCTGTGTTTAACATTAGGTCTGGGGCTTCTCAAATACACTGCATCTCATCAAGAATACAATCTGACTGGTGGGAAGAGTGGTTGGAGAAGCCTTCTGTTCCAAGGGCCACCGCCTTGGTGAGGATGCAGTGGCACAAATTTTAAAGTTATTACACAACTTTAAAATGAATAATGGTAGTAATAACATAGAAGTTTCATGGGACAGCATATTTTTGGTGGGAAAATGGGCAACACACAATTAGAGCTGCAGAATTAGAGAGCACAATACAATAGACTCTGGGACATTCAAGATCGCGCACACGCACCCACAAGCACAGCGCACATACAGACAATGAAACTGAGGCAACACTGAAAGTATTTCCTCGTCCTCCGCCCATATATAACACACAGTAGCTTTTCTCCTTGCTTCTTCCCAGCCTGGCTCCCTTAAAGAGGATACTCAACCAGCTGTAACAAGTGGCAAGGCAGCGGGTGCTACCTGTGCCCTCTCCACCCACGTCTCTCACCTCCTTGAAGCGTGTGCTCGCCACCAAATTACAACCCGCACGGACGGAGGAAGCGCTCCCGCTGCCCTCCCATGGCATTTTGGAATGCGTGACTGCAAGCTGACACACTTTCTCAGGGCTGCAAACAAAGCATGACAAAAATGGAAACAACTCCACAGCCAGTGGCAAAGGCTTCCATCTACTGCACTTCTTCCTAAGAGTCATCTGGTTTACGCAATTACTGCTTCCTGCAAAACACAGATGCAGGTAACGGAACAGTAGGGACCACCAGACAGGAATTCCCCACAATAGCTAACTGTCCAACCATCAGACATGTTCTGTTTAACATTAGGCATCCTTATTTTAGGAATACGCTTAAATTACGCTGCACAGTTCTCAGAACAACTGGACTACAGTTGAAGAAGGCCCCAGGATAACCTGTAAAAGAAAAATGAATCGGGGAAGTGAGACGAGTCATGCTCTAGAGTGAAGAAAAGCTTTGTTTCCAGAGAAGAGGACACGAAGGTAGGCTCAAAACACGCTACTCTTCTATCATGTTGCTAAAGAACATGATGGCTCTTACTGACAAACCCCACAACATTCTGGTGAGATATGGCTGGGTGCCAGTTTTGAGGAACAGTGAAATATGTCAAAGAAATGCTGTGTTACGGGAAACCACCTTCTTGCCTTCCATAAGTATCCCAAAATTTAACAAAAACACACTAAATAAAACCAAACATTAAAATTTATGCCAGTTCTTTGAGTAGACCTACCTCAGGGATATAGTCTACAAATTCCTATTACTCGGTGTTAGGGAAAGACAGATATCTATTTAGACCACTGTGACTGCAGTCAATAAATGTATTTTATCACTACTGCTGCCAAAACAGACTGTACAGAAATATGTTTGACAAGCATAAAAAGAACTAAGAGAAACTGAATGATTTATTGTTTGCATTACATTAATAACAGAAGTGTTTGAAGAAAGATAGACCAGATGGGATCAACTGTTTAAAAATAAATCAACAATGCTACATTTTATAACAACATTCACCCATAACTTATATTGTGAATTTTTATATTACTTTTTCCTTTTGTATTTGACACTTTCCTTTTGATGTCTATTTGAGAAAGTATCATATATAGTCAATAATTTCATTTACTTGACACAAAAATATCCTAATACAAAAGTTACCGAATGATACATTTAAACTGTAACTATCAGTTAAAAATAATTATTTTCTAAAAACGGAAGAGCAAGAGAATAGAAAAGTAATGTTAACAGGCACACATTGCATCAAAATACCAAATCTGAACAAACAGCCTCGGATCAGCGCTGACGCTACTGGTGATCTAGGAAGCTCCTCTAGTGTCACTTAGTTTTCCATTTTCTTTGCATTTCTCCCCATTGGATTTCAGGTATATACTACTCAAACTATATAGTTGTTTGGGGTAATACAGATTAAATCAATTAATTTTTTTTTTTATCAAGTCTCAGGAGAGAAAGCTTAAACTTCTAAGCATGCTGAAACATACTGCATTCAGTCTTCAGTAATTGGCCACCATCAGCAATGCTAGATGATTAGCAAATAAATTAAAGCTAAGTGCCCTTACTATTATATCAAATACTTTATTTAATGACTTTTTTTAGCATATATAGAAAATAATGTCACTGCTACAGCTGAAATTACTGGAAATGTTCCATAGCTGAAGTGGTTATTATTTACAAAGCACTCCCAGCTTAAATAGTATGCATTCTTATTCTTAACACAGAATAAGGTACAATAAAACTAAAATTCAGCAATTCATAAAAGAATGTATTTGTTTTAAGAAAAAACAATTTTTATGATGATACAATCCATAGGAAATTTGTATGCAAGGGAAACAATGGTCACATAAAATAAAAATTTGGAAAGATGGAACTATTATGAATCAAAAGAATGGTGACCCTGCTGCTGTGCAGGAAGAAAGAAATCTGAGGCAATGAGCTTTTATACTTGTGTCTGACCACTGTAAGTAATAATAATAATAAACACAGAAAGCCACCCACACCTTTGATCTCTTAGTCCTTCAGAGTTAGACACTAATAGGGAAAGAAAAATAACCTGCACTTCAGCCAAACCATTTAACGTCAAAATACAAGTTAAAATTCAGTACGCCTGCTCTGTCAAGATCATGGAGAGGATGTGAATGTGTTGCCAACTTCTGCAACACTGTCACAAGTGCTAGCAGCACTTTTTTCCCCTTGAGACATATGGTTAAGAGACAATCTCATGAGCAGCCTCTCCTAAATCTTACGTGTTCCTTGCAGCCAGGTGAAAAGCTTAAAAAGCAAAAAGGCAAAAACAACGGGAAAAAAAATAATGGCCGTAAGGCATGAGGATGGCATCTCTCTGCTCTCATTCACATGGCCCTCTTCATGGTATCAAGTCTCTGCCTGTGCTCTGGACAGGAAATTTGGCTCTGTTGAAAACTAACACAAATTTTAACTTTTTGTTTTTTTTTTTTTTTTAATATACTCTCTCCCAGGCATTTAATAACACCTCATTTTTTTTTTTTTTTCTAGCAACAAAGCTTTATTAAGAATTTCACTGCTCTGCAATGCATTCTAAACTCAAACGCGCCCCAAGTCTTGCCATGTAACTTTCTGTCAATGCACGTCAGCGGAAAACAAATAAATCTGCCCTGTATATGAACACATCCCCATTTCTACAACGCCATGGGATCTTTCAATGCAAACAGTATGTAAAATAGCACTTTCATCACCTGCTCCACCTTTAGATCACAAATACAAGAAAAACAAAAGCCTATCACAAAAAAAGGTAAGATCAATGGTTCTTAATGCTTGCATATGTCATTTGCAAGAGGGAGGACAGTCTGCACCAGCTCTTTCCTGATACAGACTGGCACTTTTCATGGCTCTACTCTATATGCCTTATTATAGAGTACCTTGTACTGGATCTCAAAAAGAAATTGAAACGTTGTACATACCAATGTAGGATCAATCCAAAAGGAACTGTATCCATCTCTACCTTTTAAGGCTCTCACTTTCCACATATTTTTATCATGCACAAGATTAATAATAAAAAAAAAAAAAAAAGAAGAAAATGGCTTTTAGAAACAAAGCTGATGTTCAAATAAAGGTCACAAATATCCAGTAGTTATTTCCTGAATCCTTTTTTAATCACTTAGTTGTGTGATCCTTGAAAATAAGTAGTAATGAAAATGAAGAAAAAACACAGTAGACTGAAAAGGTCACTGCAGCGACATACATAATTCTGAAATAACAACCATTACATATAAATGCAGTTACTCAGAATTTATTTCAATGCAACTGAAGTCAGTGTTAAACCCACTGGTGTCTGCTACTTCTTGCCACAATTTAAATCCATACATCTGCAAATCAGCTTTCTGCCTAGAGGTAAAAATAATGAGAATTATGGTACATATGAAAATAGCAACTAGCATCTCCAAAGCCTTCAAACCATCAAAACAATTCTCTACATGATATAAAGCAAAAGAATGGAAAATATCTTTCCAATTATTATTCCAGCAATTTACATTTTTGTAACTAAGGATTTGGCAGAACTTTTCTTTCCATTCTCAGAGTGGATAATACAGGTAAATCTTCCACAGTACTTGCACCAAAACACTGCATTGCTCCGAAAGCTGAGACACAAACCATGCTACAACGCTGTAGCATAAGGAATCAGAGACTGTTGCCATCTCCGGGTACTCAGAGTATTTTTTCCCCTTTATTAACCACTCTTTTCCATTTGATCTTATCTTTCTGTAGGACATGACACTATTCTGGAGATGGTCTCATGATGTGTTCCACTCTTTGTCCTCCCACCTCTCAAAACCTTCCTCCTGGAGTTTACATGCTTGCACCAAACTGCTGCTCTGGCCCCACATCTCCCCAGCACCAAGACACCCTACCAGGGACCAGCTCCAGTCCTTGCGCTCTCCGCCCTCGGAAGGGGCAGCAGGTCTGGAGCTTGCAGCAAGGACAGACAGTACCAGGAGGAGCACAGGACTAGCCCTGCTGGGATGAAGGACTGCTACAATGCAGGCACCCGGATTTGGGTTAATTCCCGCGGGGCAGCACACGCCTTATGGCTCTGTTCTGCCTATCACTATCCTACATACAGCGCAAAGACGTTGTTCAAAGCACACATGCAAAACCAGTTATTCTTTCAGGTTCGTGTTTCCCTGTGTTGCTCTGTCCTTTGTTTAATTCTGCTTTTATTCCTCATCATTTTGTGCTTCACACTCTATGAAAGCGTGAAGCAGAAATTACTGTCAGGAATTCCTAAGTCTTTTCAATATTTTATCCTTCCCTTCTTTTCCTCCTGCCCTGGCAATCCTCCTTTCTCTTGAAATAGGATGATGGCTTATTCTTCTTATCTCAACATGCAGCAGGAAGAAAATGAACTTTCAGAAAGATTCACCTCTTTCTATACTACAGGTTCCCACAGTATTAATTATTCCAATACCTTATTTCAGAAGCAGTAACTCACAAATGAAATGAATATATATATGTAGCAAACCCCAGGTAAAACAGAGCTTCTAAAGGTGTACATATTCAGGCCACTTTTTATTTCTGAGGGCTCAAGAGTATTCTTATGGCAGCTCCAGTTCCTACAGGGCAAAGAATGACACATTCCAGTCTGCTAAACTGGAAGGTCACTAAGCCATGACTTCTCAAACATACGTCTTTTCTTCAAAAGCCATTCTGGCTCTACAGTGGTTTATGATCTCTTTGTTTGTGTAGTCTTTACTACAGAGCTAAGCAGTGTTGTTCAGAGCTATGACCATTGGCAGGCTCAGGCTGGAGGCAGCTGTGAAGCATCCTCTAACGCTTCTACAGAAATTACCATAGGCAAAACACACGTTAACGCGGTCGCTTCCACATCAGCTCATCTGCTGTTAGTTCCTTCCTGCTTCAAGTCTTCAGATAACATCTGCATGCTCAGTTTCGCTATAATAGGTATTATTATAGGTATTATATATCATCCAAATAGCTTGTTTTGAATCTATACACTACTGTATCTACAATATAATTGTATGTCCACAAAAACAGGTAAGCTTTCCTTCCCCCCCTCCCACCCTGGGCCAAACATTGCTATTTGAATGCACTTTTCCTCTCTCCTTACAAAACACTGATCACCAGACCTACATGAACATCCTGAGTCTTAGATGGACGCCAGAAGCACTTGAAGCAGCACTTGAAAAGTCCTGCTGGCTGCTGACGCCCTGTCAGTGGAAATAATGACTAAACATTCACACAGTTTCTGTCCAAATGCTTCTCACACCAGCAGGTAAAAGTCTCCATGGAAAATGAAGAGTCTCTTAACATTTCTCAATGAAATGCAAGTGTACTTGTTTTTTTCCCAGGCAGAAATTCCAATGGGGAACATCCTATTCTCTAAGGCCACACTGGAAAATGTGGTAGCACAAGATGCACTGCCCAGATGTCAGAGGAACTTGCATATAAAAGCAAGGAGGTGACTTAAGAACACAAGCCTAAACACACATCTAACTCGGCACCTGCTGCGCTCGCTCTCCATTGAGAAAAAAAACCCTCAGAGGAGTACTTTGTGCCAGCAGAGTCACCGGCCCCCAGTGACATAAACTCATTATATTTCAAAATGTAATGCTCTTGCATGAAGTTTAAGGAAAAATTACATTACAAGAAGAATATTTAATTCTTTGTCATTGTCTTACAGCTTTCACAGGAACCACATAGCAAGAAATTCACAAATATCTATTCTCTTGTTTTATGTGAATTATAATTCTACGTAAAAAAGATCCAATTTAATTTCAACTTTGTTTCTTAAGTAATTAAAAACAGGGGGCTTTGTCTCCTGCCCAGCTGATCTGCGATGACATGGAAAACAGGCAGCGTGTCCTAAAGCAAGGAACATGCCACAGGGTTACGTGCCGGCAGCAGCGGCTGCGGCAGCATGCTGCCGCAAGCAGATGATTCCCGGGCAAACAGGCAAGGCAGGTGCCCTTTCTCAGCCGAGCAGGCTCATAAGCAGCGGAGTGACAGCTTGCTGCTTTTAATAAACTGGAAGTCTGCATTTCCTACCTCTGCAGATCGGGGCAGGTTCAGCTCCATCAACAAAACCCAGAGTCGCTTTCCTCACTTTGCCCTCTCTGTCACCCTGCTCCTCTTAGAGGCCTAGTTTGGGAAATCAAAAAGGCCAACGTGTGTTTTGCATTTCCGAGGTTTTTCTTGACTCCGATTAGTCCTATCGCTTCATCGTCTCCAGTAGCTTTGTGTTATTCAGACAGAACATTCAGATGTATTTGAAGAAATGGCTGCATTGACAAAAAGCTTTTCCTGTCATAATTATTAGACCTGTGGAAAATGCCTGGATTAAGAAAAATAAAAGAGGAAAAAAAAGGAAAAAGGAAGAATTCAAAAAATGAAAGAAAAGAAAAAGGTCTATAAAAGTTATTTCCTGAGCAAGTCACTAACAGGCAGGATGTGGAGGTCACTGCAATTCTTCCTTGCTGTGAACCTAAATTAGTCTCTATTTAGAGCTGACAAAATACAGCAACTGGCACCACTCAGCTGCAAAGCTCCATCTAAATTCTGTAACCTGCCTTACCTTTTTGTAAAGCTTTTCTTACTTTCTAACTCTTCTTCATCCTGCCCTCACTTGTGTATTTTTCACCAAACTGAGAAAGTGGTTTCCAGACAGGCATGCCCAATTTCCTCCCCACAGTCTGCAGGCTGAGCAGGGCTCTGCACTGGGCTGATTAAGGTTTTTCTCACCTGCAGAGAAATCTTTCTGCTGTCCCTCTTTAAAAAGGAGGGCTTTGCAGGGAAGCTTGCAGAGAGCCAAGTGGAATTCTTGCCCACAGTTTCAGAGATATAGAAGAGGCAGAAATGTTGCCTGGGATGAATGTTTCTGAATTTGTGCCCTGACACTAGAACAGAAGTAGAACCTGTCACTTGGAGTAGCTGCAGTCTCAAAGCCTGTTCAAGTTCTGGCTTACTCAACCTCACAACACACCTCTTGCAGATTTTTCTTCCCCTTCAGTAGTTATCTAATGCTCTTGGAGAATGGAACAGCTATTCCCTGCAGAGGCCCTCTGTGACATCTGTCGAAACATCTGTCTCAGTTTCTATTCTGTAGAATATCCATAAAGAAACACTCCTGTTAAAAAAAACACTATATGTATTATCTACTCCTAAAACATAACCGAGTAGACAGCATTGTAAAAGATTTAACAACTTGTTTCTGCTTTAAGTAAATACAGCCACGAGTTTTGCACAGAGAGGTTGGTGCACTTAAACACCAATATGCCTAGTGGATCCTGTGACATTTACTTTTTGCTATCAGTTCCAAAGAAAACATGTTATACACTGTGCAACAGAAAGTGGAAAAATGTGTATCTCATCATGAGTCCACATGTGGAACACTCTGCCAAACCAAACACAATCAAGCGTAACCAAACACTGCTTCTTTCATCATAACCTTTCTTCCCCGACTTGTCCTTATGCTTCCAGGATACACAAGGACAAGAACCTCCAGGAAAGGCCCTAGTTTTCTGCCTTATTCCCTAAAAACAGGACCAAACCAATCAGCAAGCTTATTACCCACAATGCAATTCACTTTCAAGGTATGAATTTTCTTCTGTTCTGTAAAAATTTAATAGTGCACTCATGAGAAACCATATTTACTGATACATATTAATACAAAGGTCACAAGCAAACTTCAGAATTTATAATGTAAAAGGTTTGTCCTTATTTTTATAAAATACTCAGGAATATTAAAAAACACCATTAAAGAAACATTGCTCAAAGTGCCTTTCAAGAAAGGGACTTGCACTGAGGCCCAGCTAATCTGCGAGCCAGAGGTACCTGCTGCCTCGTGCTGTGGGTTACGGAATGAGAGCATGGTACACGCCAGGAAAGCCATGTCCCAGCAGCTAAGCACCTTTTGCCCTATTCTCCAGTTTGGAGAGTTGCTTTCCAAGGCCTGTCAGAGAACTGAGTTTGAGCTGGACAGCTTTCTGGGGCTTTTCAGGTACCCACAGTAAGTGTGACATGCTAAAAACCCAGGCATGCTGGGCTGGGCACAGGAATGGGCAGCACAGGAATAGATCCTCTACATGCACAGGTTGCACCACTGGCCATGCTCCAGCACTGCCAGCTCCATGAGCACTCCTGCTTTGACCAAACTTAACCCCATTTCACCAAAGCAACTTTTAACTCCAAGATTTCTGGGCACTGAAGAGAGTGACTCTGCTAAAGGCCACGAGCTTCCCAGAGCACCAGCCAGCCTGCTGCTACTTAGGCAGGGGCCTACACAGGCCTAGAAAGGCAATGTCTTTAGCACCACCACACTTAATACACGTTACATTAGTAGCTGACAGCACTTTCAACCCTTCATGTGCTCTAAACGCTGCTTTGGGAAATACTTGGAAGACAGAAAGTAGCTGTACACAGCATGCAAGAGGGATACCTCTCCTCTCTGAACAGCCCCGTGCTGCGCAAGTCAGATTTTGAAAACTAGTCATTTCCAGACAGACGCAGGATGAGCAAGTTACAATCAGCACAAGGAAATTACTCACTAGCATATGACCCTTCATTATCGCAAAGTGTACACATATACATTTTTTACTCCCCGATTCCCAGCAAAACTGTTTCTGGTGCTTGCTCCCTCTTCCAAAACACTATTTCCTACTACACACACAGCCTATTGATGTTTAGTAATGAAAATCAAGAAAAGGGAGAAATGTCTTTGTTATTTTTCAAATTCTATCAATAGAAGTTTTTAAAAGTAAAACACATTGAACTCTCTCAATACATCTAACCTTATTCAACTGATGCAGGACTTAAGCAGCTGGTTTAATCCCAAGCAACTGCTTATCTTAATCAAGTCAAGGGATTGTCATCCTAAACCAAATAGCTCAACCTGTTCACTCTCTGTATCAACATTCTCGATCATCTTCCCTAAAACTAGCTGGGTTTCTTTTCTTTTTTTTTTTTTAAAGAAAAAGCAACATGACCTATTAAGCGACATAATGTGCCATAATACAAGACGAAATTAAACACTCACTGAAGGGCAAGCTATCTAATAATTATTGTCAACAAAACCTCAAACTAACCTTGCAAGATTTGCCTTTAACAAAGTCAAACACGAACCAATACTACTTGGCAAGGATAGACTAGAAAAACAAACATTTTAAAAGTTGTACCTTGAAACATTTTGAGACCACCTAGACTGTTATGTAAATAGCTGTATTTTAGAATATTTTACACACTAAAAGACTGCCAAACACACAGCCTGTCTCCTGAAATCCACTGCAGTAAAAGATGATATTTCATTTTGTAATGATATGCTCCGTATTGCTGTACATATCATAAGGGTCTAGGCTAGTAGTTCTAGGTGAGTTGCACACACACACACACACAAAGAAGAATTTTAATTCAACTCGTGCTTTGAAGATAGAATTGTAAGCATCTATGATTGTTATATTCACTTTGTATTTCAGCTTGACAGGACATTCTGGACACTTTCCTTTTCCTTTTAAAATGTTCTTTACACTCAAGTTGTGACCTTGAATTTTTCATACAGTATGTAATTCAAAAAGCAAAAACAAAATATATCATTCCAAGAATCGAAGTAATTGGTTAACTACATTTTCTGTCCTTAAGATATTTTGGTCTGTACATTCCATAGGGAAGATTAAAGCACAGAAGTTTTTGGTTTTTTTTTTTTTGGGAGGGGGGTAGTTGTTGTTGTTGCTGTTGTTTTTTGTTTGTTTTTGTATTTTGAAAATATTCCACCACTGCTGTTAATATCATTCAGAGTTACAGTGTAGGTAATTGCAGTTGCCATGTTCAACTGCCCTCTATGTTGGAGGTGGTTTTAAATTCAAGCACACAATTATTTTCTTTTTTTTCCAATTTTGTGCCAGTGTTGTTCTTAAACTTAACCGAAAGCAAAGAACTACTCTGAGTTTATGCTAGGAAATATAGCGTTATAAACATCCACTATAGTATTTCAGAATATATTTGCAAATAAGCATGACAGTAGTTCTGTGAAAACACTTAGAAAAAGAGTTATACATCCACTGAAGTAAACATAAGTTGGTAAACTTTCTGTTAGTAAAATTTATTATCCTAAACGGTATCTGCAGAGATGGCACAGACAGAGTAGACTCCTGAACTCCAAGAAATAAAAGCAACAATTAACAACCCATTAAAAAATAATGCAGAGGAGATAAAAAGGCAGGCTAAAATAATGAAAAAGCGACCAGTATCCATGCCACAGAAATGGATCAATGAGATACAAGGATGACCTACCATAACACAGGACAATCCAATTTAACTGTCTTTAACATAGCCTAGGACCAAAGATCTAATTATACCAATTGTATCACAAAACTTGCTTGCAAGAATTGGTGTCTCTCATGATTATCATTAAGTGCTAGGATGGGTGGAACCACCAAGCAATGGAAGATTCCTCTCTTTTAGCGAAAAGACAAAGCTCAGGGGTAAAGCAAAAACTGGTGGAATATTTCAATTCCACATCCACTGGATTGTTCGCAGCACAAATAGTAAAATCAATAAAATAAAGATAACTAAACAAAGAAAAAAGTGCAACACAAAAGTAAAGAACCAGAAAGGCCAGAACTAACTCCAGACATCACTGCATCTGAATACATCTTTGGACTGGGTGTAAAATAAGGGGGTTGGTTTCTTTCCACCTTTCTACTGCCTCTGCAAGTTATTATTCAGAAACAGAATTCAACAGCAAATAACGTAAGTGATGACTATTTGTCATTTGATTTTGATGCAATAGCTTCATGTATGTAGTCCAGCTCAAGAAAGAAATATGAATTTACAAATGTGCTATCAAGACACTGATGTATTTGTTCATGTTTGTTTTGGTTAAATAAGCACCTTTAATTACACAAATGGAAGCTGCCCCAGGCAACCTGCAAAATGATTCACAATCACATTTCTAATTTATTCAAGGCTCCTCCTTTATAACAACCTTCTTATAGTGAGCAGCATAAATATTAGACACATTGCAGCATATTTGAGTAGTTTCTCACATACATGCGGCCAGACCTTAAATTATTCCATTGACATAAAATTATGGAAATGAGAGCATTCTTCAAAACATTAATTATTCTTTCAAATGCTTTTACACATCTATCAGGTGATGATTTGCAAAACTCTATCTTAAGACAATTTACTCTTCCACAAACAGATCTAAAACATTAAGGAGTTGCTTTCATTTTATGCTTAATATTTATAAAACAGTGCAATTCTAATGAAATAAAACTATCACCTGATTAAAATTTGATCTTTACAGAAACTGGTATTTGCCTTAGGCACATTAAAGAATGATGTAATAGACCAATTTTAGTTTCATCCAGTTCTAGTATATGTACTATATATGGCTAATATACTACAAGTAAGTTTAGTATAGGTTACTTAATCCATCCTCATGTCAGATTTTCATGACGGAAGCAAAAGGGTGAAAAGAAGCAAACTCAAAAGGTCCATCACTTAAAATCATTCATAACCCAATTTGCAAGTTTCAGGCACACTAACTTAAAAAAAAACTTCATGAAAAATACAGAGTGTAAGCTTCATTCAATGTTTGATTTCATTTTGGTCCTAGGGTAACAAATATTATCAGGATCTGTCATGCAGTACCTCCACTTATTTCTAGAGGTAGAAGATTTTCTCCTATTTTACACCCTGGAACATGTGGGGAGAGCAAGTTTTGATATATGATAAAAATAGTTGAATGAGACAGAATTTACTTCCAAGTTACATAATTTTCAAATTCGATCAACTTTAATTAGATTTGGCAGCAAAATCATTTCATAAATTCTTCAGCACATACTGAAATTTACTGAACATACAGCTGTTTCCTCCCGTTAACTCTCTCGCTATAGAGAAGCCTTTAGTCTTTGTTATTTTGCTAATTGTTTTTTGCACTTCTCATTTCTTTTAGAGGGGGCTTTTAGAGCTGATTTGTCAATCTCATTTTCCTCAGTGTCTAACCCTTCTGTTTTGAAGGCTGACAGAACATACTGACACCTGCTCCATTCTCCTGCTATTTATTCCCATAGCCCAGGCCCTTCAAGCTAATAAAAATATTTAGATTTGGGCCAGTTTCAATGTTCCTGTACTGGAAGACCACTTTATCATGTGTAAGAGCAGCAGCCGTCATCTGTGTGCCTCTTAGAAAGTTGGCTAAAACGCAGGATGGGGCCATCTCACAGTGGCTTTTGAAATAAATTTATAACTACACAGGGAATGCCAAACTATGTAAACCTGTAGTATGCTGAACAAAATAAAATGAGCAAATGACTGTCAAGCACTTGTGAAGCAAGATATTCTGTCGTTATTTCTTATTCTTCCTACTTGGAATAGGGATGAATAAAACTTGTCATAAAATTGAGATAAGTGTAATTATAAGACCGACTACAGTTATACCTCAAGTGACATCTTTATTACCGTTTTGTTTGTTTGTTTTAAATTGCCATTTTGGTTAAAAACATTTAGGCTAACCTTCAGTTTAAAAAACAATTTTCTTATGAAAGGCTCAATAGAATTCTGGGGAGACTTTTTCATGCTGCAAGACAAAGTATTATTTTTCAATCCCTTCGTACTTCCCAAAAGCTCCCCTCCTTCCATTTGCAATCAGCCAGTTAAAACCTGTCATTTTCAATACTTCAGTTTCACAAGAAACTTATCCCTCAATCATCTATATGCGACTCTATATGTGTCTTCTGAGGTATGGCAAACAAAACATATGCCAAAGGGTGTTAGGAAAAGCAGTCTTTTACATGGGTATAAAAGTGAAGATATGGGATAATCTGAAAATTATGCATAGAATATTAAGAATTTCTATTTATTTTAACACCTAGGAGTCTCATCTGTAAACCTTGCTTTTATTTCAGCATGTGATTTTCAAAGATTTAGCTGATACTATGATTTCACCTCAATCTCACTTCTGAATTAAAAGAAAAGCAAAAGGGTCACTATGTAAAAAAAAAATGATGCTAAAGCTCACTAGGCCAAACTTAGCCTACAACTCAAAATTATGGCTCCCAAAATGTCCATGATTCATTCATGTAATAAAAATTCATGCACATCAGCAAGCAAAAAATAAATAATTTTTAAAAATGTTGATGTCTGTGGCTGGATAGAGCACCCCCCAAAAAAGCTGTTGTCACCTCAGCAATGAGAAGGCAGGTTCAGCAAAAGGGGAAGAAAAGCTCAGGAAAAAAAAAAAGCAAGGGCAAATCCACACCTACAGAGCACTTCCATATTATCACAGTTGTTACATCCAGAATTGTTGCTGAAGGACTAATGCTGTTCAGACCATGTCTACTCTAGTCTACAAGATTTAAAAATCTCATGGATCACCCAAAATACATTTGTCACACACCAAAATCCAGAGAAAAACTGGTGTTTCCTCTTTTCCAGTCGGCATTTAAAATGTTCCCTTTAACACTTTGCAAATTATTCCTTCCTCTGAGGGAGCACAAGGCCTCTCGTGTCGCTGCTGGATGGAGCTGGCAGGCTCATGGTTCCGGCGGCAGTTCAGTTCCTTCCCTTCAGGCATTCTCAGAGTGATGTGATGCTTTCAATGGACATCCACAAGAAAATAGTAATCACCACCAATCAAGGATTTTTTCTTTCAGATGAGGAACTCATTGTCCAAAATTTGAAAAACCAACGTCCAAATTTCTATTTATAGTTGTTCTCTGTTATTGAATCCAGAGAAGTCTTGCATATAGATTGTCTCAAGGAACAAGGGAGGTAGAGTTGCTGCCACCGCAGGGCTGATTTGTTGATCTTGGAAGAATGAAAACTGTGTAAGGCTCAATAAAACTCAACAATCACTCAAAATCTGCTGGAAAATTTGGGTTCTTACTAGTATTGGCTACTCTAAAAGGAACAAGTTTCAAGATTTTTAGTTTTTTAGTGTTACTGAATGACAACTTATGCACAGATTTTTAGAAAAATTGGGGTATTAAGGTATTCACCTCAAATATAGGCGTGAAATATTCTTCTATTGCAACAAAATCTTTATGCTAAAAAGAAAAACAAAACAGAAGATACTTATGCTGTGTGAAAAGTATAAATAAATAATTGCAGGGTATCATCTCTGCTCCTCCTCAAAAAAAAAAAAAAAAAATCAGGGAAATACATTTAGGACAAAATTTGAATTAAAATGAAGACAATGACTCCATGCACACTTATGTAAGCATTTGCATTGCTGAGCAAGTCTCCGAAAAACTTTTCAGGGACTAGGCAGATTTCTGTTAGAGGATTTTACCGAATTTAGCCATTAGTCCATTAACTTGTTTCTAAAATATTTAAATATTTATGATTATGAAAACAAATGGAAAAAACAGTGACACCTCTCACATTTAGCCCAATGTTGTACTATTTTATCCTGTACATATATTAAAGAATAATATTTAATTTTTGAATTAAGTGTTGTCATTTTCATAAAATCCATGATACAAAATACATCCATAAAGGATTTTTCCGGTTCTAAATTATGTTTAAAAGTTTATTTCCTTCCTAATGTTCCAGTGGAATAACTTTTTGGCAGAACTAGCTGGAAAGTAGAAGCCAGATCTAAATGCAGGGCTTAACCCATTTGTTTCCAAACTCATATTAAAACTAATATTTCTAAAATTTTAAAAGTTTTCCTGAAGTTGTAAATCACTGAAACATTACTTTTTTTCCTTCCCTTTAATATCTACTCCCCTAAGAAATTTAGTGGATATCATTTGAGAAACTACTGTAAATGGTAAATTTCTACCTGCCCTTTATTTCTCATTAACTAGTTTGCATCATTTCTTTTATGACTCTCAACAGCACTTTTCAGTAAGAAAAATTACTAGTGGCCCAGTTTTGTAGGACTTATTTTTGGGCACTATCTACTACTGTCCTTTAATACTGTCTTAAAAACTACAGAAGCAATAATTAAAACATATACAGATAATCAAACACACCTGCAAATACTGTTCTATTCCATAACTTTAGCTGATCACTGACAATGGCATAGAGCCATTGGCCTGGATCCAAGGTAGAAAAAACACAGTGTAAACATTTAAATATTGTCCAGACAGATATCACAGTCCACAATGAAAACCAAGATGTCTGAGGCTTCAATAGAAAAATAAAAAATAAAAAATAAAAATAAATAAATAAAAAAACCACTACACACACCCAACGCATTAACTTAAGAGAGCCTCACTAGAAGAATACTTTAAAAGCCCAAACCCTTGCTAAAAACTTCACTCGTTCCTCAGAAAAGCACTGCCTTTTGGGTGGGATATACAATACATAATCACCACAGTTTTATACTACCTCTCGTTCCAAAAAACAATTTCCATGGGATTAACCTTCAAACATTTGAATGTTTCCTTAACTTTAGACATGTAAGTGAGAAATACTTTTTATTTGAGAGGAACGGTCACTTGCATAAAACTAAGCTCACATTGTTAGTGTTTACAGACCCTTATTTGACAAAGTAATTTAATTGCTCGGTGTATCAGTTTTACTAGTGCACAGCAAGTTTATCTATATCCTTCACTAACTCATATCTAATCCCACCAAGCCTTGCATTTCACGACAGAAATTGCTTAAAGATTTCCCTCTAGCTACCTGCTCTTTCTATATTACAAGGATGGAGACAATATAAAACATAGGAAAAAAAAAAAAAACCCTATCTATACACAAGTAATAACCAAAACACACAGAGGCTTTTGCACCGCTTTACCTTTCACCACAATTAAAAGCAGTGCATTGAACAGCAAGTCGTGGAATCGCTCAACACTTACAGTTACCCAAGCACACGCTTTGGTATTAATTAACAATTAAGCCCAAGTTTGGTTGTATATTGCCATCATACAGGGTTACATCATTTGGATATTCCGAGTTAACTACCTGCAGTTAGTATAAAAGGGAGTATCTTTTCTTTCTCTAGAAGAAATACTATAGAAATATTAAAGAGAAAAATAGAACTGAGTGAAGCACTTAACCCAGAGAGCCTGTGGGAGCCTATCAGTCACACTGCTACTGGGGCGTAGCGACCAGACAGCCTGTCTACTCTCTGTGGGTTTGCTTGGTGCTACTACAGAACTTAAATTTGCATCTCTTTGTCAAATTCAACTCTTGTGCTTTAATTCATAAAATACTAACTAATCTAAAACTTGACAATGGCCAACAAGAAACATATCTCTCTGATATCTCGCATAGATAACCCACCTATTACAGTAAAATTGATTCCTTGTAGAAATTTTATCGCCTTTTAGCTTGGTAAATATTGTGTGCAGACACGGATGCCTGTCAGTAACAGCAATTATGGAATATTTCTATTTCTAAAGCATCCATGCAATTTCCATCCACGCAAATCATTCACTGCCTCTATACATCCCTCCTATCATATACAGTCATAATTAAAAAGCTTAAATGGCAATTTTCAAACAAAAGGGAAACCATACAGAATACATCACAGCTAGTGAAAGACACAAATGTGCTTTCAAATTCAGACATAATTCTATGTAAACCCACATTCTGTATACATGATTCTGAGGGTTTTTTTCCACATACACTTCATGATCATTTCTCAATTTAATTACTTTCCTCAGAGATTACTTTATATTGCAATGCATTGTACTCTGTTTCATTTCAGGGAAGGATTTGAAAACCAGGCCTCTTTTGTCAGCAAGTTTCCTGTACTGAAATCTTTGGCGCTTCTGCAGAGTCTTACAAAGGGCTAATTCCTCCTACATCTCTCACCAAAATGGAAAATGACAAATGTATGGATATTTGATTTCAGAAATTTAATAAACAGAACAGATTTTACAAACTGATAAAGAAATTAATCTTTGTATTACATTAACTAAAATCAGCCAAGCTAGTGAAGAATGGAAACGCCCAATGTATCAGTTTATTACTGAAAGCCACCAAGGGACCACAGAGCATGCACTGGAGAATGTCTGTATACATTATATAAAGTTATGTGCTGTTTTATCATGGCATATTTACTCATGACACTGCAATTAATAATCAGCTGTCAACATTTTGGAGGGACTTTGCAACATAAGGAACCTGGGATACTCAGATACTTATTTTTGCCCCCCCCCCCTTTTTTTTTTCTCTTAAAATGCATCTCTGAAAAAGAAGAATTGAGTAAGCACTGTATTCTTATGAATGCCTGAATAGGATTAAGAGGTAAGAGGCTCTCTTGAATGCAGATCCCCAGCGGATTCCATCCACTGCGTGGGAAGCCGGTGCTGCTCGTGGGCTTCCCAGCTTTATATTACGCTCATTACCTTCAAGCACTGCTAGGCGTTGACAGCTTTAACCGCCTTCCTCGGCGCTACAGTCCCATCAAGACTGAACACAAGCCCCAGCCTTGCTCATGTGGCAAGGCTGAAAGTCAACCCTTAAGACATGTGCATCAGGGAACACCTCCCCTGAGACGATGCAGGCAGAAGGTCCGTGTAAAGAGCAGCAGGGAAGGGCCCGGGGCGGAAAGGAAAGGTCCTGGAAGTCTCCCGTGCTGCCTCCTAAACCAGGGAAGTGAGCTGGACGAGCCTTCGACAAAGGCTTCCAAGAGCAGAGGCACAACTCAAGGAGAGATGCTGTGGCTGAGGATCATCTTGTGCTCTGTTATGGGACTGAAAATTCTAAGAACCCTTCCTCCTTATTTTACTATTAAAAACAATTCCAAAATATTCTAGAGCATTCTGGATCTTTTCCATTTTTCCTCAAGAACACAAGCTTTTGTTTATTGATAACACTTTTTTCAAAACACGTTCAAGCATTTTAAAAGCATATTTCTCTCACATTTTTCATTATATTACTGCAAATTACAAAATCCAAAGCAACTATTTTCAGGGAATTAAAAAAGAAGTCATATTTAAACAATTCCCTGCTGCTGTCACTATGTTAACTATTAGGCTGTTATTAATTGATTTGGTATCCTACTTATTGCTACAATATCAATGCAATGCAATCACAAAAAGGTAGATACACAAAGTCATGGATCTATTTAAACTACTGTGTATGACTTTAATTATGTATGAAAATACTGAACTATCAGGGAAATGAAATGTACAAAGAAAAAAACCAATGCAAAGAATAACACTGCCTTGTTCCTTATCCAGAGTCCCATTATCCAGGCTGTTAGTGAAACTAATTAAAAATAAATACACAGAATACTTTAAAGAACAATAGAAAATATTTTATCTTCCAAGAAATTGATGATGAGACACAAGCTAAACAGTGAAATGTAAATTCTTTAAAGAAAATATAGAGGATGTCTGCATCATGTACTGCTGTACTTGTGCTGTTTAAACCATGAAAAAGAAATGCAAAGAAATAAAGCCCTGATATTTGTTCTTTAAAGGGTGTGCCATTTTCTTGGCCCTTTTGTTCTGTCCATTCTATCTTCTTTTGAGAATCATCCTACAGAGCAAGCTCAAGTTTACAAAATATTAAGTGTAATCAAGTTTACAAAGGCTGTCACGGATGCTTAGCTTCCTGCAATACACGCAGTCCTGCAGCTGGACTGCTTGCTGCATGTGTGAAGTTGAATGTTCACAAAAAAAAAGGACAATCATGGAAATTTGGTTGGAAATGCACCTTAAAACATAATCTCAAGTTTGAAGTGAAAAGCAGTGCTTCACTGAAGAAGCCAAAACTGCATAGTTACCTCTAACTTCATTATCAGAAGTTTATAAAGAAAGATGATTAACAGCAATCACAGTCTGCTGCTACGGAGAGAAGGTGTCTTGGGAGTTCATTCCTTGCTGGGTAAGGAATGCTTCCTTCACCTGCTTTACATTTGTGTCCTGCAAGTTCCGTAGAATGGAACTGTAGCTTTAGCATCACAGGTGAGTAACAATTCCACTTCATGAGGTTGTAAACTTCAGTCCTATATTTCCCTCAGCCTTCACTCCAGCGAGAAGCACCAAAGCCTTTTAAGCCTTTCTCCAGGCAGTAGCTTCTCCAACTGCCTGATCATTTCCACCACCTTTCCCAGCATGATCTTTCCAGCCACATCCTTCCCTTCACATTCCCAACATTTTGTTGGCTTTTTTGGTTGCTGTTGTACATCAAGCTAATGATTTCAGAGACCTCAGCATCAACATCTCCTTCATGGGTTGTAACTGGCAGGTCCAAGTTCACATTGGCCTGGATTAGATTATTCTTCCCTCCAATGCATGACATCACATTTCTCTGCACTGAAGCCATCTGCTGCTTCTAAGGGTGCTTGCTCAGTTTCATCTCCCCTCCAGCTCCCTGCCTTCAGCACAGCATTTTCGCACTCGGAAAAAGCTAAGCATCATCCACAAGATGGGGGATTTCACTGTTTAATGCCTTCCTCAGATCAGTGAGGAAGGTACTGACTAAAATCTGTCAAAACCCAAATCCCTGGACAAACCATGTGCTGACTCTTTTTCGACCTGCCACTATTAACCCCCAGATCTTTGCTTCCTGTCTGTTAACCAGCTTTCAGCCCATGAAAGAATCCTCCAATTTCATGCTAACTTGCTTTCATTACTGCTGTTTAGTATGGAGCCATTAAGTCTTTCTGAAAATCCTAAAATACCTTGTCTGCTGAATGCCCTCCCCTAATTCATTCACTTCTGGACCCATTGAGAACCCTAGAAGCACCTCTCCTTGCAGAAGCCCTACTAACCTGCACCCCAGAGCCTCATTTCACCTTGCTCTTAGCACTATTATGCCTTATTACAGACTCCACCATTGCAATAATGATAAACAGACGACTCACTGGTGCCTGGTTCCCAACACACCCACTAAAGCCCTTTCTGTAGGTGGGAGCTGCACTGAAAACCTGCCAGTCCAGTGGGGCAGGGCACATTTGCGATGGCCTATTGCTCAGCTTGGCCTGCACTTCAGCACTGCTGTGTTTCACACTCAAACTCCTTCAGTGCTCCCGGCCAAAGGACATCCAGACCCAGGGAGCCATTAAACTTGATCTGTTTGGTCTACTTTTCTGGTGCATTCACTGCAAAAGGGTCTAGCAAAAAGCGATAATAGAGTGAGGAGCACATAAACATGAAAGCAGTGGAAGACATAGCTATGTTATATAAAAAAGGGACCCAAGCAATGCAGACAAGGTTATTATGAGTGTTTTCAACAATTTAATCATTTATTTACTATTTGGATTGTCAGTGGGACAACCCTGCTGCAGGAAAAGCAAAAGGAACCCAGTGGTGGGCTCACAAGGTCAAAAGCAAACCAGAACAAGAACAAAAAAGGAAGTAACAGCTGAAATAAACCCACCTTATACATACATTCCAATTTACATTCAAGATCAAAATGAAAGTTTAGTCCCACTTCAGAATGACTTCCTTTGTTCTGTGCTGGAGTCCAATAATCAGATGGTTTGTCAAAAAGGCACCAAGACTCTTGCATTGCAATTTTCTCTATTTGCAAGAGAAAAAAAAAACAAAAACAAAAACACTCCACGCTATAGGATAAATCAAATCCTCTCCTTCATTTTTCCTCTTTTCTTTAAATCTTAGATTGATGTAGTCACTGGGGAAAGAACAGTTTTTCCTGTTTGAATTTAATAATATTAATATTGTAGATAATTAAGAACATTAATGATACTTACAATGTATAATAAAATATAACCTTGCAGATAATTATATTAACCTTGCAGATAATTACAATAATTGTTTGCAAAAAAAAGAACATGAAAAGTGCTATATATTGTGCAATATAGACAAACATATGCTGTTACTATTTTTAGAAATTGCCAGTTACAACAAACAAGGTGCAAAAAGAGCTATTTCGTTTTGGAAAATGAAAAAAAGGTTTACATAGGAAAACTGGATTTTAGTCCTTAATCTTTAATTGACCAGGTAAATTCAGATTTTTTTTACCCTGTTATTCCTAAATTTCATTCCTGCCATATTTGCTTCCATTTAAAGGATTTGAGATATACTGAAGTACGCTACACAAGTAAACCTTTTTATTATTCAGTTCATTTAGTGGACTTCTGGGTCATGAGATTAAAGATCTACAGATTAAAGGAACAAAAAGTCACACAGGCAGTACTAAAAAGTATTGTCATGGTCTTCAGAGGATAACTATGGAGGTAATACAGATTAAAAGGCAGCTACAAAACCATCCCAAACAAACTACTAAATCCTATTAAAAGGAAGTTTCCACTTTCTAAGAACACTTTGTTCAAAAGACTGCAATTTACTTCTAAATCATCTACAGTTTTCCTGGGGAAAAAAAAAAATCTTTCTTTAATCAGCCAAACTAAATATTAATTTAGATGATTTGTATGGAGTTTGTTACTTCAGAAACATGACTGTACTGGTTGGAAAGCCACAAAACTAATTAAGTCTGAACTGGCCCTTTCTCAAATCCCACGAAGCACGACTGCTGGGACATTAAACACTAACTTGAAACCATTGATTCCAAGCAACACTAGTTCAAAACCAGCACTGTTTATCAGAAACAAAAGCCACCAGCAGAACACAGGAAAGTAACTTGTAATTATGTTTTATAGAACTACTGTCTTTCCTCCTCTGGGGAGATATTACATCATCTTTGCTTATCTTACAACATAAATAGAACAATAAAAACAACAAAATGCCTTTATTGAGTTTATGCTCAGGTTATTCTGTCACTGAAAACATTCTGAATAACACTCAATGCCTTCACATTTGCTAAGTGAGAAAAATAGCTTTGACAGTGTGGAGCAAAATGACAGTGTTTGCTGGGTTGAAGAAACACATGAAACCTAAAAGGCCAGCAACCAAGCTCATCAGGAGAGCGATCCTGCCTGTGTGAAGAAGAAAACTGGAGTATATTCCTCATACTGTCTCTCTATAATCTAAGCAAGATCAAAAGACCACTTGACAACAGTAGCACCAAATCACCAAAATGGACTTATATATCTATTTTTCAAAAAAATGAAATAGAGTGGAACGTTAGCTCAAAATCAGAATGTGACCCGTTTCTATCCAGATACTCTCCCAATGAAAGGCTGGTCTGCATTTTTAACTTCTGGTTCTTCCTTATACCTTCCTCAGAGATTTCTCGTCTTCGGAAAGCTACGACATCCAGGAAAGTAATAGCCAACACACACTGTGCAAGACAAGCTTGGGCAAAGGACAGGGTAAAATCTGTGCACCAAAGAACCCCGTGATACCCTGGGACTGAAGCAAAGCAAAAAAAAATAAAGCACATAAAACAGATACCAATACGTATTGATGATCACATTCAGTTGCACTTACTCATCTGCTCTTTTTCTGACTCCAGCTCTAAGACTTTAATTATTGTTCTTAAATTTTTTAAACAGGGAACGCCACAGCGCCTTTAAATTCACTAATAAAAAACATAACGTTTAAGAGAGTTAAAAAGCACACACACATTGCTAGAATCTGCTCTTAAGCCTCAAGACACAATCTTCATTCCCAAATGCCTTGCCCTTACATGTATGTGTCACTGAAGAGTTCAGCCAGGTCTGCTATTGGGAAGATTTTATTTTTCAGTATAGCATTTAAGTGCATCCATCTATCTCTGTTACAGCCCTTCTGCCATCTGTGACATATCATATTTCTTGAATTCATCATCAAGAGATGACTTGTTTCATATGTTACCTCTTTACACTGCTGTACATGCATTTCAATCAGTGATATTTTACCACAAGGAAAGATATCTTCTGATTTCAAGACACAGAGGGAGACTAATGACAGAGTCCTCAGCAGGATTCTGCATCTCCTTGACACCAATCAGCGATTACATTTCCTGCCTTCCACTGCAGCAGGAAAGCTCTGACTGAGCAGTTCAGAGGACATCTGACTAGCATAGGAAAAAAACCAGCCAGGCATCAACTGCCTGCTGGATGTAGGGGTTACAAAGAAAAGGATTAGTTTACAGAAGTGTGGGGGGGGAAGCAAGTTCTTTATTAATTCAGATATCTGAATGTCTTATTAAACAACTAAAGAAGAGATGAAAGAGACAGAACATGGTAAAAACAGAGTAGTAAAAAGCAGCAACAACAACAACAACAACAAAAATCGACCTCCTTTGCTTTGACAGAAGCGTATGCCATTACGCTGAGTGGCACAGCTATTCAAGTGTCAGAGCTCTCAGGCTAATGATGCAAGTATTCTTGCCTACCTCTTATCTTCCCGTAGACATCTTGAGGGCCAGAGGCATCCAATAGGACATTCCCTTCCCCAGTCTGCTGCTCTACACAAAGAGCAAAGAGGTAGAAAGAACAGGGCTCACAATCCATAGCCAGAGAGACTGCTAAACAAGAAAAAGTTGTCATCTTGTCTGCACACGTAGACCAAAGCCTGACTTGAGGAAAAGAGGCAACCATTTCAGCCCAGGCTTTGCACAGATCAGCAGTAACACAACAAATATTGGTAACAACTTAACAGACCTGGCACATACAAGATGGGAGAATCTCCTTATAGATGAGGAACAGCAACAAGCAGAGATTCTCTCCTTATCACCTAGAGAAGAAGTCAGTTTGAGCAGCTTGCAAGTGCAACTTGTAATGTTATAATTAGAGTGATTTGATTAGGGTGAAGGTTTCACCACTTGTGGTTCCATACTGCAGTTGAAGTCTGAATCAACTTCTGACCTGTACTAACATAATGAGAACAGTTTTGTGCAAAGATGTATGATAAATTTTACTTGCTAGTTGGGTGTTTGAAGGAACACAGGACAGATAGGATAAAAGTTGATATACTTCATCCCAGACTGTAGGAAGATCTGGAAGTGATCAGTTGCAACAAATCATTAACAAAAGGGTTTTAGGGTATCAGAAGGAGAGACAGATGGCCATGTAAAGCCCAAATCCAAGTTTATTTTGGAATAATAATATGCAAGCCTTAAGGGCAGAAACACTCATGTGGAGCATGCAGATGTGCTTTAGAAGATTCCATTTATTCAAGGCAAATCAAATATCTACTTTACTACCTGGCAGCATTCAGCTATCATGCTTCAAACATGCAACAAAGATAACATCATCAGTTTACAAGAGAGGCTATGGCTTTATCTAATTACCAGAATATGAAACAGAATCCTGCAAAATGCAAACACTTGGTTTGGTACTTAGGTGTAGGGGGCCTCCTAGAACCTACACTTCCATCTCACCCTTCTTCAGTTTCCTTTTGCTCTCTTTGCAACATTTCCTCAGTCAAGTTGTGAAGACTCTCCTGGCTTGTCTTCACCACCTCATATGCCTTTGTTCTCTCAAAAGTCAGTGGGAAGGGGGAGAGAAGGGGGTTGCCAACAAATGAAGAAAAGAATCTCAACACTTCCAGACTGGGGTGGGGAAACATTCATAGGAGGTAGGGAGCTCTTTGACTTCAAATTGACCATTTTAAACTCTTCTTTGCTATAATAAGTGGTGCTGCTGCTAGTGAAAAAAAATGAAATATCCCATTCCAAAAATGCTGTAGCATCAAATACCATATACTTAATCAAAACCACTACTCCACCAAGATATTTTCAGCAAAACACATTCCACCAGCTCTCCTGTCCGATTAAGTGCAATAACAACTGTTTTTAAAGTTTGCACAAGGAAGGCCACAGGCCTCTGCAGTTTTAGGATTATCACATGCAGAGAACAGTGTCCAGAGAACAAACAGGAAATGTTAATCACAAACTACAGACTCTGGAGTGTCCATCTGTGTGCCAGTGACAACTGGCAGCACCAAAAATACCACAGTAGCTCACAGCAATAAACAGCTGCCGCCCCAAAAATCCAGTGTTTCCTCTCATCCACATAAGGCACAGCATCCTATCTGTACCGCTCTCCTCTTGCTCACTTATTTATTTGGGGCTAGAGAATATTAAAGTTGTGGCCTGCTTTTTCTTCATTTAACGTATGCTATCTCTGCTCACTCATGCGATGCCCTTGACAAGTAATGATTTACCTCACCTATTCCGGGAACAAGCTGATTGTAATAAATTACCCTGACTTTCAACACCTCTCCTCTACCCATATGGCCCCTAATATACACTCATCATTTATCTGCAAGGTTTTCTGGAGAAAAAAAAGCAATGTTGGTGAAGCTCACACTCCTCACACTCACGCAGTAAAATAACATTCCCACTTTTTTTTTTTTTAAAGCAATAAGAAAGAGTCCAGATTAATAACAAATGTTCATGTGAAAGTCTCCAGTACTGACTGTATCCTAGGACTATTCAGTCTGTAGTTACACACAAGTCTCTAAATATGCACCTTTTTTTTTTTTGGGGGGGGGGGGGGGGAGGGGAAGGGGGAGTAATTGAACTATCTACTAAATATTACTTCACCAAACAAGTTGCAGTGCTACTGATGTACAATCAATACACTAGGCATAAGGTAAACATATACTATGACCACAAGAAATTTCAATTTCACACTTGAAATTATGCAAGTAGTGCCAGCTGCTACCATTTCACACATGCAGCCTTTATGGCTCAGTTTCTTGTTATCAAGAGTTTTCAAAACTTATTTCTAAATAAATACAAACATGGTTTTGCCACAATTCCTTACTTCCTCTTTTACCTTTGTTACATAAACCTCACTGCTTTGATTGCTGGTGCATCACTTCAGTGCTGTACGTGCATACAGATACTGAACACCAAAAAATATACAGTGTGTATCTGCATAATGCATAGGTTACAGTGCAATACTAGAAAGAGTAGAGATGGGTGTAACGCATCCTCTTCCTCATACTTCTGAAGGTCAGCATATAATAATTTAAAAAATAGGACAAACGCAAAGAATGTAGTGCTTCAGTTGCCCTGCAAGTTACTGCAAACCTACATCTACATCATCTATCATCTACAGAGAACCACATATCAAATTTCTCAGTAGTAAAAATATAAATTTACATATATTTTACTGAATGCTGTCATACTGCTACCATTATTTCAATTTTAAAAGAAACAAGAGACAAAACACAGCAAATTCAACTATGCAGTGCCTCTGCATAACGGTTTTAAATTATACCAAGATGGACTCTGTCCTTCAGCCCTTCAGACAACCAGGCACACAGAATACATAATACATCTCTGCAGCAGTAAGCCCAGCTCCAGAAGAAAAACCCACATTAGCCCCTTGGAAAGTCCTGGAACGTCAGTATACACTCATCTGTAGATGGTCCATATGCTCACTGCCTTTCACACATCTGTGCTGCGGAGCAGCGCAAGGAGCTGGGTGCACTCCCACCCACCTGCAAGGCAAACAGAGAATCAGGGTGTTCAAGAACTCCAGTGCTGGCAGGGTCAAGACACCCCTCTGCCATCAGAAACTCAGTGTGCTCAAAGGTGGAAGATGCTGGTGCTCTTCAGTGGCCTGGTTTCCATTTACAGTTAACAGCTAATAAAGGGTCCAAATAACTTCTATGAAATACATAATTCAAAGATTTATTAAAAGCTACAAGAGCACTAAGTTATATTAAATCACCCCCTAACAAGTTATGCTCACATCTTTGCATCTCATGTGCAAGACAACATATATTAATAATTCAGACTTTTATTTTGAATGAGCCACAAGAACTAGCCACAAGAATTTGCACATGTGAAGTTAATGCAAGTCTTCCAATAAAAGACTACATTCTAGCAAACCTTAAAATCTCCTTTATTTGCATAAATGCTAACCCTACCTTTACTACCTTCAGTACTTTCTATAAATTCCATAAGAACTGGCAATTCCTCCATATCTGCACTAGTTTAGTCCAGGCACTTCAAGTATCAAATTGGAGCCCAAAGGCCAGCCCTACAGTCCAACTCCACCAAACAATGAAGCTTTGGCTAATTATGCTAATTAATTAAGCTAATTAGGCAGCTTCAGCTAATGCATGCAAATGTCGCTGGTTTCAGAGCTTTCCAGTCTAAAAGGCTCCCATACTTCAGCATGATGGAAGGCAAGCGGATCCCTTCCACAGTGAGTGCCAGTGAAAAGTGGCAGGGGCTGCTCAGCAGAGGCAGCTCTGGTGCCTCACAGCACCATGGAGGGAAGCAGCGCTCAGGGTCTCTGCAGGATGTGACAAGCCACAAAGGCCCAGGAGCTGCAGGGCGGCTGCCCCTGTGCTCGCACACCCGCCCAGCCTACCTGCCTCCCCCGCGGAGAGCCAAGGGCCTCGAGCAAAATCTCGGGTGCTAGGCTGAAGTTCAGGGAACGGATGCATTTGAAGTCTGCCCATGTTCTGCTTTGGTCAGCCAGTCACAAATTCCGATACCTCTTCCTTACTTCGCTGCAAAAAAGTATGTATTAAGACAACCTTCAGCAAACCTTATTAGGGTGGATGGGCATAAGGTTAGTGAAAACTGAAATGTCAAAACATATATTCAAGCTGAAATTCTCACCTAGATGCACTTCCAGCAATTACTAGAAGGATGAAAGGCCCACAGCTTTTAAACTTAAACTTTAAACCATATCCAACAGTAGAAATAAAAAGCTACTGAGATCTTAGCAAGACAGAACTAAATGTAATAAATGACAGTTATGATTAACAGAAACAAGAGCAGCAGCGTACTGCAGGTTTATCCCATGTTTTCTCACTGCTTATTTCCTTGTCATTAAGGAAACACCTCTTTTCTCTACACAGAACTGCGGCGACATTTGACAAACCAATTAAGAGAAGGATGATCAGATCAGCTGCCTCTGCCCTGTTCCCAATCACAGGCAATACACGGCTCACAACTCCAGCAGATGGTCCTGCTTTCCAGACTCACTGGGAACTTATGTCCTACTTTTTTTCTGTCTTTCCTGCATAACACGGTCCTACTCGAAGCAGAAAAAACACTAAGCTTTTGCAACAAGTATTAACCCATCCAGCACAATTCACTACACAGATCAACAAACAATTAACTCCACCCGACAGGGTTTTTTTCTATAAATCCCAAAGTAATTTGAAGCTGGCAGGTTTGGACTCC
This sequence comes from Eudromia elegans, assembly GCA_003342815.1. Taxonomy (NCBI): domain Eukaryota; kingdom Metazoa; phylum Chordata; class Aves; order Tinamiformes; family Tinamidae; genus Eudromia; species Eudromia elegans. The sequence goes on along the minus strand of PTEX01000046.1, from coordinate 268,685 downwards.
CTTGACAAATACAAGAAAAGCTTGTTTGAGCAAAGAGTTCTGACAGTGTTGTTCGCTCTTCATCCATCATTCAGTGCCCCTTCCAGTTAATACGTGGCTACAAAAAACCTGCTTACAAAACCTAAACCCACAGCACACAGCCAAGGCAGAGGGTGACAGAAGGAAACCTTGAAGCATCCCTGAATTCTGCCCACCCAATGCCCTCGTCTCAGCCTCTGCCCCATTTCCTAACTTGTGCTGTCGGTCCTTGCGTGATCATGAAGTCAGCTGTACCACAGGGCTAATCCAAGTCAAAACCAATCCTTCCTTTGCTTCTCTGTGTGTGTGCTCAAACAAGAAAGGGAGGTGGCATATAAACAAAACCAATGCCCTAAAACAGGCACTATTTTTCCTTACATTGCCAGTTTAAAATGCTTATACAATGAGGGCCTGATTCTGAAGTTTTTACTTTCACTGTATTAGCTGAAATACAGCTGTCAAAAAAAGCTTTTGCTAAAGGCATCCTTCGTTATGCAAGAATGCAGTTTCAGAGAGCAGCTGTGAGGGCTTGTAGGTTATATGGCTCCCAGGCAAACTCTTCCTCACCCTGATAACCTGGACTTCAAAAGCTTGAATGTTGCCTACACGATAGAAACCCACCTGGACCTCACATATACCGGAGATCTGCTGCAGACATTGGGGCCAGACACCAGCTGGAGCTTCTCAGGTCTTCCAGTGGCTGGGACAGAGGTGGTCTCTGCCGTGTTTCCAAAACGCGCTTTCCACTAGCTCAGATTAGAAATCTTTCCATCAGAGTGCTTAAAGGACTGCTGTTCAGGATGTTCTGGAAGCAGTAAAATAAATACAGCTGCTATGAGTCCGCACAATAATGATTCAAAATTTGGTCATCTATGGATTCCACATAAATAAAACACAAGCTAAAATAAAGTGCCATGGATTTTACTGTAGTGCCACTGCTGGGGCAAATATGCACAGGTACTCTTCCCATCAGAACCAAGCTGCTCTCCTTCAACAGATGCAAAACTTCTCTTGTTTTGAAGTTTTCTGCAAGTATTTCTAATGAGTAGGTACATAATCAGTAACTATGCTAATGTGTTTTACATCATGACCTGACTACTAATGTACCGGATCCCTATCTTATCTTAGTTAAAATCCAGCTTTAATGAGAATGGAAAAGTGCTTTGAATGCTGCTGCTGTGGAATGTTCTGAGGAAGTAACGTTATTGTTACCACAGCTTTAACTCTTGCGCCTCTCACATGCAAAATCCAGTTCAGAAATACCCTTCCGAAGGGTGGCCGGCCACTCTCATTGACTTCTGGTGCAGCAAGCCAACCAGAAAAGAAGAAATATTTAGGAAATGAATGTAACAGGAAGGAGCAATGTGAGGAAAAAAAGGTTCCATGATTTTACCTTACTCTAAACGTATTTAAAAATAATTGTCTTCTCTGCTTGCAAGGTTTAAAAAACAAAAACTATCTGTTTATTCATGCAAATTCACAAGGCTAATTTTAAGTTAATTTATATCATGTCTAAATGCTTATGATTTCAGCATTTTAGCTCCCTTTTCAATAATTCATATATACGAAGATATATATTTGGGGAAGGGAGGGTGCAGAAGGAAGGGTCTTATTTACACTACCTTCTAGACAGCAACGAGCCTGGCAGTCAATCTTCAAATTTGTGCACAGGCGTAATTAAAAGAAATTAAGAGAAATAAAAATATACGTGGCTTTAGCAGTTGTAAATAACTGCAACAAAAGATACAAAGGACTACACATGTATTATTTAATGTACTAGATTATAATTAATATAATGTTGTTTTAAATTTACTATTATCTATTAGAGAATAAATAATTTTACTGCTTTCTAACGTGCAGCTCTTAAGCTTTAAATCACTGACCATAACTAATAAGCAGTGTAATAGCATGAGCATCTTAACTAAAACCACAGACTGCAATTTTGTTGATTGTAAATCATCATCATTTTTAATGTAAAAGCAACAGCAAATCTCTGTAATTACTGGGTGCACTTTGAATCACTTTTATGATTACTGCTGTATACCCATCAAAAATCCAAAACAGTGAACTGCACAGGGTATAAAACTGGAATTATGATACACTACAAGCTATAATGGAAATCCATAAATTCCCTTACTATGTTCAAAATTATTTTGTTGCTCAGAATCGCAGCCCTGCAGAATTGATTTGAAAAATATTTGCTTTATCTATCAGAGTGGTAGTGGCAGCAAAAGGAGCAGCAGCACTTGGTTTTGGAGTTTTAAAAAACCCTTCAGAGCCAGCTTTGGTGGTACTCCTTGTTTGCAAAACACATCAATTTCTAATAAGCACAAATAAAAAAAAAAAAAAAAAAAAAAAAAAAAAAAAAAATCAGCTCCAAGCACTGCAAATGAAACTGGAAAAGGCCACCAGCAGTATACCTGAGGCCTGGACCCGTGGTTAAAGGCTCCGACACCTGGTACGACCTAACACATACAGCAGTGGCCAGGAACCAGGCCACAGGGTGGTAAAGTGTTGCCCATGGCTCAGAGTGCCCACAGGTTATCTGGGCAACTGCCCGCTTTGGTTTGGTAACAAGCAATCAGATAAATAGCAATATTGGTTTTTAGGAATGTGGGTTTTCTGGCAGTTGGAATGGGAGTCAAAAAGTGAATGCCTCATAACAAGAGAAAGCTTGTTGGGGTAACCACTTCACTGTTTTTAAATACATGAAAATGTATGCCAACCAGACATCTCATAAAATAGTGAATAAATATTAATCTAAAATACACCCACATTCAAAATGCATACAAAGTTAGATGGGGACAGAAGAGAGAGATTAGGATGTTCATAGATTTAGACAGCCAATTTTACAAGGACAGACTGGAGGAGCTTTTCTTGTTTCAGCTGTCAAAACAAAGAAATAGAGGAGGGAAAGATATGACTGCTGTCATAACCCTGGTGAATCTGCTGTGCTCCTTGAATCACAACTACTGTAAGAGTAAAATTAATCTCTGCGTGCAAAGGAGACTCACCCATAGTGGTGTCAATGTACCACTGGAGGGGTTGGTTTGTTTGTTTTTCTCTCTACTCTGTCAGCTATTTCAACTCACAATAATCATGAACACTTTTTAAAAAAGGAAATAACAAACCACTGATAAAAGTACGCTAGATATTAGAGGACAATTCCAATTTAAGAAAGGAAAAAGAACAATTGTGAGGTCAAGAAGTGCTTCTATTCATAGAATAAACTGACTTACTAGAACAGAAAGATTTAAGGCCTACATATTGATGTCATTGTCTGCTGCCATTAGTTAAAGTTTATAGGTAGCACGTGTAGAAATTGTTTTCAATTCTGATGTGGTTTTCAGAAATTAAAAACTTCTACCAGATAACATTAAATTGGTAGGAGATGATTTGTAGAGCCACCTGTTCAAGGACAGAATTTGAACTGTACAACACTTTACACTGGCCTCTTTTCCACTTTAACACAGAAATTCCACACAACCAATTCTTACACAATCAGATTATAATGATATGCTAATATTGGCAGCAGTTGTGGTTGACAAGGCATTCCTTAATCTTCAGGCTCTTTTTCAGTGGTTTAATACTCCCCCTAAATTACTTCCTATTTTTCTGAAAGCTCCAGGCAAAGAGCAACCATGCAAAATACCTGCCCTACAAGCAACACACTGAGTTGCTTATTTTCAGAAACAGTGCATTGAAAGGGTATAATATCAGAATTAAGAAGATTTTCATCTATTCAAAAGTAAACTGAATGGAAAGTGCCAAACCTGGCATAATGATATGTAGATGAATGTGTGGCTCCGTAATTGGGTATTATCTCCACTATACTGCAGCTTGCTCCCTTCACATTAAGATAAGCACTTGTGAATCAAAACATACTCGGTCCATTAGAAAGATAATGGAGACAACACTTAAAAGATACTAAATGGGTTCCCTCTGCTTTAATATGAAGATCTGCTGATTATGCCAGCAAGGAGTAAGATGCGCAGCACTGGAAAGAGAAGGAGCAGACATGGTGGCATAAACACTGCTTTTCCTCATCCTCCCCTTAGGTTGCCAAGGCCCGAGGAAATGCAGGAGCCCCTTGGCTCCAGTTTTCTCTTGCCTGTACACTGAAACTCTCCCAAGGTTTTCCCAAGAACTCAATTCCTTTTACCTGCAAATCCCTCCCCATAGTTTCACTACAAAAGCCACGTTTCAATACATATAACTAAACACTTGCTTTAAGAGCAGGAAAAGATTTCATCTTGTTAGGCCGAATGCTAAGGTACAAGGTCATATCAGGTCCTATCATACACATGAGGCTATATATAATCAACTGCTCCTTCTTCTGCCTTTTGCAACACCACTGTATATATGGTACAACACACAACATATGACCACAACAGTGCAATTGAGAGAGAGAGATCCCTTTAAGTGGCAATAGCCAAGACTTTGTTATTCCATCACTGTTGACAGAAGAAATGTGTAAGAATTCTGCGACTCTCACATGTAAGAGATAGGATAGACAAGTATTAAAAAAAAAAAAAAAAAAAAAAAGGGGATTAAGGTAAAGAAGCCCACATGCTGAATTCCTAGCAAAGAAACAGCAAGATACACCACTGGGAGAAAAAGGAGAAAGCAGACCATGCAGAATTATTAAGTTGTGGCATGCCCTTTAAATCTGTTCCTATGTCAATCATTCAAATGCCCACACTTCAGATCCTTCAGCCCTGACAGGTGTAAATTAATCAGGTAGGGTTTGGTTTTGTTTTGTTTTCATCCACATTAGTCTACCTCTCTAAAATTTAAAAAACAGTCTGTGGAATAACTCTGCCAACTGCAGGATCTACAAAAAGTCTGTAAACTTTTCAAGGCCTCGATGCAAGAGAGACTGCAGAGCAGCACAGATGAGAGGGAGAAATGGATGCCCAAGCAGCTGCACCCTACTCCGAGCAACCCTGAATGGAGGATGTCTGCAGGTAGACCTAGAACAGACACATTTATTCCTATATGACATGCTTAGTAGGGAAAGTGTTTCCTATAGCTTACACTTTTAAGTCAGACTAATAAAGATATGTCTCAGGGTTGAGAAATTTAATCATGATTCATCTGTGACCCAGGGACTTTACTGCTTTCTTCAGCTGTGTTTTGAATAACAGAAGGGATCCATGCAGTGTGCAGCATTCAATACACATCGGGCCAGGTCCTTGGCAGTGGTCAAAAAGCACACAGCACTCCTCAGGAAATGATTTATGCAAGCGTCTCAAGGCTCCCCTTTGCAGGCTGCACTTCTGCACGTGTACATTCCTACAGTGCCTACAGACTGACTCTCTTCAGGCACAAACCACTAAAACACAGCATAGAGTCATCCTCCCACTTGCAAATTCAATTCCCTTTTCCCCTAGTAAAGGAGCAGAAAGTGCAGAAATGCAAAATAGATGTACATGTTCGAGCCCTACAGATATTGAACGTGAAGGGACAAACAGCTCTACCCAGGAGTTCACCTACCACGTTAGCCTCATGATCACAACTAGAGTTCAGCAAATGGCTTGTCGTGTATCCAGAGAGCACCCAAACCCCCTCATACCTAGGGCTGGCCCAGCAACCAGGAGCCAGAAGGGCAACAGAAGGGTCAAACAAACTGAGAGCTGCCTGAATAAAACTGTCCTGCTGTACAGGAAAAACTTATTGATCCTCCTACATAAAAACGCTTTTATTTCATGAATCAAGAAGTGACAAGATGATTAACAGTTTACATAGGCTTGTCAAGAACTAATTATGTCAAATCAACCTAATCTCTTTGTGTACCAAGTAACAAAACTCCTGGCAGGAGAAAAATAAGTACATGCCATAAATCTTAACTTCAGTAAGTCTGTTCATACTGTTTCACATGACATGTATTAGCAAACTAAGGAAGCACAGTGTAAGGAAAAATAATACACCAGTTCAAACTATTTGGAAAACTATGCTGCAAAATATGTATGCCAAAATTCAAAAAGAGGTATCAAGAGAAATAATACAAGGTTTTGTCCTCAGTACAGCAATAATTATTTTAATTATTGAACTGGATGGTGAAATGGAGTTTTTTTTTTTTGTTTTTTTTTTTTTAAATGTCAATTGGTCCCATTCAACCACTTGGACCATTATCACATAGGAGGCCAGGCTTAGAATTCAAAACTGTCTCAAACTGGAGGGAGAGTCCAACAAATATAACAATGTTATTTGTCATGAACAGCAGCATGAAAGTATCCCGAGCAGGGATCATGACAGCCTCAAACCACAGGCAGGTCCAGCTACCAAAAGCTCACAGGGCCTACTGTAGATTCCCAGCCTGGGTAGAGCTAATACGATACACAGCATAACGTTACCCACTGGCAACAGCCACATCGTGGCAGACAAGTAAAGTAGGAACCGCTAAGATGAAGTAGCTAATGCTCTGCTCAAAGCCCTAAGGCACCAGCTGGGAGAGCTTCGGTCCAGAAGATTCAGGAACCCTCAAGAGCAGCTCCAGAGGCAGAGAAGGCGGCAACTCCAAGGGACTGTAAGAGGTCTAGAAAATGTAACCATAATCCCTCATCTTTATTCTACTAGGGACATTTAGGAAAGACTTAACAGTACCTTCAAGTAGCTAAAGCTTAGTGGCAAAGCAAAAGAAAAACCTGCTTTCCACACTCCTAGCAGATGCTGCAAGAAGCAATGAGCTGAAGCTGCAGCACGAAATATTTAGTTAGGATTTTAGAGAAAAAAAAAGAAAAAACTTCAATGCAAGGGACATTATAAGAACGATAGCTAAGATCATAGACATCTTGTTTCTGGAGATCCTAAAATTAGACAAATGCTTGTCAACCTGCATTTTCAAAATGCTGCTAGTGCCTGAGGAAAACACTTAAATCCATTTGAGGAAATATTTTAATCACAAAAATGAGTATGAGTTGGTACTAACAATTAGCCAAAGAGCAGAAAGATATGAACTCACAGCATGCATCTTATGTCATTATTCTTACAGCTTTGGCAATAGCAATTTAGTCAAATCTCATGTTTAGTCAAATCTCACAGACAACACTTAGAGACTTTTCCACCAATTTTTTTCCTCTATGAAAAAAACAGTTTCATGTAGCAGCACCACTTAGTTATTTGTACAGTGGAGGAGTTTGCGTAAAACTGTGAGAGTCCTTTCTAAACATGTTCTTCAGCTGCAAGCTGTCTAAACAACATCCAGAGCTCCGATTTAAACATGAACCTACCAAAAAAAAAAAAAAGTTTTCTCTTCCAATTTTTTTCTTGTATTTAAAAGACACTGACAATATTTGGAAACCTAAGGCCCAAGTATTCTTTATACTCATTTTTGGGAACATTAAAAAAAGCCTTAGAGCCATCATTCTTTGCACACTCTTTCAGGCCTTTCTTTCAGTTCTAGACTCACATAAAGTGGCCTACACATGCAGAGGGCCTTACCCATGCTTACAGGGTCTCAAAACATGTATTTACCAGCTGTAAACGATCAAAATTTACAAAACAAAACCCCCAAATAACAAAAATCAAAACAGAAACTAGAGATTCTTGTGGAGGAAAGGTAAAATTGCACTGGCAGACAGCCAATAACTCTTCTAAATACATTACTGGGGGGAAAAAAATAAAAGTGAATACCTTAGTTACAATTTCTGCCAAATTTCCATCTTTAAGATTGACAGATCATGTAAACAGAGCAATCTACCCATCTCCAAATGCCACTACTGCACTCAAGGCAAAAAGCAATCTCCTCTTTTGGGCAGATCAGTTTTCAGATTGAGGTTTTATATTATGTAGCTTTAGGACTTTCTCTTAACCTGCTTGTTCCTAGGTTTTCTTGATTGCAACTTCTACCTTCTTTGCAAGCTTAGCTTCTCCAAGGCAGTTTAAGCCCACTAAGAAACCTATAATTAACACACAAGAGTCTGGGTCTTCCTAAATAGGCTAAAAAAAAAATGCTTTTGCAATGACTGCCCAGCATCAGTAAGTAAGTACAGCACAATTATCAGCTTTTCTCACTCTTTTGTATAAGGATATCAAGAAGCACCCCTTTCTTATTGGTAAGATTTTTTATTCATTCACTTCTACATGAAAGTTGAAAACTACCCACAATTTCATCATGTACAGCTTACTTCACAAGGTTCCAAACTGGAAAGAGATGGAGAGGGAAAAAAAGCTTATTCCTTCTCTCTCTCTCTCTCTTTTGGCACACCAAGGAGAAAAGACCTTTGAAAACCAGAAAATTTTCACAAACTGTTACCAGACATAAGTTCACAGAAATAGCAGCTAATAAAAATGTTTAATATGCCATTTAGATCAAGGCAAGGAAAGATCAGAAACCATAACAATTAAAGTTTTGTGTAAAGTACTTCAAAAGTTGAATTCTAAGTTCTCTGCAAAAAACCAGAGTCTAACTCCCCAAAAAATCAATGGCAAAGCTTGCATGGACTTCCCTGGTGCAGGGCACGACAGCAGACCCCACAGAATTTACTGGAAACATTCTTCCCCTTTGAAAATCTTCTTATAGCTGAGGCAACTGACAACACGGTTCTTGAACTTCAGAAGTCTCCTTTCACATTGAAAAGCTGCTACCCATCAATATACATGTTGGAATGGTGCTGGTTACAGATTCTGAAAGACTCATTTTTAAACAGTAGTCTGTCTAAAACAGAAAAGTTATATATTTAGGTTAAGGCTCTGATCTGTACCTAAAATTAACGTTTTCCAACAAAACAGATTTTAAAGCATGCCTGTTTACATTTAATGGCAGTCATATTTTCTAGTAACAGTTATTTGTAAAATATCTTGATGTATCAATGATTAAGCATATGAAGATCATCATATAAAAGGGAATTTAGTTATGTCCAAAGCTTCTTAGAAGAAAAAATATCTGGGACAATTCTGGTTTATAGTGTTAGCGCTTAACTCTTCTTCTTTGATACTACCTGATGTGTGCAACATTGCAGTGAAACACTGACAATACCAAAACTAAGGTTCATTTACAACAGAAAAGCTTAATAATGGATGTGAACTAACAGCACATTAGAAACTCCCTCACACAAACTGCATGTCCCTAAAACCACGTAATGAGGAAAAAGTAAATACTGCTCTATTAGTGTATAACTCTTTGTATACTATTAACTATTCAAAAACTCTCTGAAATAGTTGAGGCAAGGTTTTTGCAACTGTAATACTTGGCAAAACCAACCCACCTGAAAATAAGAATGGAGTAGTCAGGAGCAATGCCCATGAGAACAGAGAGAATTCTCTTGTTTCCAAGAACCAGCAAAGCACAATGCTACCTCAGCAAATATTTTAAAAAGCCCAAGTTGGTTAATTAACAAATTAATAAAAAGCCAAGATAACTTCTTAAGAGAACTCTGTAAAGAAGCAGACATTGGTGAAATGTTTAAGTAAGAATGACTAGTGAAAATTCATGAACCTTTCTGAAGGTCATTCTTAGAAAAGTACCTCTATAAATTATAAATTTATGAAAGTACTATGTTTGTTTGAAGGAATGTGCTACCACATTAGATAAAATAGTACATGTAGAATATTTAAGAACAGAAATTGGATGAATTGAAAACTAACATGTGCAAAAACTGAAAATGAAACTAAATTAGAGATGAGCTGAAAGCTAGCAAGTATGTGGGTCATATAATCATAATCTCACAAAATATTGGGGAAAATAACAAAAAAAAAGAAAAATATGAAGTTAGAATTATCCTAACTAAAAAGATGCAACTGTTTCTGTCCCATCGTATAGCCAACTCAAATTGGAGGAAAAAAAATTAAATATAACAAGAAATGTATGAGAAGGGAAGAGGAAAATTTGTGAAATTCCTTCACTACGCTTCCCTTGAATTCCAGTTCATTATGCTCAGTAAGTCTGAAACTACTTCTTATTAAAAGAATGTTACTCATTTATTTATCCATGTAGGATAAAGTGTGTCCAGCATAAAGGAATTTCTGCCTTATTTTCCAACTTCAACTTCAGTCACTTAAATAACTGTCGCACAAATTCCACAGATGGAATTTGTTCTCACAAGTGCACAGGAACACACACACAGGAAGGATACAGAGCAATGGCTTATTTCCTGTTAGACACCACACAGAAATTGATTTAGTGAACCTAGTGATGGCATAAATGCATTAAAAAGAACTCTTTTAAGCAATGTTTCAGCACTAAGATATCATATTCATCCGGGACAACACCTAAAATCTTGAGTAGTTCATGTATAGGTGGATAAATATCCACTCCTTTAAATTCTTCTGAAAGCAATCCAGTTTTGCAAGATTTGCAGTATTTTGAGATGCACAACACTCACACTATCATCTGCTTGCTACACAGGTTGACATGAGCTTTTCCACACGCACAACGTTTTCCTGACAAATGGCATCACACATCATCTAAATATCTCAAACTGATTAAGTACTATGCAGTGTTATTGATACGTAAAGAGAGTAAAGAGCATGGGGGCCACTTCCCTGGGAGCTCGGGAATAATCACGTCTCTGCTCATTTCCATTGCTACCCTCTGGGCATTCTGTTTAGTTCCCTTCCTTTCACCATATCATACTTGCGGGCCTTTCTATTAGGAAGGCAATCCTTTGCCCAAGAAAGGATTGCACTGGAACTCCAGAACTCAAAACACTCCTGAAAGGGAATATAGTGTTTTTCAACAATGCTTCAAAACATTGAATTTTTAGACAACAAATATAGGGAATGAAGTCGTCGTCTTTCCAGAGGAATTTTGCCATAACCTTTTCTAGGGATACTGGCATTGCTTCTTAAAGAGATACAAAATAATTGACTACATGTGTCTTGTTCTTTCAGTTTGTGTCATGTTATTGTATTGGAAAGGTCACTTGCATTTTACAACTGCAAGTCACTGACCTTATGAAGTTTGTTCTTACCGTATGTAGTTTTTAAGACCTAGAAAGAAGACAGCCAGGGTATTCTTTTCAAGCTTCCTCTCATTCCAGCTTCCTCTACAAGCACAGGGCTTTTTTTTTTTTTTTATAACCACGGTATGAATATCAAACGTATGTGAAAATCCACCACTTGAAATATTCCCTTCAACACTTTCTTTAGAAGTTATAGCAAAACTCTAAAAACTCTTTTTTCAACTGAAAAGGACAAAGTGACATGGAAGCAACCTTTTCCAGATCTCTAAATACAGCTTCCTTAACTTCTCATTTCACATTTCCTTAACTTCTGCTTTTTTTCCCCCTTTTTGAATGTTACCTTTAACATAATAATATGAACATAATGATATCAACAGGACTTCTTGCTGAGTTGATTCTACAGTTCTCTTTATTAATCTTTGAGTCTGAGTTTTTAAATGATACTTGCTTCTGAAATTTGGTTCAAGGTGATGGAGAACACAATCACAGATGCTGAAATAGTCACCCATTCTTGGGTTAACATTTTTAGATGAAGATCTAGCACATGAAGATCTACAAGACCTTCTCAGGACAAATCAGCTCTTGATAGCCACTTATTCTGGTACCTCCCATTCTTTAGCTATGGAAAAACACTCCTAAATGAACAGTTGGATTAATTATAGGGAAAATCTAACGATAAGGAATATTAAAAAAATCAGACACATATTCATGAAAAATTTCTCAGAGTAGTACAAGACTAGCATTTATCAGTGGGATGGGCTTAAAATAAAAATCTGAAGAAAAACATTTTGCAACAGTTAAACTACCTTACAAGAATTCAGAAATACTGCAGTCATGTGGAATCATCATGGTGCTGTAATTAGAAACAAAAAATGATGTAAAAAACATATTTCAGGATTTTTGTACTGGACTTGAATCTTTTGGCAACATTGTAGCTTATCTTTTTCAGCATGACATTCAGTCTCACTTCAAAAAGGCCAAATGACTTTCACAGACACGTTCTAAGGTTACATCTCTCTTTTCCTAGACCTTCTGTCTGACACAACTTGAGCTGGAGGCTCTTAAGAGTGAATTTTTTTTTAGATCCCAATCTAGAGCTCTGGTTCTGCAAGGCTAAGACTCAGGCTCATCCACCCATGGCAGTGAATGAGAGGGCAGCTGAGGGCATGGATGGCAAAAGAGAGACATGCAATGAGCCCTCTCTCCGAAGTGGAAAAGAAAGCCTTTCCTCCAACCAGAGTGCAGCGGAGGAGCAAGAAGGATCAGAATTACAGTCTGGGAATCTGAGGTAGTGGGACAGAGGACAGACTAATGCAGGACTCAAGCAGGGGGAGAAATCAGGTGAGAAAAATGGATGGACTGAGGACTTCAGGCTGGCAGAGCAGGAAGCTCTGCAGCCCAAGGGCCCAGAGCTGGTGCAGAACTCTTGGTCCCAGGACACATCTTCACCCACAAGCCAAGGGCACTGCTGCAGAGTTGGAATGCGCTCCTAGACTTCCCCCAATCCACCCCCTTCCTTTTTTTTTTTTTTTAATCTCCTCTCTATAGGATATTGACTTATTAGTTCATTAACATCACAGTTTGTACATATTTTTGGCCGCCTTCACTGCAAAAATAGCCTAGCTCCAGTTTTCAGACACTGATGTTCATAATGTCCTTTCCTGCCATTAGAATATCTCAGAGCGTCATGCCTATATGGACATGGTCAAGTGGCTATTTTAATACTGGGGGAGAGAACTTTCCTCAATCCCTTACTAAAATATTGAGTTTTTTTTCCCAGGGCTTTTAACTCCATTTAGAAATCCCTGAAAACTTACTATATGATCTCTTAAGGCACACACATCAGGACTGGACTGCACTTCTCCACAACGTTCCCACAGGCGTCATGCAGTTGTAACATCACATCCACATGCCAGACTGTGTATCATCAAAACCAAAGCAATTCTTACTGGGAGAGAAACAGAACAAAAGAACCTCCACACATATGGAGGACACATAGTTGTCACTTCTATTGTATATAGACCATTTCTCCCCAGAACATTTATGGAACATCAGCCCCAGCATGACTCTGTAAGACCTATACCCAGAGCTCAGCCCTGCTGCTGTTCCAACTGGCAAGGGTGACGTTTAGCTCTGAGGAGTCCCAGTTGCTTTCTCTCTACTACTGCTATATTTATAGCTCTGGTCTTATGTCATGCTGTTCGCGCCCCCCGTAACGACAGCTGGCCAGGGTGTGCTTGTTGGCTGATTTAAACGTGAACGCTTCAAGCCAAACCCAGCATCAAATGAAATCACTGGCACCACTGCCACTGACTTCACTGGGAATGAGACCAACTTGAGTAGCGACGCTCCAGCAAAGCACGTTCCACTAATCCTCATGCTACTAACAGTTTGAGAAAACAGGGTATCATTTGAAGGCTTTTATACCCATGTTTCCTTTGACAAACTCTTTTTGTTTTGCTAAATCATAAGGGAAAGCCGTTTTGTTTTTCTAAGGGCAAGGAACAAAACTAGCAGGCTCAGTGACTCGCAACACGCAGGGCTTAGAGAGTGGCAGTATCAGGGAAGGTTCACACAATTCTCCGCTTCCTGTAGCGGACCCATTCTTAAAATAACACGGCAGTGCTAAACATAGTGCTACCATATTCCTTTTATAAAACACTATTCCTGTAGTATATACAAGTCCACTACACTTGTGGAGATAATCACAACAATAAAGGATGTCATATTAGTCTACACAAAGGGATTGAACCAAAACGCAAAGCAAAGAGTCTTATTCAAACTGACATAACAAACAATTTAAAAGTTAAACCTTCCAACCTTCTCGCTGTTCATTCTGTTCTCTCCTAGTTTGGAAGACTCTCAAACCAGAAAATCATCTCTTTTAAGTGATATAATGGACACAATGCTAGTCTGCAATAATGATGTTCTTGGCACTTCAAACTCTTCTGCTGCACGTTTCAAAAATTCTGTGATAGCTATGGGTACATTTCAGGTGTGTGCATGCACATGTATATGTATAGCTTATGTACATGTATATAATTACATATGCTATCAAATTGGGACCCTTCATAACGAAATATGCACACAGAATCACTAATACAGGGAAAGGATGAGACATCTAGCCAACCAGATATCCCTGTAACTTCTTGCAGAATTGCACACACATACACATCAACAGCAAACCTAAGTACCATATAATCCAAGCTACTGTTTATTCTGCAATTGCTTTTCTGTTATTTATAAGTAAAAGTTTATTTTTAGTGACTGCTCCATAGTCCTTGTAATCCTGATGCTCCATCTACCTAAAATTTTTCATGACTTTAGGCAAATCATTTTATTGATCATTTTGTTAATTTGAAATGAGGGATGTTATGGTACATAAAAGGCACTAAGACAATGATATTGCCCATATGGCAAAACAGAAAATGGATTCACAAGCTTGCTTTGTTTGTGAGAAGTTATCTGTGTTGCTTTATTGTTCCACATGCATAACCGTGCAACAGCATGGGCTTCATCACCTTACCTGTGAAGGAGACTGAAGTTCTGGGCACACGGATAATAACAAAAATCCTTTCCTTAAACTGCATTTTCTCATCAGAGAGACTTACCAGCAAATTGATTTAAAAGAAGACAAGTAATTCCTGTCTGCAGAAGTTATATTCATGACTAGATTCCATTCAAATGGCGGTACCCCTTTTGGTGTTCAGGACACAAAATGCCTTCCTTTGTACCAGAGGTCTGACTAAATCACATCGTTTGAAGGAAGAAAAACCCTCCATGGGACGACAGGCAGCCAGGCATTTCTTTTTTGCTAAAGAACAGCAACTTTAACTTTGCCTTCAAACTTAAAGCCACCAGCATGAAAGGCTCCTCTTTCAACAGTAGCTGCTGCTGAATGCCATGCAAGCCTCCTGCTAAGCCCAGCTCCCACTGAGCTAAGAGCCATACGCTCCTTTCTCCCTTGGCCATCCCTCCACCACTATCAGGCCCAAGTCATTAATACATCAGGGAACTTCATAGTGTTGTAGAAAAGGGAGAACACTGTCAAGCTGGTATTAGCCCTTCTTCAGGCTCCACCTTTACTTACTCTAATAGGATCTTTCTCCCCTCAGCACTGAGGGGCAGTGAAACCCAGTAAGATTTACTTTCAACACCACTTAGCATCTCAGAACAATTCAAATGCAAATACAGCACAGCAACTATACTAGTCACCTTCTCTAAGATTTTGTCTCACTGTTCTGAATGGAAAACAATCTTTTCCAAGCTTGTTTTCTGTGAGTTTTATAAATTACCCTTTAAAGCAACTTGCCAATATACACAGTGCTAAGTTTTCTTTAAAATAAAACAGAAGTCAAAGGCAAATTCAGTAGTTTCACGTAAAAAAAATACCTTTTCACTTGCTGAACATTGCTTGTAGCTTTGCTAATTTATTGCTATGAAAATATTGTTACTACTTAATGCACTAGTACTTTTGTCAATAGGCAGCTTTCCCCAAGGCATATTTGAGAACGCTCTGCTAATCAGAGTTGATGCAGTTATTTCAAAGCAGCCAGGTCTTTAGGGATAGATTCATGTTTAATTCTAGTATGGGTGCACGTTGCCATTTGTATGAAGCACTGTATTTTTAATTCACTTAATGTACTCAATTCAATTCTGCAGTTATCTAAAGCACTATGTTAGCATCAGATTAAGTATAAAACAGTGTGTTACAAAGCAATACTGTTGGCATCTTTACTTTTTTAAATTTATGTGAAATATTCCTCATTTTGTAATGGCAAGGATTATACTAAGATTCTCTCATAAGCACGTCTGCTCTATGCCATCAGCACTGACCTTAAAAAAAAAAGTACATGGCTGCATGTCTAAATAGATTCACTTGAATCTGACTTCCTACTTTCTACATCTGCTTGAACCCTTGAGCTTATGACCTCAAAAGTAGCTGAAATTTCAGTGTTTGTTTTCCAAGCATGCTGATAATTATAAACACCACAGTGAGTGAAGATGAGGTCATATACACATGGCACACTAGTTTTATTCTAATAAATATTGAAATCTATATCAGTATAACTTTATTGAGCCTGAGCAAATCATCTTAATTGGAGTGGGAGCTTGTAATGCCTCTGTATTTCCAGTGATTTTTAATATATTTGCAATTCTCTGCAGATAGAAAATTGAATAAAGTTCCTCAAGAACAGGTTAGGTCATTTATTTCAATTAGAAATAATAATGAAATTCCAGGAAACTATTAAATGTCACTTAATCTATATTTGAGATAAATAGAATACTTAATTTCTCTTGACATGTTCCACAGCGAGGTTCCCTTCTCTTTTTTTATATATTGACCAAAGTGGTGATTCCCTGCTTTGCATACCACAGTGACATTTAGTGACATTATTGCTGTTCAAAACCAGCACAGGCATCATCTATTTTGCAACAAGGCCACCAGGATAAGAAGCACATCTTTATGGAAGCAAAGGCTCTCCCTTCTCCGTTCCAGCTGAGTGAGAAGAGCACTGAGCTCTCCCTTATTCATCTGAAATGGGATCAGGGAGGGCTGTATGTCTGCACATGTGTGTGTGCATGTTCATTTTTATTCCTTTCTGCCATCAGACCCATCCCCCAGAATTTCTACATGACAGACGATTACAAATATTACTTTTATACCAGACATAATTAATTTCCTAATTAAGGACAAAATTACAGCCAGCAAGGAGAATTTGGTTTAAATTAGCTAGGTGTTTTCAGGCACGCTTGACATAGGGACGTCCCACAAATCTTTGTCTGAAGTCATTCAAGTCCATCACATTTTACATTCATGAGATTTCTAAGGTGATCAGTCACAGACTACAGGCTTGAGACTGAAACAGAAGGCTTGGAGTACTAAGGACGAGAAATCGACTTCCGTAGAGTTTGCCTCAGTTACAGTTAAAGACCTTGGGTTTATATTTGAAAACCATGTAAGATCCAGTCTGAGGAAGTGAGGTCTTATTCTAATTCCCATGGAAACAATCAAAATGGCTTGTGATAATTCTCTGTGTCTAAAAACACCCACAGTGATGGCCTGAATTCAAAGTTTGCATGTCTTTAAGAGATTTACCTTAAGCTGAGCTAAGTATTTGTTACTTACTCCTTGTGATTGTAATCAGAAAGTTACACTTACCATACCTATACAACCCTGCCCTACCACCACGTGGTTTCACCCTTCATCTGAAAAGACAATTGTAACACTGAAAGGACAGCAAATAATATTTTTTACATCTTTCCATTCACATCTAATATACTCATCTTTTCACAAGTCTATAGCTCGGGAAACGAGCAGAATGATATAAACAAGACACAAGAGCAGCATCTGCAGTTCTCAGGGACATTTTCAAATAAAACTAAACTGAGAACAATATAAATTAATGTATTAAGGAAAAAAACACTACAGAAAAAATGCATATATATACACACACACACCCCCTTATACACACAAGCACACATACAAATATGTTCCTCTAGAATATATTATATCCATAGATATTAGAAGACTCTAAATAAAAAGGGAAAAAACGGTAACCTCCATATGAACCATGGAGAGAAGTGGAAAGTTACTTGGCAGATCAGCAGAAAAGCTATAGATAAATGTCTGGTAGTTCTTCATTTCCTGCCCTACTCCAGAACATCCACAGGACCACCAGGAGATGGACAAGTCTTTTGATCAATGCATACATGACACAAATTCTGAATTGATTAATTCTATATGTAGTACAGAATTTCTAGTCAGTTTCTTCTGACACATGGAACATTGCACGTTCTATATAAAAGTACAAAAAGTTATAGCCAAGATTTTCCAAAGGCTTTTGGAAACACGTTATGGAGACACGTTATAATATTGTTCTTTCACAAGCAAAAGAACAAGTATTTCATTTTTCTTCCTCTAAACAATGGCCAGTGAATAATGCACAGCAACAGGATCACTTGCTACTCCCTTTGAGCCATTCTGGAAATGGATTGCTACAGTGGGTGGCAGGCAGAATGACACATGTTCAGTAACACACACTCAAATCCTGCCAGCTTTAGGGTTTCTTATAACATACTATGATGTGAAGTGACTCACACAGAGGAGATGGAAAAAAAAAAATCTATTACTGTTAAAGAGTGATGTTATATGTATATATCATCCAAAATAAACACATTGGCAACACAGGCTGAATTAAAATTAGTAAAGAAAGAGGAACCAAACTTAATCATCTCAACATACTGCCTATAGAGTTAATCCCATTAAAGCAGAATGACACTTTCTGTGCAAGATGAGCCTCTCTTAATAGTTAACAGGAACTATTATCAGACCCATCAATTTTAAATAATGTGAGCTAAAGAAGAAATCAATACTAAAGATTTTGATTTCTTTATGCCATACGAGGGCATCTCAGAAGCTTTAAAATCCCTATAGAAGACAGAACAATCTACTTGGTAAGATGGAATCGGTGACTAACACCTCTATACACAAACTTCAAAGAAGGAAAATTTATCTGTGGAAGCTAGTGTGCTGCAACTACACTGGTAAGCAAGAACTGCTACAGGAGTTTAAGACAAGTAAAGGCAATTTAAGAGGACAATGGCAATGTAAGTCCAGTGAACTATCACTTTAAGGGGGGGAGAAAGCACTCCTAAACAATACAGTTAAGTTCTGGAAGATGCTGTATTCAGACTAGACATATGCATTCATGGATGTTCTGTTAGATTTGCCTACAGTGCTATCAGATTTGAAACACTGTCCCCAATAATGTCATCAGCCTGCTCTTTCAAGAAAAAGAAAGAAAGAAAAAAGAACAAATAGGCATCTCAAACCAGTCAACCGTACTGTACTTGAAAAGTGACTACCTTCTTTCACCAAACATTAGAACAGTAACCCTGAAATTTGCTGTTCTCTCAGTCTTAGTATGAGTACTTGCACATAGTTGCTCAAGCTGAATTTCACCCATTATGCCCATATTTGGCTCCCTGCAGCAGGTAATTAAATCTGATTTAATTCTTCACAGTCCTACTAATTACTACAAAGCCAGACCTACAGAGTGCCCTATTGCCTTGCTTCAGCATCACCTAGAAGCTGCTCAGTAGTCACAAGGTAAACGTAACATGCAACTGCTCATTCTGAAAAAATCTGACTTCAAAGAATTAAAAACAACAAAAACAACATAAAACACTACACAAACTAGAAGTTTTGGTTATCAAACACCTTTGAAGTTCCTGATGCTGAACGCTGAAGCAAATATACGCAGCAGCTTCTTTCACAAACCATTTTCTAATCCATGGCACTGCCCATTTAATTCTGCAGTTTCATTTATTCCACTTATCACGATTTCAGCAGGAAACCTCCTGAAAGCTTTAGACAAAACAATTGCTATCTCGCAGATCACATTACTCCTTTAACCTTTCCAAAGGATAAGAATTAGGTAAATGTTGAGGTTTCCCCTCAAGCTGCAATATACTCTTCCAAGACCTGCACTTTCCTGGCCTTTCCGCAGAACGTGCCTTGGATATAGACTGACCGCATCTGGAGCGCCTGATGAATTGCCTTGACATTCACCAGTCAGTGTTGGCCTCCAGTAAATAAATACAAACAACAGCAGGAGTTGTTCCCCTGGCCGCACTGCCTCTTGCTCCCTGAGCCATCTCACCAGCAGCAACTTGCACTGAGGGACTGTGTTTAACAGAAGACAGAGGTTACTGCTAACACAACAACAAACTTCTGGAAGAAAAAAAATAAAGAGTATCCTTTCATCCCAGTACAGGCATTCAAGCTCCAAACTGGACTGGTTTAGCAGAATTAGTTAAAGATAAATTAAACAGAAAGGCACCACCCCACATGCCCACATCAGGCCACGGAGCAGCAGTGGATCCAACCCACTTTGGTCCCTCTCCTCACAAGGCTGGGTCTCGGGACAGGCCACACTTCCCTCTGAAAACACTACAGTCACAGCCAGGGATGCACAGCAGAAGCGCCCGCGCAGCCGGCGTGGGGCCCCGTCCTGGCTGGTTCCCCTCACCTCCAGGCAGGGACCACCAGGGCCTCTCACCTGTGGAAGGGCTTGTGCACCCACCACAGCTGCTGCCACCTCCCAGGGCAGCGGCTGGGCATGGCAGCAGCCACCACACCAGAGCGATGGCCCTTGCCTGGCCCCACGGCCATGCCTGGGGGCCACGGCTACACCCGAGAGCAACAGCCCCTCCCAGGCCAAACAGTCACACCTGAGGGCAATGGCTACACCTGTGAGCAACAGCCCCACACCAGCCAAACGGCCACACCTGGGGGCCACAGCTACACCCGACAGCAACAGCCCCACACCAGCCCAAGAGTCACACTTGGGAGCAATGGCTACACCCGAGAGCAACAGCCCCTCCCAGGCCAAACGGCCACACCTGGGGGCAACGGCTACACCTGTGAGCAACAGCCCCTCCCATGGCCGGCCCGACGGTCACACCCGGGCGCCAGGGCCCCATGCCGGGGCAGGCTGTCGGGCGGCTCCTACCTTGTTGGAGTAGGGCGGCTTGCTCAGGTCGATGCCGTCGCGGACGAGCTTGTCCCGGATCATGATCTTGAGCTTGAGCTTGGGGTAGGCGAGCAGCCCCGCGGCGCGCGGCCCGGGCGGGCGGCGGGCGCAGCGCCCCGCGGCGGGCGGCGGCGGCGGCAGCGGCAGCGGCTCCAGGGTGAAGTAGAGCCCGGCCGCCGTCTCGTCGGCCTCGCGGAGCCGGCGCACGGCCTCGTGGATGCGGCGGCGGTGCTGGGGCACGGCCACGCCGATGGCGTCCAGGTCCGGCTCGCCGATCTGCTTGCACACCTCCAGGTCGTCGTAGCCGTTGTCCACGAAGGACTCGGCGTACTGCGAGAGCCGCAGCGCCCGGAGCCACTCGTACACGACGTTGGTGCACATGCTGGCTCCGCGGCGGCAAGTTTGGGCGCCGGAGCCAGCCTCCCCCCCGGGCGCTCCCCGCCGCCGAGCGGAACACGATCAGCACGCGAAAAAACAGCTCGGAGCACTCAACGTCGAGCCCAAGAAATCATCCACCAGGAAAAAAAAAAGTGAAAAAAACCCAACACAGTAATCCTTAAAGCAGCATCAGTAGGGCATCGCAAGCGCTGCTGAGCAAAGCCCGCCTGTTTATTCCTCCTCCTCTCCCACCGAGCACAGCCGCTTTCTGACAGCGGAGCTTGGAGGCTCGGGCTGCGGGCGAGGGCGCATCCCTCGGAACCCCAAGTCACAGCTGCGCGACACCCACCCACTTTCTCTGGAAGTAATTCGCAGTCGCCTCTTCCCCCCCTTCCTCCCAGTGTTAGTTTCCCGTTGTGCGGGCGCCTCGCCCTCCTGCGCGGTGCCGCACGCTGCGTGCGCTCCCGAGCGCTGCTCCCCTAGCGCGTCCCGGGGGCAGCCACCTCCTTTCCGCGTCCCTCCCGCCAGGAGCAGCCACTTCTGCCTTCCCTGCGGGCGGCTCCTTTCGCGTTAGGCGGAGAAAAAGAAGAAGGAAAAAACCCACCCAGCTATCCCGCTCAGTTCCCGAGTTACTTTCCCCGTCCCCCTTCCTCGCTGGCAGGCGGCGGGTGGAGGCGCTCCGCGGCTCGTGCTGCGCGCGGAGGGACTCGGGTGCGCGCGGGGGGCGCAGGGCGCTCAGCGCATCCTCCGCCGGCCGCGGCTCGTGCGCGCAGGTCGCCGCTGCCGCCTGCCCTGCCGCCCCGCTCCGCGTCCTCCTTCCCGCCCCAGCGCCGGCGCGGCCGCCGCGCTTCCTGCCGCCGCCGCTGCGCTCCGCTGCGCCCGCTCCTCCTCCGCGCGGCTGCCACCCCCTGCCCTCGCCCCGCCGCTCGCCCAACTTCCCCCTCCGCCTGCGGAGCCGGGGCCGCCCGGCCGCTCCGGCCGTGCCGGGCGAGGGAGCGCTGGAGCGGCGCGCCGGGCGGCTGCCCGCGCTGCTCCCCCTCCCCAGGGCAGCGCGGCCGGGGCTCTGCCCGGGGCACCGCTCGGCCCGCGGCGGGGACGCCCGGCGGGGCTCCGGCTGCGGAGGGGGGAGGCTGCTCGGCCCGAGGCGCCGGGCTCGGCGCGCGGCGCCCTCGGCCCTCAACGCTGGGGTCGCGGCGCCCTCGCAAGGCGGCCGCGGTAAGCGCGGCCCGGCCGCCTCTCCCCGCTGCGCCCTTGCGTTTTGATGTGAACCGTGTCCGCTCCAGCTTTCCTAGCGAAAGGGCCCCTTCCCGGCAGGTGCCTCAGGCCGGTGCCAAGAGCCGCCGTGCGCCGCATTTGGGGCCGGTCTGGCCGCCTTCGGTCCCGAACAGGGCGCAGGGGCTGCGGGTCTGACACCCACAGGTATCAAAAACCCCCTTTGGCACCTCTGAGGGGCTTTGCAGGGGGCCGTGCTAGCAGCCAGGCCCGCGTGTGCACCCCGCGCTTCAGAGCAGTTTGCGGCTTATTTAGCGCAGCAGCCTCCTCGTGGAAGGCATCGCGCTGCGAGGGGCTTGAAAAGCTGGATTGCTTCCAGAGGTTAAAATGCAGCCTCTGGGTCGGAAGCATATAGATCAATGTCTTAAAGGGGGAGAGGGAAGGAGCAACATTTTATTTCTCTTTAAACCTCCTTCCATCTCTCTTCTCCTCCAGTATATCTTGTTTTGTTTCCAGACCACATAATATTTCAAACCCTCCTCTCAGCATAGAGGAGGAGATTGAAGCAGCAATTATCTTCCTTTCACAGACCTGGTGAAAGACTGACAAGGCCACAGAAATTAGCGAGGAGGCTCTGTGAATTGCAGCTGCAATTGATGGTGTGGGAGAGAGGGAAAACTGGCTGGTAAAGCCTGGGTTATTGACAGTGCATACAGAATTACACATTATTTTCATGTATGAATTTTAGAAGGGTTTTGGAAGGCTTTTAAGGTGTTGCACGTGTCATGATGCAGATGTGTCTCCCTTTTGTAGAGGGTGGGATCATTAACTCCTCAGAGGACTGAGAGGAGGAGAACTTGGTACCCCTTGGGGGTGTTGAGTTTGGCATCAGGCTGCAGCATTCTGAAAATTTCTATGCTTGTGTCTGGCCTTGAGTTCACACTGTTTATCTCTTAGCAAGTGTGACAGAGTTTTATAGGACTTACTGTGAAATTAACAGCTAAAAAATGATCTCCACCTTTAGCAAGAGCATTAAGGAGGATCCAAGGAACTCCAGCCTCAGCTGAGCTCCTGGGAAATCCTTGGAGCTCAGTCTCCATGGAAGCCAGCAGAAGTCCCAGGAAGGACTAGACAGCGACAAGGAGGGGCCAGCATGAGTTTACTGCAGGCAGAGCACGCCTGACAAACCAGACTGACTTCTGTGATGACATGGCCAGCTTAGTGGGCACAGGTGGAGCAGCTGATGACTTGACTTTTGGCGAGGCCCTGGACAGTTTCCTGGAGTGTCTCTAGACAGGCCACGCTGGGAGGCGCAGTCAGCGCGCTGGGAGGCCTGGGCTGCCCTTCGCGGGGATCCCAGCAACCCAGGGACACAGGCTGACAGGACAGGAAGCTCGTGAGTGTGGGAGAGGTGCGGTCCTTGAGCTGGCATGGGACAAGCCCGTGAGGTGCTACGTGCCTGTCGGGCTTCCCACCAGCTTCCCCGAGCGTCCCCAGAGTGGGCTGGTGGGTAACGGGGCAGTGCAGCGCGGCCTGACCAAAGTTTACACCTTGGGTGCTGGGTGCTGGCCGAGAGGCCTTTACTGAGCTGAGAAGGTTTCGTTACAGGTGTAAGGAAAAGCCCTGGTGTGCACATAAGGTTGCCAAGAAATGGGTGGGGTGTCTTGACCTAGGAGCTTAGAATTGCCTCTGGGGCAACCTGTTCAGATGCAGCCCATGCAACACGAGGTAGAAGAGATTTCAGATTTTAGCTACTCCATGTGATAAAGGGCATCTCAAGTAAATTCAGCAGCAGCAGTGCCAAAGAGCTGCCTTGTCCTTAGGAATGTGTATCTTTGTTGTGGTTATTGTCATTGAGCTTTTTCTTTATTAATAGCCAAAAGAAACAGTGGAAGGAAGATGCCATCTGACTAGAAAAAGAAAAATGTCTCTCTAGTAGGCAGCATAAAACAGGTGGAGAAGACCTGTGCTCCTTTCTACTTATCATCTCGTGGAATGAGGTGCTTGGTGGGAATGACACAACCTAGAGATGGAGATGCCGTCTCCATGGATGGCTGCGATCAGCAGGCGGGTCAGTGGCTGGAGTGCTGCAGGGAGCTGGGATCCTTACTGGCTTTTAACTGGAGCAGGAAGAAGAAGAAGGAAGGTCATAGAAGGGTGGAAGACCAGGAAACAGGCACATTTTAGGTGGTAACAACAAACTCAGTTTGTAAACTTCTGCTATGCTTTTTTTGTTTTTTTTTTTTTTTTTTTCCTTGAAAACAAAATTATTTTTAAAATATTAAATGTAAAAAATATTAATTCCTCAGATACGGAACTGATTTGGATTTAGCAGAAATCTGGGAATGTGCTTTCCAACTGTGAGACACCATTTTTTTTTGTATCACATAAACAAAACTATTTAAAACGTGCTAGTATCATTATAAACAACTAGTACTTCTTACAGATTTATACATTAATTTCACTAATGTATACTATGTGTTACAGCCTACGTTTAGCTTTTACCTTATCTGTTCAGCACACTGTTTATTCTTGTGCTCTATGCATACACTAATTGAGACATTTATATATTACAAAAGGGTAGAAGATTTCCCAGAGTACCTTGAGTTTCTGCACATAAAGGAACTATGGAAAGGAGCTTATGAGGAGCTTAAAAAGTAAATGTATTAGTGCCACATATCATGGCTTCCTTCATTTAATAGCCCACCCAACTTGGGAATTATCTTCCTCTTTTCTAGAATTAGCTAAGTCTGTGCACAGACTATGCAGTGGTCTGTTGGCCTTGATCTTGCCAACATCTCCAACATCTTTTTTTGAGGTAACACTTGCCACTTCGAGGTAAAACTGAGATTTCTGGCAGGTTTTACTTTGTCAGATGACATTCATGTAACATGACATAAATATGATGGATAATGTCAACATAAACATGATGGATAGTGTCAGAAAAGATACATCATGGTGATGACAGATTCACTTAGAAAATATAAAGGGTATTTTAACTGAATCATTGATTTAGATGCTTTTTAAACAGATGGTACTTTATCCTGTGAACTACTAAATTAAACAGTTTAATCCTGGAAATTCTGTTCTAAACTGTATATTGTTAATATATCTGATTATATATTAGGTCACATTATCTGACAATAACGTATGATATTTGCAAACCTATATCCATCCATTTTCCCTGCTCTGTATTGTTGTATATAATTGTTTTTCCTGGGCTGAGGTAAATAGAAATGCAGCTATGTACTAAATACTCCTAAATTACTCATCCCTAAATACAAAATGTATTCATATAACTGTGGGGTTTTTTGCTACCTTATAAATACTTACTTGATTTTTGATACATTAAGAAAACAGTATGGGCCTTTGCTCTGAATAGGTGAGTTTTTATTAGTGTTTGGATCCATACACGTATATTTGATGACTGAAGCAAAGCTAGACAAGAAAACAGATACTTAGGAGGGTAATATTATGGCTGATTAGTTTGAAGAAGACTGAAATAAATAAGGTGTAGTTAAGATGTTTGTGGAGTTGCCCAAGTAGAAGAGGAAACTCAGATTCACATGCAGAAAGGCACTTGATGGTGTGGCAGTGGTGAATGCATTGAGTGCATGCTAATAGTTCTGTACTATTAAATGTAAATGGAAGCAGCAGATCCTCAAATACTTTTCTTCTAAGTTTCCACTAGGAATGAAACTACATTTCAGTGTAGTAAATATTACACTGAAATGGATGTGAGTGCTCGTTTACAATGGTAAATATTTACAGAATCAGGATGTTCATGTAGGTGAATAGAGATATTTCTGTGTAAAATGTCACAAATATTTTCCTATACCTGGAGTATATTGGCAAATAGTCTGGAGGAAAGTATCAATGATAGGAAAGGGCTTGAAAATACTCTCTGTCATCTAAGTTCTGAAGTTCATATAGGGAAAGACCTCGGCTTCTAAAAGAAGATTTGCTCATATAAACTCTACTTAGAAATAAGCTTATGTATAAAGTTATAACTGATTCAAAAATCAGTATAAAACATCAGCTCTTATGAATCTTACTAACTCTAATGAACAGTACTGACTATTAGGCATGCTAAAGATTGCATTTCCTTCATAAAAAAGATCCGATGACCACTATTTAAATGATTTAATCATATATTACAGTATGCCGTATTTAATACAAAATGAGGATTCTAATAGGCATTGTCTCCAGGACTAAAATTAACTATCTTTCATTGAAGATTAGAAAAAATAGTTTGGAAAGGACCTCTGGAGCTCATTTAGTCCTATGTCCTCCTCAGAAAAGGGCTCCTTAGGGTCAGATCATGTTGCCCATGGTCTTGCTCAATTAAGTTCTAAAAGTTTTCCAAAGACAGAGATTCCATGGCCTCTTTGGGCAGCTTCCTCCAGTACTGATCCACTCTCACTATGAAGAATTTCCCCCCCCATCCAGTTAAAGTGACTGTGACCATTGCCTCACAATGGGAAAAGGAGTCGGACAAGAACATTGCAATAAGGAATTTAATATGCAGTTTTTAAATGTTAACACAGTATTGCTTACCAAACCAAATTTATTGCGTAGTACTTGACATGAACAAAGCCAAGTACAAGCTTTAAAATACACAGAAACATAATCCCTTTCTCCAACCTCCGATTTACTTAATTCATGTATATAGTAATGTTTACTGAGGCTATCCAACTGTGAATGTAAAAATATCTAACTGATAAAGCATCCCTTTATCATGAAATAATGTCTATCATGAAATAAAATAATTTTGTATTTGAGATTGTATTTCAAACATAGTAGCTACTTTATTTACTGTGGTGTTCTTGCTTTATGGTATAAACTTGCAGGCATTAACTTAAGATCGAGTCTCTGATAACTACAAGATAAACTTGCTGAATGCAATAGAGCAGCAAAGTTAATAGAAAAGGAAATAAACAACTAAATCAAAGCTATTCTTTTCCTCAGACCAAGATCTGTAACCATAATTCAGTTTAAAAATGTAGTCTCTTCCTCCTTGGTAGTAGAATGAGAAAACAGAAAAGCTAAATTTTCATGGACTAGCTAATTCTCAATTGATCAGTCAACTTCTAACAATCTCTTTTGCATGGCACTTTCAAAGCAGAATGCACTTTTCAGTATGCAGAAATGCTATGTTCTTGGTCCTTAATGGTAAGGGCTTTAAAAATTATCCTAAGACAAAATAAAAATATACTTCATCCCTAAAAATATATGGTGACAGCTGTTTTTTCCAACTTCTGACACCTATTTATACAGAGAAAATAGTGGGTTTGTCTTTACAGATTTTCAACCTGATCAATTGTCATTATTATTGGCCTTGAGCCAGAAGATAATGCTGGTATTGCATGCACAATTATGGATTTGACCTTTACTCAAAGCATTTCGCTTAACAAGGAATACGGCTTAGGCAGTCCATTTATTACACATAAAATTTAAAAGAAATCCTATTTTTTTCACAAGTAGTAGTATTACTATTGCTCCTTATGTTGTGGCAAGCCCTAAAAGCTGAGTGTCAGTGCGGTAGGTTGGAAACTAATGAATATTTCTGTCCTCACAGTTTACAGTCTAGCACTTCTGTGTGATATTATCTTGGAATCATAATGAACAAAAAAACAGAAAGCTTTGCTCACTTGGACATTTGCTATGAGCCTCTTCCTCATTATTTTTTTTAACAAACTTCCACGTATATCAGTTCATCAAGAAGATCTCCTTCATCAGACACATGCCCATACCACGAAACAACAATCTGTGCAGCTTGCTTTCTTTTTTGTCAGTTTTTAACTGAATTTAGAGTGTGTAGATACTGCCTGAGCTCACAGCCAGCATAGTCTTGTGTCTTAAACAAACACTTTGTGAAAATCCATAAGCACCAGATATCAGGTTACCAGGAAACAAAAGCATTTTGTGGGGAAAAAAAAGGAAGGAATGGGGAAAAAAATAGGAAACGTGGATCATCAAGTCTATGTAGGCAGTGCAGCTTGCTCTAAGAGCTGTGTCACTGATTGGTGATTATTGTGGGACACAGAGTGTCCGTAGAAAGGGGAAAACCTTCAACCCTTCAGAACTTACCCCTTCAGTTCCACAAGGTTTCCCAATAGGAGTATCCTGACCCCAGGGAATATCAGCAACTCCCCTCACCACCATTCCTTTGGGGCCTCTATGCAACCTTGCACCAGTGTCGCCCCTTCGTTTTACAGAGCAGCTGCCTTACACCGGTCAGGTCCCAGTTTCTCCCATGCTTGTTTCTGTTCTGCCTCCCTTCAGCAGCTACAGGCACAAACGCAAAGGGCACTCTTGCCAGGTACGTAGGGAACAGCAGGTGGGAGGGAGGGAGGGAGGGAGGAAGGAAGGAAGGAAGGAAGGAAGGAAGGAAGGAAGGAAGGAAGGAAGGAAGGAAGGAAGGAAGGAAGGAAATCAAGAAAATTTTAAAATTATTCAAAAGTAAGACTCTCTAAATACATATATACCATTAAAAATGTGGTGTAAGACTCTTTCATAAATGTGGTGTAAAACTCTTTCATGTACGTGGCTGTTGATAGCAGTTAGCTAGTTTTAGTACTCCCTGGCATACACCCTCTTCCCTTACCCCTTTGCTCTTTCTCTAGCTGCTCCCTTCACACATTGTTTCTCCATGTCTGCTATCCTATCCAATTTCCTGTGGCTCTGGCTCTGCCTGCTTCATCATCCATTTCGTATTTCAACAGTTCTTTCACTTTTCCTTCACTAATTCTCTGCTGAATATTATGGTTTCTGTTTTATTCTCTTCACTTCTGTTGATTTCTCTCTCTCTCTCTCTTTTTTTTTTTTTTTTAAACTATATCCATATCTAATTACCCCGTTCCCCACACACAGACATACCCCAAAACAAAAAATAATCGTTAAGCTGTAAACTTTCCTTGTGGTGTTTGCCCTGTTCTTCTACTTATACTTTACTTAAGCATCTACTGTCTAGACAGGATATTGAGCTAGGGAGACTTGCTGGTCTGAGTCAATATGGCCAGTGCTGTGTATGTTCTTAGCGAAGGAATAAAGCACTATCCTTGCTTGCCCTTTCTCGTGCTCAGCTGCTATGTGTGGTGTAAGCACACACAATTTTCTGGTCAGCACTTGTGACACAGGGCATAAAAACAGCAGCAGGGTAAGGGAAGAAGCAGCAAGAGAAAAGCAGAGAATATTCATTCTATTTCTTGAGGCTTGTCAAAAATAAAGACCCTTCACAGGAAGAAATCAACATTACTATCCATGTAGCTACCAGGTAAAGCTTTTCCCAAGACAAGGAGCACCGCAGGTTGGCAATTGTGATTTTTCCATTGCAGACCGGAGTCCAACACATGAATAGGACCTCTGGCCTGACCTCCTGAACGAAGGAGGAGGAAGATAAAAAGCAACAGCTGGTGCAAGGGACCAGCAGCAGCTGGTGCTGGTCAGAATACTTCAGGTACTCTGTAGTGGCTAAGGGTTTGGCTCCGTGCTTTGAAGCGCCATGCTCAGACTCTGCAAAAGCTCCACCAAAAACCAGAAAGCTCCTGCTGTGCCATTTCAAGACAAAGGTGATATAAATTGATTGAGTTGATACAAAAGCTCCTCTCCAAATAATCCATGTTTGAAAGGCCCAAATACTTTCTTGAATTCCCCTCAGACAGTCCCATTCTGGATGAGTAATGAGAAATTAATCATCCTGTCAGAATAAACGCCATGAGACCTTTTAGTCGTGCTCACCCCTTTCTCTGTGATAGATTTTTGCCAACCATTCTACTAGGTCTCCCAAAAGACAGCAGTGCATCTCTGCTTCTGCATTTTGTGTGGTCTTCTTCCAGTTGGGACTCGTTGCATGGTCCCTTGGCACGTCCCGACTCAATCACGTGCCCCAGGAGCCCTGCCCCTCACGCTGCCCTTGCCTCAGCGGGCTGCTGTATCACAGCACAGAAGCTGTCTTTTCATTAAGCCCGTGCTGATTCCAGGCTTCTTGCAGCCGACACCTCGTATCCTACTGGCACAGGCAGTATCTTAGTGATACAGAAAGTCAAGCCTGGTACATCTATGCTTTTTTCTTTCTTTCTTATTTTTTTTTTAAAAAAAACTATTTACATGTATAAATGTTAGCCTAAATGAAAATCAGACAAATTAACTAATAAAAGTTCTCACAATCATATGAATTCATTTACAACACACATGTCTGCGAAAGGCGATGTAACAGTCTATTTAGGAATACAAACGAGGAAGAGAGAAGCTATATGTTTTCTCTCCTTCTGGGACAATTTCTATTTGTTATAAAAAGGAATTCCAGTTAAAAAAAATAAAAGCCCCCTTGAGTCTTTCCATAGATACCAAATCAGGATGAAGCACTTTATCTGAAGGGAACACATCCAATTTTGTGTTTTTGATATAGTGTGTTTTAATTCCTTTTTCAGCAACCACTAGCTCGTCATCTATTTTTTATCTTTACATTGCTGAGTCTTGATTTCTCTGTATCATGCAGGAATTTTTCACTCATTCAGAAGCACTTTCATTTGAGTCAATCCTCATCAGTTTTTCATTAAGTATCACATTGTATTTGAAGTGAATATGGGAAGACAACTGAAGGAAATGGGCCTTGGTTGCAAAAAGAAAGAAAGATCTGTAGGTTAACCTCTGCACCTCTGGTGAAAGAAGACAGGAAAAAAGAGGGAAATATAAAGCAAATAACTCTCAAATTTCTAGAATACCATATATACGGATTGTTGCCACTTCTGCCTGGTGGCCCTGGATGTGTTGGTAGGAGGAACAGAAGGAATGTTTCCTTCCCTTCCAGTGTGCTGTAAGCTTTTGTATCATCTCGGCCACTTCAGCCCGGTGTGAATTTTGGAAGTGCTCTGTTCTGTATTTGCAAAGGGGCTGCCTATGTGAGGTGATCTGAGCCGTGACACGAACTTTTATCTAGGTATGGGCTGAACATGGAGGTGAGACAGATTTTAGAGAAAGGCTATGTCTCTCTTTGGTGGGCCAAGGCCATTGCTGAGCTCCCAAGTGTCCTTGTGCATTCTTCAGCTGTGTTACAACCTCTCTCCAGAGCAAGATTTGGGGGCACATATCTGCTTTTTGGCTTATCACACAGTCACACAGACTGGAAGAGAGTTATGGCTCATGTCAGCCAGGACCTTGATCTGGATGGTCAAGAGACCAAGACATGGATGTGTGCAGTGGAGCACACCCAACCTCTCTGTCTAGCTGAAACCTTTGGTTCTCAGTCTTGCTAAAGATTTGAGGCAGCCTAAGTCATGTATCATCCAGTACTACCAAATTTCATACTCTAATCTGGAGATAAAATCCAAGGTTTGTTTTAAATACATTTATAATGTGCATTAAAAAAAAAAAAAAAAAAAAGAATTAGCTTAATTTGGGTCAGTCAGATATTAGGAGGGCTCATGTCTCATCCAAGCCCAATTAAAGATGCAGACAGAAGATTAATGCATCTTTATCTATGACTAGTCTTATCCTCTAAAAATCAATATTGATTTAGAGTGGTCAACTGAAATATAAGAATTATTCTTCAGAGATATGTTGTCAGTAATTTCCTATCTCCTTTTCTCTAGATAATACAAATGTATCTCTTTTTAGTAGCACACCGGTCAGTAAATTTAGGAGGCACATGACTTTCTTTGCCAGGTATATAAACTACTGTCACAGAAATCTCCTTTCTCCTTACAGTAAAGACCCACTTTTCTATTGTGGTAGAAAAAAAAAAAGAAGAAATGAAAAAGCAATTAATTTTTCATCAGCTCCTATATGTACAAAATATTTTGTGCTCAGTGCAGGTCCCAGATTTTGTTTTACAAGCTTTCACCAGAACTCCAAGGAATCAAAGATGTGAGTTCTTTTTTTTTCTGAGAAAAAGACAGTCCTCTATGGATGCTTTTAATCAAAGCCTTTTAAACTCTTAAAATTCTTTGATAAATGTTTTCTCCTCTACTTAATGCTAAGCTGAGCTATGCATGCGTTCACTGTAATTTTAGGATGGATCCACTGCACCTTTGCAGAAAGTATGAGCAAGAGAGATGCCAAAGATCAATTTTGTGAGTTAGATAAGGGGTGTAAGATGGGGGATCCTATCAATGAGATGAAAGCAGAGTATAGAAGTGAAACATTTATGTCTCTGTGCCATGCCTATTAGTTCATTCTTAATACACGGAAACTTAATGTAATGACATTTTGCAGGTGCTTTATACAAAGCACAACCCTTTGCTATGTCAGAGGGCTTCACTGAACTTCCAGACCAGGCTAAACATGAACTCCAGCCCACTCCTAATTGTGGTGTGTAGCACAGAGTACTATTTATACATGAGAAGCTTAGGAAGTTAAGGTTTTCAGAGCTCTGAACAGTAATGATGGAAAGCCACATGGTCTTTGTTTTGCCTCTGCCCAAAGTACAAATAGGAAACAGTCTTTTCCATGGCCAACAAACAGTATTTAATGCTGCTCTTTTAATATCTGCTGATCTGACCTGTGCTCTGACATTCTCTGCAATTCCCCTGAGATGTAACACAGATAAAACGCTGCAGCAGTTATCAGTGAGGTATGTGCTTTTCTGTTTAAAGTGCTAGTTCTGATTGTTCTTTGTAAAACAGATTTCCCTGTTAAAACCTCACATCTGCCTGTACCTCATATCTTTTTGTTCATTTGTTTTATACATTAAAATGAATCTAAAGAATATCTAGTAACATCTTGCTTTATCTACTCACCTTTCCCCCAGAGAGTGACACCTCAGAGCTTGGGAATTGTATATATATTGAAAATCTCGCCTCAGAAACGGCATTGGCACCTGTCTACTTGAGTTTAACCTCATTGTGTTAGGAGATGTCCATAGCAAGGTCTTTTTACAAATAAATAAATAAAAGGTAATACAGAAATATTGCCCTGAATTTTGGAAATCTTCATTACATGAAAGAGAGTGGCAAAGCTCACTTTCCTTATGTCCTCAGATTTTTTTCCTAGGAAGAAAGTGAGAGGACTTGCTGCAATCTCTCCTGACTGTAGTGCACTGTAAGATTATAACAGTGCTTTAGAAACTTGCAGTGGTGTTACTGGTTTTGTACTCAACAATGGAAACCCTACAAATACATCTGCCACAATACAATAGCCATATTCAGCTATGCTAAGAGCCCAAAGTGATTTACTGAGAAGTATAGCATTCTGAAGATCACTGCGATGACTTAAGTAATATAAATTGGTTTCTATTTTGCTTTGAACAATTTTCCTCTCCCTGTCAGAAGTTTTATATTTCCAGTTTTAAATGAGAAATCTAACAATTTAGTTATTTTTTTCCTTATTTTATTTCCTTGTTGCAAAACTTGCTCTTGCAAGCAGAGATGCCATTAACAAATTCTCTCAAGTACATTTTGAGCAGCTCTACATATTTCACCACATTTTTTTTTTCTATGAAAAGATGATTTATGTAGATCAATCTGCAAGAAGAGGCTCCTTTGGGGAGTTTCACTTTAACAGATACTTAAATGTCTCCTAAAATAGAGGCTGCCTTGGAACCTGGAAGGAGCTCCTTTCAGCATGGTGCTAGAGGATTGCTGGCGAGGGGAGAGGGAAGGGGGAGAAGAGCAGGTCTGGGAAACATTACTGCTGGTCGCTGGTCTGCACTCCTCCGTCAAGAGTTTGTTCCCTCATCATCTGAACAGCTCTTTCTCTCCAGCTATTCCAGAGCTCACACTGATTTAAAGCACTTTCCGATCAAGTATTTGGCTCTGTTTAGCCGTCCTTTCAACGTAACATTCACACAATTACATAGAGATTTTACTAGAGAACACTGATAATTAATACTCACGTTTTTGACAAGTTAAAGTGTAGTTACACCAGAGATATTTAACTCCTTTTGAAGTGAGCTGCATAATATTCTTTGCTTTTGCAGCAGCTCAGCAGTTAGTGTATTCAATCCAGAATATTCAGAAATCATGAACTAACTCTGATAATATCAGTTTCTAGTTCATGGCACCTGGACTATTTGTGGGGGCAGATGAGAGTGCAAAGTGGGGTTTTTTTAGGTAATTTTTTTTTTTTAGGTAAAGTTTTAGGTAAAAGATGCCGCATCGAGCATGAAGCAATCATCCAGTTTCCTCTGACTTCTGCTATAGCCTTACAAGAAATCTGGTCTGGCTGATAGGACCTGATAGCTGAATTCTTTCTATTACCCCTACCTACGGCTGAGCCACTACCATCCTGGCCAAGGAGGGGAAAGTGCAGAGGGTGAAATACAAGACGTGTATTTAGTTTGCTTGTGTCTGTTATGACTGTATAGCCTCCATGTCTTCTATGCCTGGGACTGCTCAGGTGGACAGATGTATAAACTTAGCTGCCACCATGGCCATGTAACTGCAACCTGGCATGTGTTTCCACATCAGATTTCTGTGGCTTCGCTCCCTGTCGCTGGGGTGCTCAGCACAGGCACGATGCTTTGCTTGCACAGAGGTCCCTGGGAGAATATAGAAATAGTCATTACTGCTGCCCTGCCCTCCCTCGGCTGCAGACAGCCCAGCAATCAACTGAGCAGCGAGGACTTGTCACGCGTTAGTTCATCAATGGTGGAAGAGAAACCGCGATTGTTATTAAAGAACCTTATTTCATATGTGTACCAGGTTGCAACAAGCATTTCAGCTGTTCACTTGTGCTAACATTGCAAGATGGGGTGTAACCTGCAGACTAACTAATCAGCTGCTCTTTGATTTGAGTGAAGTGTTTGGTACAGCTTAGACAACAGAGCCTAATTAGCGCTGGATGTTTAACGGAACTAAAGACCCATGAAAAGTAAAAGGTGCTGAAATAAAGAGTCAGTGAGAAGAATGTGGAGCTAAATGAGAGTAAAACAAGGGGGAAAAATAACCCTTTGCTGTGCTAGAAATAACTTTCTCTCAGAAAAAAAAAATACATTAATTATGAAAAGTGGATAAAGTCTCATCAATTCGAATGTCCAGCTGTCTAGGTAATATAATGGAAAGCTATCCAAAAAAGATTATGTCAGCAAGCAACAGATTAAGGTATTTCACACTATCTCGGTGAATTTCATTCCTTCCAGGCAACTAATTCACCCTAGCTTTTTTATTTTTCTTATTTTTTCTTTTCTTTTTTTTTTTACAATGGACTAAAAACACCACATGAATTAATTTGTGCATTATGATTCATAGCATCTCAGCAGGAAATAGAATGCTTGTCTAAGCAGCACCTTTTTCTGTCAGTAAAGGCAGCCAATTTAAGGCTTTCTTTGGCTGAGAAAAATGTGCAGGCAACTTTCTGGCAGTACATAGCTGAAGTCTATAAAGTTCTTTAGAAAAAAAAAAACAAAACAAAATCCCTCAACAGATGGGTCCACAGTGTAGGTTTAAGAAGGAAAACTGTTTTTTTCAATATGGGGCCTTTCTAGTAGAAGATTAAGTTTGAGAACAGCAAAGCCTAGGTTGTACAGCATGTTTGAGCAGCTTTATGTGTAGCTGGCCTGGAGCAGGAAGGAAAGTGGTCTAGAGGGTCTGGAAGACTCTGCCTGCCTGTGAGCCCTGGGGCCTCTCTCCTCACTGCCTACACACAGCGTAGGGCATGGAGGTTCCTCAGACACTTGTGGAGGATTTATATTATATTATATTATATTATATTATATTATATTATATTATATTATATTATATTATATTATATTATATTATATTATATTATATTATATTATANTATTATATTATATTATATTATATTATATTATATTATATTATATTATATTATATTATATTATATTATATTATATTATATTATATTATATTATATTAATATCACTCCCTCCCGCAAAAGGACACTCCTGCCTCAGGCCACTCCAAAGCCAGGGCATGAAACCAGAGCACGGACACCTGCAGGCAGATGAGCTGGATGTCAGATTGCCCATGAAATGCAACTGCTAAAGGTGAGGAGTCTGGCGTGCACAGGGCGTGCTTTCATTTATGTTCAGTACAAATTAGGAAGGCATTTCTGAAGTGTCTCTTGCAACTTTTTCTAGTGACCACTTCAATAAGCTCAGCAGAGCATAGGAAAGGCTCGGTGGGTGTCATAGAGAGGGTCTGGAGAGGTTCCTCTGGGTGAAACCGGACTGGGATGTGTGCTCCAGAAGGACACGTGATGAGCTCCACCTGCTAGGGGTGTTCAGCCCACCGGTCCAGCGGAGACCCGGTCCAAAGCAGACTGCTCTGGTGTCGTCTGGAAGTCGGGTCTTTATCATGGAGTATTTCTCTCTTTCTGTTGGGCCACAGTGTTCTCCAGCACAGATGTGGCCACAGCGTCGTGTCTCCAGGCTAAATATCTTCATTTTCTCCGTCAGGTTTGGAGCAACTGCCATCGCAGAGGGAAGGAAAGAAATTATTCAGCAGTTGCAGCTTGTGATAGTAGATTTCTATACAGATCAGTGCAGCACGCAAAGTGACACCATATGTTCCTGCCCTTTAGCATCTAACAATTAGCAATTAATTACTGCAGGCACCAACACAGGCACAAGTGCTAATTGCAGATTTAGAGGAAGGGATGGTATTAGCAGTGTAAATATTGTTGAAAATTTATCCTATGCCTTGAGAAACTTGAAGGACAACAAACTGAAGGTCATCTGCATTATAAAAAAAGTTGTGATAGTCAGAAAAAGAAACTTCAATTCACACTAAGCCAGAGTGTGGTTAATCAGAGTGAAATCACAGGAAATTTAGAAAACATGACTAGAAGCTCATACTCAAAGCCAGTGTAACATTGGGGAATAGCAAGCCCTTGAGGACTGGCATGGGAGCAGGTAAAATGAAGGAAACACTGAGCCAGAAGGAAAGACACCTTCCCTCCAAATGTCCATGCACATCCAGGCCTTCTTAGTATTACTGAAATGCTAGTAACAAATTAACACACAATATTTTTTTTTCCAGAAGTATAAATGTATGTAAGTTTAATTATTTGGGGAATCCATCACCTGTTATAAGTATACTAAGTTTTAAGCTGGATTTGCTAAAATCAACTGCTTGTTCTTAACTTGCTGCAGTAATATCAGCTCACAGAAATTAGATTGCCCCCTTAAAGCATGGACATTTCAGTACCCATCAGTTCATTTTTGAAGAATGGGAATGGTACAAGGTGACCAAGCTTCATAAGGCTTAGAAAAAGCCTGTAATGCTTAAGAAATAAAGCATTGAGGCTTAGGAGAGAAATTTTTGCACTGGGAAGGGTGGTCACAAAGAGCAGGCAACTTCCCCATCCTGGAATCACATGAAAACAAATCTGGAAGACAGCAATGAACACCAACCATGTAGTTCAAACTGAGGTATATCCTTGAAGTCACACATATTGGTGTGTCTGAACACCTGAGAAGTCAGGATTTTGATTCACACTGCAAATCTCATAGGGATTTTGAAAAGCCAAGCTCCCAGCATTGGCCTCCAGGTATGTTTCATTTTTGTTGGGAGAAAACAAAGGTTCTGGAGCTGTTGAAAATCTCTGAAACAACATGGGCAAATACTCCCTGTGTGTGGATACCTTGCTCTCAAGGGGGCGAAACTCAGTAACAGAAAGCACATACTTTTATTTCTGAAAAGACTCATTACTTGTGAGAAAACTCTAAAATCCTTAATCCCAATTCAGACACCATATATCTATCATATTTGGTAGATGAGGACAATGGAGATAAATTGCATTGCTGGTTTACTTGTCAGTCGGTCAAAACTTTTAAGATACTCTTCAGTCTTGGAAAATGTCTCGCAGGAGGGTTTGCTAGGAAGAAGAGCAATGCCTTTGGAAATGCAGCAGGCTGCTGTATGATAAAAACTGCTTTAAACTGAATGCTTGAAATATGAAATTTTTTTTTTATATATATATTAAGGATAGCATTGCTGACCTAAAGACACATGCTAGCCTCCACTAGTTCCCAAACGATATCACCCCAACTCTGCTGTGTTTAGTCATTCTATATCTAACAACAAATCAAAGGAAAAGTTTCGTTCATCTCACTACAAAACAGTGGTGAGATCACCACAACATTTGCCATTTTTTAAGTCAAACATCCAAGTCACTCCTTTGATGTATATCATCAAAGAGATGCCCAGAGAGAGACGTAAATGCATGGCTGCCACACTTCATAATTCTGGGTGGTTCTCAGATATCTTGATAACCATCGTCTGTACAAGGACCACAATTGATAAAACGCGAGCCGTGGGTGCAGCGAGCTCTGCTGAGGCTGCACTCCAGCCACAACATAAATAACCAAAGCAATTTAACGGCTTGGGGGCTGAGAAGACATGGCTTTATGGAGCAGTTGTTGCAGTGGACAGGACAAAAAGCAGATTTTCCCATGGCGGGGCCACTTAGACCCTTCGCCAGGGACACGAGAGTGGCGCAGTGCAGGAGGGACAGAGGCTCTTCCCCTGGCAAGAGGCTGCTGCTGCTGCTGGGCTTCAGATGGAGCTTATTCACCGCCCTGGGTCTTCCTGCGTCAAGGATAGGGAGTGCCGAGGGACCCAGTGAAAAGATGGGCGTTTGCTAAGTTCTACCTATTCATTTCAGCAAATACCTACAGGGATTATTTACTTTCGGACAGGAAGTTACTGGTTTGTAAAGTAAAAGAAGAAAGAAAAGAGGGTGGGAAAAAAAAAGGCAGGAGCAACTTGTCCTGCAGGAAAGGGCAGAACGTAGCCGGGATACAGACACCAGAGACTTAGGGATAACCAGGAAAGCCGGGCTGAATGGGCTCCTGCTCTTCCCCTAGGGAAGGCAGGAGAGCAGAGGATGGGGCTGGAAGGAGCAGGGAGCCATAGGGTTGCTGAGCCTGAGGACAGAAATGGGCAGGTTGTGCACTGCCTCCTACAACAGGCACACAGAGCCAACCCTGCTTTGCCCTGGTGGCCCAGGTTTTCAGCAGATAAAACAGAAGCTGGAAATAATACACACACACACAAACTCAATCTCTTCTGACCTGTTTGCTATGTTTCAGGTTGGCATAAAGATGCATAAATCTTTTATGCATAGAACATAAAGGATTAGCATAATTTTACATAAAATTTTAACTTTCCATCATAGCGATCTGTATTCCTATTTGAGATTTAAAAGGAGAAAATAATAAAAAACCCTTTTCTTTTAAAGCCACGCTCTGTTTTCCCTCAATGGATTTCCTCCAGAATAAGCCATATTGACCCATCTGCCCACAGATCTCTGTGGCATAAAGTAGATTAATTTTCTCCCTGTTATTCTTCCAGCATTTGCTAATTTTTCTGTATTTTTTTTAAGGACAAGGAAAAAGAAGGAGATGAGCAGGAAATCTCCAATGTCTGATTCTGGATTAAGTGATTTTGGGGGACTTCGATCTATTGCTAGAAATGGACAGCAGTTATAGAGTCTCTATCAACTTGTGTCCTTCTCTCCTTAGCTTTTAATTAAGTGCAAACTGTCTTACACTTTAGTTGTCATTACTTAGGACATTAGACTTATTCCTAGCATCAGTGCGTGGAACTAGAGGTTCGCACTCATAGCAGCTGAGTAATTCTAACTAAAACAAGAAGTAACTTACAAGCTTGGGCCTTCAGGTCATGGCAACACAAACTGAGAAAAGCCACTTGAGTGCAAAAAAATGCCAACCACCTGATACAGAAGAGACATTGATGATGTGTACGACAAGAGCAGTGGCCACTGAAGTGGATCCATAATGTCTGGCTCTGTTTTGCAGAAATTTAAAGCAACTCATCTTAAAAAAAAAAAAAAAAAAAAAAACCCCAAAAAAAACCCCAAACCCAAAAAAACCCAACCCCACATAACTTAAAAAACACATCTCAGAGAAAAAAGAAAAGTCTTCTCCTCATGCAACCAGCACATCCAAATCTTGAGTTCTTCCTCGTAAATACTAAGTGCAAAGTAGCTACCTCTGCAGCATGGCTTGATGGACTTTGCTTACTCTGGGAAAACCCTGTTTTCCAGGGTTGGCCCTGCTGGAGCTGTACACTCCTGGAGGGACCGAGTGCAGCATTTCTACCACCAGGGAAGCCTTGCTCTGAGCCACAGGAAAAGCTCAAAGGAAAGCCAGTGCCTGTCTGTCCTAGGGTCATAAACTATCACTTTGCTTAACAAGAAGGCTTAACGCAAAGCCTAAAATCTGAAGAAAGCGAGGAAATGCAGGCTGCAGATGGTATAGCTATAATCTGACTCTGGAGTAAAAAAAAATCTTGATTCTGTTTTAGCTTTTGAGTAATGACTTCGGATTGAATGATTGCCCGGTTGCGTTTCGGAAGCCTTTCTTTCTGCTTGCACTTGTTAGGGCAGAGCTGCTGCCACAAGAGGGAGGAGAGCGAGGGCTGCAGCGCGCGGTGCCTTGCCCGAGCTGGCAGAGCCTGGGGCTGAGCTGGCCCACGCGGTGACAACCACAGTGTCCCCTGCCCAGCCAGGAGCCTGGCACGTCCTGGCCTGGCTCCCACTGGCCCTGCACCAGCTGTTTTAGATCCTGCTGCCTCAGCACTGGGGGTGAAGCGCGGGATTTGTTTGTGGGATGAGCTCTGCTGTCAAAACACCATGGAAAGAACGGTCCAAACAAAGCGGGGTGTTGCAAGCAGGATGGGGCCTGCTAGTGCCTGGTGGCGTTTCAGAGGAGCTATGTGCTTACGAGACCTGGTGCCATCTAACCGCGGAGATTCAGCGGGATCAGAGCCCCCCTGGCAGGAGTTTTAGTGACACGCAGACACCTAAGCAGGCAGATAGGTGCCCAAAAGAAAGGTTCAGACCACCAGATACGTAACTCCCACTGAAAGCTGTGAAAATTTGGAGCTTGGATGCTTCTGAAAAATACCCAAGAACGCAAGCGTGACCAAGACGCAGGCCCTGCCTGCCATTAATTTCAAGCAGCCAAACACCTTTGAGGATCTGGTCCCAACAGCTTCATGCCGTGCGGCCCCAGCAGAAGGTATTCGATTAGATGGAGCCAGCCCCTAAGCTTGCACTGCTTTGTGTTGTCACTAGCAGCAAGTAGCTGCTTTACTGCTTTATGTAATGCTGCTAACAGCAAAATGCCAGAGGAATTTACATCTCACCAAAGGCTCCGTGGGCCACACATGGTTCTTGCTCCAGTCATAACACTTTGTTTTAGAGTCAGAACAACTTTTGTTAAATATTCACTCTCTATCACCTCTACACTTGAATAGAAGCAGCAAAAAAATCACTTTTTTTTTTTTTTAATACCAGAAGAACTGCAATTAACAAGTTATTTCATGGTGCTCAGGAGAGCAGAATGACAGGATGTGCAGATACACACTGCCCACTTGGGAGAAGGTGTCCTGCTCTGTGGACACCATGTGAGCGAGCAGGAGCACCCGCCCAAGGAAATGCCTGAATGGGCTGAGGGAAACGTGAGCCACAATGTGAATCCCCCTGGGCTTTAGCTGTCATGGGAGACATGGAGCGATTTGCTAATGCCCGCAGTAACTGCTTGTGGCAGGAATATGTCAATGAGCATCACTCGTATGCAAAGGCAGCAGAACTCCTGTCTCAGCAAAATCATTTGAGAACAGGGTTTATCACAAACTGCTGATGTTACACGCTGTTGCATCAAGGCATCGAAAGCCAGTGTATTTTTTCCTTTAGAATGACTGCAGGAGTTGTACATGAGGTAAACGGCCCCGCTACGTGGGGAGAAAAAATTATGCGCCTGTTCTGTCAGGAATGCAGAAATCATTATTTTTACCTTTTTCATTTCAGAGGAGAGAAATTGATTGCACGTTCCTTATGTGAGCGATAATAAATCAGACACTTTAAATATCTGATCGTCTGCTGTCAAAAAATGTCAATACAAAAGCGGTTTCCAGTGGCTAAAATCGTAATAGAAATTCAAGCCTTTTGTGGAAAAGTCATTGGATTGAAGATTCTCATCTTTTTCTGTAGTGAAAAAAATAAGTCAGAACATTGCCTATTTAGCAGAATCTATATGCTTGATAAAAACTTTATAGGTTTTCAACTGGCTATTAGATTGAGAATGAACCCATTTAAACATTGTTATTCTTCCATTATTCTTAGCTGAAATGCTGGGTTTTGCTAATGCACATGGCTGGTTAATGGGGTCACCATGATATCGAAAGAATAATTGTCAAAAACAGGGTAAATTGTTTTTTCTGTGGTTTATTGTTACCATTACTGTTCTGAGTTGTATATCAAACAAAGTTACCTAAATTGCTTCTGAGAACCTCTTTGCAATGTGATGGATTCCTACAATTTTGCTGGTAGAACAGATTGCCTTGTGGTCCTTGCTTTCCTCCCCTTGTTTCGATAGACAGCATGTGTTAGTTTCTGAATAAAAAGTTACAGCTCTGCCAGTTCACCCTCACTGCAGTGCTGTGTCTGCAGCTGAACACTTGAAGCAACCTTAAAGGCATGTTTTTAATTATTACCTAACCAAAGAATAATAATTATGCAGATTATAAGCATGATTTCTACAAAGCAGTTGATAGTAACCCCTGTAGAGAGAAGATCCATGAATTAGCTAAATGAACATACGAGTACATTAGGCTTAGCTAAGACCTGCAGTAAAAACTTACAGAGTGTTTCTTCTACAGTTATGTAAAAATGACTTCTGATTTCCAGCTGACCAGTTTCTGCTTATTTGTTTGACCAAAATTAATTTTATTGTCTTTTAGCCTTAAGATACAGCATGCACCAATGTAATTTGAAATGTTGCCTTTTGGTGCAGAACCACCTCTCATTGGCAGAAAAGCCCACAAAGAGGGGAGCCTTTAGTGATCCTCCTCAGCACAACATGGCCCTCTGCCTTCCCTGCCATGCATGCCTACTCTAAAGATCGTCTTTCTCTAATTTTTTTTCTGTATAATCTGACAATCATCTTAAGCACCCAGAGAAGTAAATTGACAGGGCCTTGAATGCTAGGGTGATATTTCTCTCCTGACAGCTCATCCAGAGATAGGAAACTCTCAATACGATATCAGGAGATCTTTTTGCTTGATGTGATGCCT
This sequence comes from Eudromia elegans, assembly GCA_003342815.1. Classification (NCBI taxonomy): domain Eukaryota; kingdom Metazoa; phylum Chordata; class Aves; order Tinamiformes; family Tinamidae; genus Eudromia; species Eudromia elegans. The sequence goes on along the minus strand of PTEX01000046.1, from coordinate 225,632 downwards.
GCAATTGAGCATGCTCAAGATTTAAAGCTGAATTTACCAGATTTAATAAGGATATGACATTGGCTCTTCACCTGACAGTACTTTTTTTTAATCTTTGAATAACATATCATAGTGCCGTGTTGTGACCTAAGGAAGCTCTTTGAGTAAACAAATCATATTCATTGCCGACAGACTAACATGCCTTCCTGGAGTCTATAAAGGTGAGATCTAAGCTAAAATACACACTTAGCTAAAATTGTGAGATAGACAACAGCAGGTTTTTCTTTAAGGATATATTTCTAGAACATTTAAAAATTAACATGCTTAAGATATTATTTAAGGTGCAGTTGTTTATACAGTATCTCAAATGGTTCTTCAACACCGTCTGATCCAAAGGTACTGACAGTTGGAAAAGGGGTCTGCAGCCCAGTTTCTTAAGACAACAGGTTTTTTGTGCTCACATGCTCTAGCTCATACATGCTAGCTGCCTATGCCGAGCAAAGTATTTTTGAACTTATATTTCAACATACAATTTAAATTGTGCAGAAATGAGGCAAAGGTGGCAAAGGTCATCTTGACAGTGAAGTAAAGTTCTGAGGCCTGGATGCTTCTAAGCCACCAGTGAAGACCACATGGATGACAGTGGAAAGGACAAGGAAAAAGCTCATGAGCTGCATGGTCAGGGAGATGGAATCCGCGAGTTTTGCCCAGAGTGTGACATGGAACACAAGTGGATGTTTTGGAGTGCAGAGGGGAGCTGGAAAGGCACTTCCAAAAGGGAAGAGCTTCCAAATACATAACTGCAAACTGAAGGCAATATGGCTCTCACACAACACTGAGGAGCTGAGGCCCGAAAAGCACCTACATTGCTTATGTGCAAGTCTTGAAATTTTTAATGGGACATTTGACAGTGTATTTGTCTGGAAGGGCATATTTCTGTGTTGTGCAGCAGAGAGTAATTACTCACAGATTGAAATGAACAGGACACGTATTGTACCCTTTATTTTATCAACACAATTCTATGATTTGCTCCTCATCCTACAATCTCCTAATGGCATTGTGATGACTGTGTGCGAGCATGGGCAGTCAGAAGGACAATTAGCCTTTTTCAGCTGAGTTAATAGTCCCTATTTACGCTGCTTCCAATTCAGTTTTTAGCTATTATTTATATTCTATTCTATTTAAAAAAAGTATATCTTCTGCAAAACCACTGTCTTCAGCAAAACCACTGTCAGAAATAAGAGCAGTTTTATGAAAACTGAAATCACACACCATTTCTCATTTCAGTTGGATGTGCCTCCCATACTTCGTTTTTGGCTTGAAAGGAAAGCCATTATATTCAGATAATAGTTTTCCCAGCCAAAACCATGCGCTCATATGGAAAAGATTGACTGTTCAAGTCGAGCAAAATCTGTAATCTAAGCACAGTGACATTTTATAATGGAAGCCTGCTCTAAGCGAAGGCATTTTGTTTTTATTTTTAAGAACTCCTGGGAAACCACCAGACTGAAGTATCCGAGAGCAGTGCAGGGGCCTAACGTCTCACAGCACCTCTGACAAGGGCCCTTCTGATGGTGCTGGGAAAGGTCACGGTGTCTGCAGCAGAGCTGCTGCAAATGGCAGAGGTTGTTGTCTGCGAAACCTCTGCCCTAGGAGAGCAGCTGGGTGCATTAATTGGTGAAGTCCTCACTATTGATCCCCCTCAGTGCTTGCTCAGTGTCCCGAGGCTCATGTTACTACCAGCAACAACAACGTGGGTGAGGAGTCACTGCCTTGACCGCGCGCTCTTCAGGGAAGGTCTCTGCTCTGCTCTGGTTCTCCAGGCCCCATGGGCTGGCAGTGACCATGGGCCTGTGCAAGAGCCTTGGGAGACGATCTCCGAAGAGCATGAGTTGCCTGGGAAGCATGAGCGCGAGAGGAGGCGACCCCGAGCTGGTGCTGCTGCTCGTGTCCTCAAGAGACTTCCCGTGCCTCAGAGGGCCAAGGGGCCTGTGCGTATGATCCTCCCCTGCCTAGAATCACAGACTCGTTATGGTTGGAAAAGGCCTTTAAGATCATTGAGTCCAACACCCTGCTGGTTAAATCATGTCCCTCAGTGCCTCATCCACATGTTTCCTGAGCACTGCCAGGGATGGGGACTCCACCTCTCCCCTGGGCAGTCTGTTCCAGTGCTTCCCACTCTTTACCTGTAGAAATTTTTCCTAATATCTAACCAGAATCTCCCCTGATGCAAGTTGGGGCCATTTCCTCTCGTCCTGTCTGTAGTTATTATGGAGAAGAGATCAATCCCTGCCTCACTACAACCTCCTTTCAGGTAATTGTAGAGAGTGATCAGGTCTCCCATGAGTGTCCTCCAAACTAAGAAACTCCAGCTCCCCCAGCTGCTCCTTGCAAGATCTGGGCTCCAGCATCTTCACCAGCTTCGTTGCCTTTCTTTGGACACACCAGTGTCCAGATAGTTACAGGTCACTGTAGCTAGTCAAGAAGATTGAGAGGAGATCTGTTCAATAGGTATAAACACTGGAGAGGAGAATGTAGGGAGGAAGGGACCAAACTCTTCTCAGTGGTGGCCAGTGACAGGACAAGGGGTAATGGTTACAAATTGAAACACAGACAGTTCCATGTACATGTGAGGAGGGTGACGGAGCCCTGGCACAGGCTGCCCAGAGAGGCTGTGGAGTCTCCTTCTCTGGAGATCTTCCAAACCCGCCTGGATGCCACCCTGTGCCCCGTGCTCTAGGAGTCCCTGCTGGTGCTGGGGGTTGGACTAGAGGGTCTCTAGAGGTCCCTGCCAACCTCAGATACTCTGTGACTCTGTGATTCTTGGCCCTGGCCACACAGGCCCTGCATTCACTTCAGAGCCACCTCATGTGTGTCCCGTGAGGCGCCGGGAGGGAGAGGCCTGAGAGAGAGCCCGGCCCACGCTGCGGCTGCTCACTGAGCCCATCGTGGTCCCTGCTGCTCTCAGGGGAGAAGGAAGGGCTCGCACGGAGGGGAGGAGGGTTTGGGGGAGCTTGCCTTCCTATGTGAGAGCCTTTGCCCGGCTCTGTTGTTCCTCCGCTCCCACCACCCACGGCATTTTGGCAGGCTGCTCAAGGAAAACCTTCCCAGTGAGCTGCGACCCTGCGCCGCTGAAGAACTGGAGCCCAGGGCTCGGTCGATCTCTGGTAGCTCAGTTAGAAGGGAAGAGTCAGCAAAGGGCTGAGCCGAGTTTCTCTTTAAGTGACCCTACCAAAGCAAATGTTTCCGAAGACACATAATGTTAGTTACACAGGAAATTGCTACAGGCTTTACTACCACATCGACTAGTTAGTGTGCTCAGTTAGTTGGTTAGTTAGTACTCGCATGTGCAAAGAACTGAAGGAAAACACTGCTGGTAATACATACAGCTCTCAACCACATGTACAGCAAATTCTCCGGTGCAGACGGCGGCAAGTTTGCAATTTCACTCATCTTTAATGTGCTGTACGGTGCCAGTGCAGCTCTCAATTACTACTCCAGAGCAGTTTTGATTTTGTTCTGCTAATGAGCAGTGGAAACGTAAGAAAGAGCGGGTCCTTTGCTTGCTAATCTGCCACGCTACTCACTTCCCCACGTGAATATCCATCTGGTCCCTGTGAGCCTGGGGGTTGTTACTTGTATTCCCTGCAGAGCCCACTCACATGGACCAGGAGGTGGAAGCTCAGGAATTCCGCATGTTGGCAGAGGCTGGCACGGCGCATCTCAGCCACAATTTCACACTCACTGCCCTCCTAGCACCCCGATTCCCCTCCCCAAGCTATTGCTGGTCATTTAGCAGGATGTCAGATATCACATATGATCAGTGAACTACTCCAAATACTATCAATTCTGCTTAGATTTTCAAACAGCTGTTTTTTTGCTTTTTCCACGCTTTTGCTTACTTTAGGGCGCAGCTCCTTTGAACATCCAAACAACTATACTTGATCTACTTTTAAATGCCTTCTTCAAAGTTCTCCTTTGTCAAAACAGCCACAAAACATGTGGCAGAGTCAGCTAGCATTGCATCAACCAGCTGAGCCAAGTGTTGTCTCCTTATTCCCCACTTGACCTGACTTACTGCAGTATGTTTGTCTGTTCTACCAGACTGAAGCCGGCGGGGATGGGGATCCATGTTTTGACAATACCTGCACCAACAGTGAGATAGCAGTCCATGACTAGCAAACAGTCTGACCCAGATCAAATCAGAGCTTTATAGTTTATAATGCCACTGTAAATAAACACCTTCCAGCAGCCACAGGACAACTTTCAAGTTACTGCCTGCCTTCAGGCAGTGGGGCTATGGCAAGCAGCTGTTACTCACATCAGCTTTGCCTTTGCCCCAAGCTAAATCACAAGGGGTGGCCTTTCAGTTCTGAAAGTGGCTTTTCTAGTTGTGGTATATAGCCAATCTCTGCCACTGTTAATATTTTGGGGAATATCTATTCTTTCCCTGTAGCTCTCTGTGTTAAAGCGCTTAGTAAATTTTGCATCCACTTCAGATCAACGCCAGTTCATTTTTTTGATATGCAAGCAGGGTGTGATAGCCAGGGGAACTGAGTGCAGTTCTCTCCAGTTCTGATATTGGGCCACGTCAGGGCAACTGTGCTCTGAAAAGTGACTTCAGGCTTTTGGCTATCTGCATTTGCGATACTGGTGTCAGATACACCAACCTGGTAGCACTTTTTCAGTTCTCCTGAAAGTTGATGCTGGTGACAACAGCCCACAAACTGCTTGGGGAAATCAGTGCCTGTGGCACAACTTGACTCCTGGAGAGGAATTAGCTGCTTCCAGAAGAATCTCAATGAGAACAACATCCACATGTTAAAAACATATTCAGTCAAACGAGCTACTGTCCTTTTAACAACTGAAGTAAAGCGCCAGAGCTCAACACAGCTTACATGAATCCTGCTTGGACAACTCATTAGTGCCTCTTCCAAAGAGGTTCAAGTGGAATAGCAGTTTTCTATTCACATCCACAAAGGTGACCACACTCCTCCTTGCTTTTGCAGGAAGTTCCTTGCACCACAGAAACCTGCACTATTTTCTTGTCCACGTATCTGTGTTAGGGTCCGGAGGCGCTCAACCTCAGCCGCCACGAGCCGTGTTGTTGTGGGGACTCCCAACAGCCTCCCAACAATTTCTCAGCGGAGACCGTACAGCCGGGGACCACTTGCAGTGAGCTAAGGCAAACTCCTGGCTGGGGCACAGTTTAATACTAGATACCACGTGCAGCCATTCAGCCACCGCAGGCAAGGGGTGTCCCCAGTGCTACTGGTGAGGACGGAGATTACCCGAGCTGCGGGAGGCGTCAAGGGGACGCCGCCCTCCTGGACCGTTCCTCACCATGGCCTTTCATGAAGGGCTAGAGGCCCCGAGCAACCTGCCGTACTGTCAGTTTAATGGGGCACCTTTAACAGCACACTTCTGCATACAATGCATTTGACCCTATTTATAACTCCACGTGCTGCAGAGTTTAAGTACACATGTATATCTGTTTAGCTCGCTCTGTGCGTGTGTATGCACATGTGCATGTAAAAAAAAAGGATAGCAGGAGCCGTCTGGGAACGAACAGGCTTTTCACATTAACTTTCTCACAACACCCCCCACTTTTAAATTAGTGAATGCTGCCAAAACGCTTTGAGAGAAAATACTTTGATTGACTAAGTCTCTGCCAAAGTCTCTGAGTGATCGTAACTTTTCTGAAAACGGCTTAAAAGGGCGACAGGCCTGGATGGGTTGAGACGCGCTTTGGAGCACTCACGCGCAGGCCTGCCAGCACCTCCGTGCTCCTCAGCAGCTCCTCTCTGCCAGCCCGGCTGCTGGGGTCTCGAGGACACGCCGCTTAGCTTACTATCAGCACACGCCAAGAGCGCTCCTGGCAAAACGCACGTGGCAAACGGTGCAAAAACAGTAGAATTCACAGAAAACGCACCTCGGGAAGACCTTTTGGTGAGACGTTCCTGCACATGCCACAGACACAAGAAAAGGCATCGATTAGGAAGGGAAAAAAAAATCAACCAAGTTTGACCCATTTCATGAGAGATTTGAATAGTTTATTTTGCCCAAACAGAGCCCTTCAGCATAATGACACATTCATATACACATATATGAACTTTTTTTTTTTTTTGAAACATTAATGTATAATACATTTTAAAATACCAGCTGCACAGGTATTTTTATTTACAAAAATATTCCATACTTATTTTTTTTTTCACTTTATGATGACATAGTTCAGTTCAAGTACATGTAAGTAAAATAACTCTATGCAACCTAACATAGTTGAGTTTGTAACAGTACAGTTTGCAGTTCATATGAAACTATATTTGTAGACAGATGGATTTGCAACCCTACCTAAAATGCATATTCCAGTAATCACCCTCAGAAGAGCTAGTGGGGCTCAGCAAGACTTAACTGAAGAATAAGTTGCAATGATCAAAAAGAAAAAAGAAAACACACATGTACACACTAAGATATACATAAACGAGAACTGCCACACATCAAGCATGCTTACCCACAAGTGGGCCATGTTAGAAAAATTTACTGATGTCTTTTATTTTTCCCCCATGGTGCTGGTACAATGAAACAGTAGCATAACTAGAAAGCAGTATGTTTTCCTAGTTCTAATCACTACAGATAGCAGAGCTCAGGTCTAAAATAATACAGTACTGCTTATTTACACTTTTTTATTATTTTTAAGGGAATATTTAAAACATGTTCCCACCCCACTCCCTTTGCATTACCTATTACTGGATTTTAGTGGTAATCCACATACAACTCCTTACATGTTTTCAACCAAAACAGAGTTTATTTTTGAGTAATTACTTTTGACTGGTAATATGTAGCTAATAAAAACACATATGAGTGTCAAAAAACCCTATGGTTGCATGATTTTTAAGCAAACAATTCCAGGTGCTTTTCTTTAGAAAGTAAAAGAAATATCGTTTGACTCCTTTCATTTGGTTGCTCCATGTTCCTGCCTCAGTTCTTCTTCACTAGAAACTTCACCTTTACACCTGAATTTTGTAATGTGTAAAAGAACCCCAAGAGACACACAGTACACTCATCTGGCTTGAAGCAGTAGTAAAGTAGATGGTATACAGCACATCTTTGTAACACACAGGAGAAACTTAAATTAACCTTTCAATGAAAACTGAAATAAAATCAGTTCAGCTGATTCACTTGCACTACACAGATTTTTTTTTTTCCTCTAGTCTACTTATTTCCTCCCTTTAAATACCATTAATTTCTGTCTACAAAATATTCAGTGGCAGTAGCAAAGTTACCCAGCTCCACCCAGGAAGATGCCCATGCCTTACGCCGGGAATGGGCCGGGAAGGAGGAACAGTGCAGGGAGGGAGTCACCGTGTGACAGAGGTGCCGCCACGCGACCACGCTGCGAACGGGGCGCCGCGCTCACACGCGGCGAGCCGGGGCACGTCCTCAACACCAAACGTGCCGCTTACAGGTAAAGGGCTGAGGCATAACCCGGACTTGTACATCACTGAAAGATCTTCTTCCAGACAAAATGCATAAAATCTTATTTCAGCTTTGGGGGGATTTTTAAAAGTTTGAGGAAAATATCTGAAAAAAGAGCATTTTTCATGTCTATGGGTAAAATAACACTGAAAAAAAAAAAAAAAAAAAACCAAAAAAAAACAACAGCCAGCCACAAACTGCAGCTACTAAGAAAAAAAGTACGTTGGGTTTGTTTTCTGAATGCACCGTCTTCTCTCTCCAACTTCAGGTATTGTTTAAGAGTGTTTAAAACGGGAGGCAAAAATAAGTATGATTATTTTCTCCAAAGCAAAATGGGCTGTTTGTTTTCATTGCTTAGTAACTGTATCATCTCGATATGAGATATGAATGTATTCATAAGCTTAAAACAACTTTTTCTATGGATAATATACACACTTTAAGTACTTTGACTTAAAAATTGAACATAATTCTTTTTAAAATTAAAGGTAGAAGTGTACATATAAAAATTATTTAAAAGTAAAAGTATACTCTTAAGCAGTATGTATAAATATAACAGGTTATTACTGTATTATCTAGTAACAAATCTGAAAGTGTTGCAGTAATTTATAAACTGAATGCTGACACAGGATAAGTGCCTTTTGTTAGATTCTATATTGTATATACTTGTATATACATATTATGCTGAAGAAAACACACATTCCAAACTATAACCACATAATTAGCAGATGTGCCCAAAGGAATCTGTTCTAAACTCTTTATTGAATGTGGGTGTTTATTTACAATTAATGAAGCTGAACTACACACAAATGCAGAAGTAAAATTAAGGAATAAAATATCAAGACTGAATTAAAGTGCAGGAAAATTCAAGTTTAAAGTTCAGGTAAGATCAGTGCTATTAATAAAGCAAAAAAAGGAAAAGGAGAACAAAAAAAAAAAAGGAAAAGAAAATGGAAAGAGGAAATGAACTTGCTTCCAGAAATCCTCCTTTGGATGTAGCTTTCTAACATCACCTGCCATGCAAGTACCACCTCAGACAAAAATCTCTGTATAAAAACAGACAAGGGACACAGCTATATATTACTATATTTTATAACTGACTCTTTTCCTAAGGAACAAATCACTGGAGATGCCTGTGGTGTAACACTTTCAGACTTATTTGGAATACACACATATTTACACACAAAAACATTCAGAAGTTACAATTGGGCAGGACTAAGGTGAAGAAAAGCTTCTTCAGTTTACAGATCCTAATGAGACACACTACATATAAACAGGTAGGTAGCAGCAGTTTCTTGCACTTTCATCAAGAAAATTAAAAAAAGTAATAGCTCAGTTGTATTTCATAGTTTTTCCCAGACACTCTGAAAAAGTTTCACACAACTAAAATACCAGCAAAAGGAAGAGGGTGTTCCCCACCTCCCACGAATTGCAATATACTTAGCTGTACAAAAGGTGCACAACCTACAGCAGAGTAAAATGCACTAGTATGTTTGCATGACCAACTTCTTTCCACAGAGGAACAAACAGAAACGTTTTAGTCTGAAATTGTACGTAGCCCCCATTATTGACTAGACAACATTTGTGCATTCATCTTGTGAGCAAACATTAGAGTAGTTTTCAGACCTAGAAGCATGCTCTGAACATATGCAACAGGAAAAAAAGATGGCACTGTGACAAATTCCATAATACCAAATAAGCTACTACTCTCCTGGAACTGGCATATGCATGCTCATTCCTTCCTATTTTTTTGCTTGCTGGTGGTTGTTTCCTGATGGGAAAAGTAAGTACATTTTTCTTTAAAGCCAAGATTAGCTTCTAGCGAGCCACCATCTGACCGGTACTGAAGAGTACTTTGTGCTGAAGAGAACTTTTGCCATCCATGCCCTCAGAGACCGAGCAGATTAACTATCCAGGATACTTCTATTGCACTTGAATACAATCCATCAGGTCAGATAATAACCAATAATCTGAATTCATAGGGAAGGGGACTACTGTCAGCTAGGTAGTGGTGGTTCTCTTTTTGAAACAACGTGACATCAGTATATCTGCTTCTCTGCTTCCTGGATTTTACACAAAATGCTTTTTATTTTAAATATGCATTAGCTGGACTCTGCAAAGGAAGAAACAACTCTTGTAGAAGCAAAAAAAAAAAAAAATTCATGGCGAGTTAAGTAGCTAAAGCTAATACAGCCTTGGCAGATATGGGCCAAAGCCATCATAGTGCTGCTTGTTCAGACTGTCATGTTCACATTTGTTAAGCTCTTAAATTATGGACATGGTATGGTATATCCTCATCCTGCTAACAGATCTTTTTGTTTGAAACTACATGATGCTATTATACATGAATTGGACAATTCACCAATTTGTGATACGAAGCCCAAGGATAAGGGACAAATTTTAAAATGAAGCAAGAACCATCAGGACCTGTGGAGCTTGGCACCTCTCAAGGGCACTGTCGGCTTGCCCCGCGCAGGAGCCCGCTCCACGCGGCGCTCCCGCTCTGCCGAAGCGAGGGCCTGCCGGAGGCCTCCCAGCGACCATCGCCGCCGGTACCGCAACACCGCGCCTACGGTGGGCACCGCCTCCTACACAGCGGAAACGGGAAGCAGGCCTGCTCGGAGAAAATAATCTACACTCACTTTTGAAGCAAAACATTTCATTTAAGGAGTCTTGTCTCTCTGTTAAAGAGAGCTCTCATGATCCCCACAATTACAGCTTTGGTGCAACAGCCATTAATGGCCTCGCTCGGCTCCGTTATTCAGCCTGCCCGAAGGGAAGTTTCTCACCAATTCCTGAAGCCATGAAAAGGTTTTTAGTGCCCAGTTTGCCACTGTCCACGTTACCGAGGACGCTGCTGTCGAGACTCAATGCAAGCTGCCAGCCAGCTGCCTCTAGTGCCGCAGGGACTGGGACAGGTACTTGGGGAACAGCTCCACTAGAAGGTTTAGAAATCGCCTACACAGCAATATACTGACAGGTATTAAACATCAGATGCTTGCCATTATTCATGCAAAAGCACCTCCACTGAGTGCAAAACTGTTTAAAAACCTGAGTCCAAGATTATTTGATTTGGTAGCAAAGGACTAACGGGGCATCTACAACTTAAGTTTTAAGCAAAACCTGCAGCTATCTCAGCTATTTTAATTAATGGCTGTAAAGATACATTCTGTTAAACATTTGTAAAAATTCACAGCATGAATGGAACCCACAGCCAATTCTACATCTTATACAAACTGAACCAATAACTATTTTTTGGCAAAAACTTGTATTTAAATAAACAGAAGTATTCTCACCACAATGAAGAGATGTTGCCACATTTCACATTGCACAGTCATAACACAAATGAAAACTCCCAGCATGACACATTCCAGTCATATTAATCACTTGACTTTTTTAATGCAAAAACTGTGTATCCTCTTGTTTTGCACTTCACAGAATATGATGTGAATACAAGAATACCAGATCAGGGGTCCAAGAAAAGACTATGCACAGGTCAACTATGTATACAATTTTCAACATGAAATCTTCCAAGCTTCCAGGTTTTCTGATGAAGGAAGTGACAGCAAACTTCAACTCTTCTTCAACAACAACAGTAAATATAATGAGTCCTAGAGAGGGTAGGTGTAAGTCAGCTACTATCCAGCAAGACAAACAACTGTATTCCAGCTCTTGGACCCCTGATTTATTGCCTCTCCTCACAGGAGGGTATAACACTGGCAGCAATTACAATAGCACAAAAACTTTTGGCATATGAAATATTAACACAGGATTGATCCTGCATTGCCCCTGCCCATCTCACACTACTTTTTCCTTTTACTCTTTTTCCATATGTTCAAGTTAACCCGCTCTGTTCCCAACTCTTAGCTAACCAACAGCAAAGAAACACTTGAGTTTTTGTCTGTGTTTCTCTTAAATATAAAGCTCCTCAGTTAAAGCCACCACTGAGGTAAAACAGTGTGTGATTTGTGCTAGGAAACAACAGTATCCAATGATAAATGCTCCTTTAAGCTTCAATGGTCCTGGCAAAAATCAATGAAAAAAACAGAAGATTTTTTCCATCAGGACAAAATTATATAGATGTAACTGATGCGGGTCATCAGAATTGGTACCACTTCTTGTCTTTGTACTTCAACATCATCTAAAAACAAAACAAAAAAAAATCCATTTCTTGTTAGTGGTCCTATAATGTCTCTAGCAGTGCAAACAAATTACAAGTTTACAAGCAGAATTAGAAACAGGGACCCCCGTGAGGCTTCTCACAGCTGCAGTAACCACGTGGCTGAACAGTGAGGGGTCAGTGCAAGGAATTTCTTAATGGTAACCTTGCTGCTCGTCTTGAGAACATGGAGAGAAAAAGAGGCATTTTGAGAGGATGAGAAGGCAGTGCAGGAGTTTGGGGATGGGAAGAGATCTATGTGAGGACGGAAGGGGATAACTATCCTCTGTACTTACTGAAGTAAAAATATCTCGAATTCATGGGATTTGCATTCAGTTGTATCTTTCTTAAGAACCCATAGGAATGACAAACAGCACATTTACTTTTGATACATCTAAATCAGTGACACAGTCTTTAAAAAACAGGAACTTTTATGGATAAACCTATAATATTTGCAAGTCTACATGGCACTGAGGCAGAGGACATGTTTCAGATCAGCATGCTGAATGACAAAAGCTGCTTACATTAATACTTAACTACTAGAGATTACATTTGTCAGATAAAACTCAAGTGTCCATTATGAAGGATATTGCCTTCCCACTTGATATTTTTGCTATGCGTTACAGCACAACAGTCATTTGCAGAACTTGCATTTATCTGAGACAAAAAAAAATTTAATGCTCTCAAAGGACTCACCTCATGAGCGTGTTTAGAGAACGAATCAGCACTGTAAAGCATGGCTGCAGTTTTTTCTTCCAGTTCTCCTAGTTTCTGCCCTCTTTCGTCTAGTGCCAGCCGGGCTCGTGCTAGTTCCCCAACCACACCAGACGCAGCTCCTTTGACACCTTCAATACCCCCAGGCCCTGGGATGTGCTGGGCAAGACTTCTCGAGGCCTTCCCAGACGCAGACTCTCCAACTAGAGGCATTTGGAAAACAGCAAAACCAGAACAGTATCACTACTACGTGAACACCAAAGCAACCAGTTTATAAATATGAATAAATGGCATCATTCTGCAGGGATGTCAAACTCTAAATCATGATTGTGGCTAGAAAGCGCACTCGATACCTGATGTGCTTGGAGGACATTTATTCCAATTGAGATTTGAAGATATATTTCAAAGTTTCTGGACATTTTATAAAACTATAGCTTCTTCCTGGACCAAGTGTGAAATTAAAATTCTCACAGCAGCACTGGCTAAAATCACTGGCAACAATAGAATGGTGCTGGTGAAACGGCTCATTACAACGTGGCTTTCTTTGCTGGAAAGGTGTGGGAATGAGGCAGACAAAAACTGGAAAATTGCTAATACAAAATGTGGTCAATTCTGGAAGGGCTTTGCTGGTGCAAAGCGAGAAGGAAAAAGTTCTTGCTTCCTAATAAGTAATATGGTGTTTCATCTGTGTAAGAGGATTTTTTTTTTTATCTTTTAAATACATTAAAAGGATGCATACAACAACAGTAAAAGATTAATAAAGCTTTAAAAAAGGAGAGAATGAATGAGAAAACAGTAAAAATGGCCAAATCTGAATTCTACTGTCTTATATGGAAATGGCACTGAATTGAACTACCACATGGTCCTGTCCTCTCTGCCATTCCTACGCCAACTCTTCAACAAATCAAACGAAGAAAAAGAATCCAGCGAATGAACTGAAACAGAAAATCAATTTAACTTTGTCACTGTCTAAGGAGGTACATTGCAGAACCAGCCTCTTTCAGTTCAGCACTGTGAATCACAGGCAGTGCCACACACCTCAGGATGAAGAACAAGATCAGCTTTCCCATTTATTATCTGATCATCTTCTTCTGAATAAAAGAGGTAAAGAAGTCTATGAAGAAAATAGTAGCAATCTTTTCCGTTTACTTGTTGGTAAAAGTGGTACAGCATATCAAACCATGAAAAAATATTTCTTCTAATTCCCCTTTTTTAGTTTTCTCTTTGAAAAGATAATGTTATATTAACTTATATAACACATTCCTCTTGGTTGACTGTTTTCCTTGCAGGAAAATACCAGAAAAATAAATAATACAGAAACTTACATAGTTCTTCTCTGTCAAGTGACTGTGCCCCACCTCCAAACAAGCCTTTAAAGAAACCTCTGTTTGGTGCTTCTGGTGTTTCTACAGGAGTGAAGAGCTCACCCAACATTTCCTTTGCAATGAAGAAGAGACAGAGCAAGGCATAAATTATTGCACACACAAATCCATGGAATATTCTTCACTTCAAAGATTTGAATTTTAAAATGAAAATGAGGCTTTAATGAGGATTTGGCTTTGCAGTAGCCAGTCAAGGCTATTTCTGAAGTAAAAAATAACAACAGATCAGGAAATCTGTCACAACCATCTGTTCTGATAGTTATAAGCTATTTGCTCAAGACTTTCTGCAAAGAAGTATGTCTGAACATAGCTGTATCTCCGTCTCCACAACTTGGGCAATATTCCTGATTTGCTTTAGTACCTGTAAATACTCATATCTACATGTGGTATGAAAGCGGGCCTTGCGGATTCCTTCTGCTATTTCAGGATTTTATAGAGCATCAAGCCATAGCTGAGAATCTTACCAAGCCTTTGAGTACCTTGAGCTGGCACTCCCCACATTAAACACTTTGTGCAGATAAAAAGGAAACTGCGTAAGAAACTACATTTCAAATACCTCAGGATAAAACAGTAGCACGTAAGAGAAGGGGAAGTGATTCATCTTGAATCAGGCTCTACTCCGTGGGAAAACTAAAGCATGGTTTACTTTGGGCTTCGGCAAACACAATTACTGTGAGAGCATCATGAATCTAGAACCGGGATCTCTAGGGGTAATTTCTGTAAGGAGATAGAAAAGGTGTTTTTACACATTACCTGAAGATTTTCACAGGTTTCTTGACTGTAGGTGAGCCTCTGTATTTCAGTTGGTGAGACAAGATAGAGTGCTTGTCCATTATTGGTGAAGCAGAAAGTTCTGGCTATCCGCATGTTTGTGAGTGGCAGATAATATACATCCAACAAGGGCCTTAAACTTGGCAAACTTAAGGGAAGAATTGAAAAAAAAAAATCATTAAATATAGCAAGACTGCCTAATATTGATCAAATATGTGGCTTGTAAACCACAATGTACCATTTTTCCTCACACTCTTTACATTGTCTTAATAAGAACAGCTTAAACACAACACCAAGTAGTGCAATTCCAAAAGTCTCTGAAGATAAATATGAAATCTTCCAGGCAGCATCTCAAGAATGAATCTTAGGCATCTGCACCTCAGGGGCCGTTGAAAGTGTAATTTTAATGATTCTCTAAATCATGCAAGACAAATAAAACTGAATTATTATTCAGAGTATTTTGATAAGTACTTGCCAAGAATTTTCACCAAGTCCTCTCTTTCTAATCTCAGGTGAACAATTCTGCCTTGACTAGAAATGAATTTTGAAAGAATGTGCTCCGGAAGGTTGGAAACACGCAGATGAAGCGCTTTCAAAGGAAAACAAGATTTCAGTAGCCTAAACACAACAGCCTGTGAGTTTATGTCCTCGTGTTTTGGGTTGGCTGCATACTTAAGACAAAATCCTCTTAAAGCAAAGGTTGCTTACCTGGTATTTTCTGTTCTGTGCATATAACTGTAGTACTTACTACATCAGCTACTGATGAACAGATGCAGCAGACCAAGGCTGCAGCAATGTTCTTGCTACCAAATATTTCTCTCCCTCAGGGTAGTAAAAAATGAAAATAAGTGACTGAACAGCTAATGTCTTATTAAGCATGACTCAAAGTGAACCAATACCTTAAACGTATTCCTTGTGAAATTTCTGTGATAGCAGAACTTACAAAAGTGCTTAGGCACCACTAATATCAACAATATATTAAGCATTTTCTTCTGCAGATATGGTCTGAGTAAGATTATTATTCCTAGAGACGTAAGTAAGGAGTAAGGGGTCAAAATGAAGCTGAAAGTAATGAAAACCAAAGGTGAGGTAGTAGTAACAACAGTAAGTTTTCTTTTTCTTTTCTTCCCCAAGGTTCAATAAAATTCTTAAAAGTTATGCTGACATTTACTGATTGCCTCCTTGAAGTGTATTTCCATTATAAGAGACAGGAAGGAGGACAGGTAACATGCCTTTGGAAAGAACTCTACAGGTGTGAAGTACAAAGCAATATTGCCTTATAAGTCCACCTCCAGCACTGAATTGCTGGCATTGCATATATTTAAAACAGCAATATTCCAAAGGGTGATGGAGTGAGAGGCCGTGGATTCACTGAGACATCTGTACAGATTCAAAACAAACACTGGATCACGTAGGATGACCTCAGAGACAACATTTTCAGAGTATTAAACCTGTAGCATTAACCAATCTGTAACATATTTGTATCAGTTTCAAGCAGAATGGCAAGTTTCATTTTAACTTTATAATCGGCAGATAAGTATTTCAAAGCCAATGGGAACCTCTACTGCAACACCGTGTAGCTCTCTACAGAAGAACTCTTCCCAGAGCACAGTAAGTGTGCTTGGCAGCAGCAATTCGCTTCCTCTCAGGTCAGTCACCAGGCTGCTCCTCACTTGGCAAACCAACGGGGCTGCTACCAGAAAGAGCCATTTCAAAAATAAATTAATCTTATTCTAATAAAGTCACGTGCTGTAACAGAAGAGCCAATTTAAGTTGGGGAGGGTGGACAGATTAATACTTAGCAGGCAACTTCCCTGCACATTGCAAAAATTTACTATCACAGAATCACAGAGTGCTTAAGGTTGGAAGGGCCCTCTAGAGATCCTCTAGTCCAACCCCCCTGCTCCAGCAGGGACCCCTAGAGCACGGGGCACAGGGTGGCATCCAGGCGGGTTTGGAAGATCTCCAGAGAAGGAGACTCCACAGCCTCTCTGGGCAGCCTGTGCCAGGGCTCTGTCTCTCTCACTGCTAAGAAATTTTTCCTCGAGTTCCTGTGGAACATTTGATGCTTCAGTCTGCGGCTGTTTCCTCTTGTCCTATTGATGGCCACCACTGAAGAGGCCGATATTCTTAATTTAGCAAATTCTCCTCCATGCAAAGTCCATTGCAGCACAAAAAGGCCCTGAGGAAAGTAATATTCACAGCAGATATTTAAGCTCGTGGAGTATCTTAGACCTTCTGATCTGCAGAAGATGGAAGGAGCTCCACACCTCTGTTGTCCGGTTAGTATCAGTGGCTGACATGAACACAGAAGACTAAAACCTTGTAGCCTTTAATAAATCAGATAAAATCTGAGATTATAATTACAAACTGCACTGAAACACAGCCTTTTGCAGAAACCTGAGGGAGTGTGACTAATAAAAAATTCTCCCATTCATTACAGTGTATGGTAATCAATCCCATAGCATTGTGTATATCGCCTATCGATGCAGAAGTCTACGGCAACAGATCCAAAGCTACAGAAATTAGCTGGTAGACTGAAAATATCTTTCATTTTTGTAAGAAAGAAGAATAATAAAACCTGTAAGCAGTAAGGTCCTTGTCTGTGTTTGTCAAAATAATTCAAGCTGGTTTTAGTTTCAAGTCTGAATATTTTGTTCAGTTCTTGATGCCAATCTTAGTTAACAGAGGATTTTCGTTTTGTGCTGAAATGAGTAATAAGCAACACATGTGCAGATCTGCTCAAAACACGCTTTACAAGAACACCACCTAACATTTGAAAACTAAGGCTTCTGAGCACGAACTAAAAAGAAGTGCCCGCAAACTGAGGCGTCTTTTATTTTTTATTTATTTTTTTGTTCCTCTCTCGTGAGAGATAACTAGAGGCTTTATTCTTTGGTCATTTTTATTTTAAGCATTCCAAACACATTGATCACACTGGCAGCTGACTATTCGCATAAGCAAAACAGTGTCTCAGATAGGAGGGAAACACTTTTCACACATTGCTCTCACACACACGGGTTAATATGAAGATTAGTTAGTTCCACACTGTGTTTACTAGTTCTGACTGTATATTAAGATGTTAAAGCCCCTCCTGAAAAAAAAAACAACATGCTGCGGAAATGTTTTGTAGAGGGGATAACGGCAGCATGCCAGCCTTTATGGAACTACCTATAGAGAAGCGCTACGAGGTGGCAGACGAAGATCAAGAGTAAGGACTTGTGTTTGGAAGGGGAAAAGAAGGAGATGTTGTTTTTAAAATAACTTCTCAAATTACTCCTTGCTAATTATTATTTGCCTTAATTTCTGGCTTGCAAAGTTCACAGTATTAAGGAAGGACATCTTATAAGATGCTATAGGGTACCACCTGTTTCAAGAATTTGCAAAACAATATCAGATTTTTGTAAGATTTAGTTTAGACTGGAGAAAACAGATTCCCTTCAAGAACTCACTGGAAATGCTTGCTCATTTCTCTAGAAATAGCACTCACTGTTTTTTCCCCCCAAGTCCAAGATATTAGCACTCGGTTGAGATTTAATGTACATACAGTAAACATAATAAACTCTCTGTGGGTTTTAATATGAAGGGAAAAATATTTGACAGCTGAATAGTATCAAGTTTAGTTTCCTTTAGGGAAGAATAATGCTTACCCTTCAGACTACCTATCTCTCCTGCCTTTCTTCTGCACATTTTCTCCCCTCTAGAAAACCTTAAATATCCCTATCTGTGGGCTCCACTCACGATTTTCTTCTTCTGTACAGAAGTCTAAAAATCAGTAATAAAATACATGGATTAATCTGGACCATAGAGTTTCAGAATAAGTGAGGGGTGGAGAAGTTACTCTTTCCAAAGGCTTGGATGTCTCCCAAACAGGAGACATCACTCATCTCCACATCCAGGAGACATCACTGCATCTGTTAGATATTTAACTTTTTTTTTAAAAAAGAATCAAGAACTACAATTATTTAAAACAAAAGTTCAGACTTAGTGCAATCGTTAGCTGTACTAAATCCATAGCCAGGTATTTGATATTCTGATTTTCTATGACATGCTTAAGCTCCCTAATTGATAATAATTTCATGTATGAGAGGGTTCGGTTCTTATCATTTGTATTGCTCCCATATGAGAGGGTAAACTTGGATGGAAAATTGCTCTCCAACTTCTCTTAAGTATTTCACAGCAAGACATCTGTAAATACAGGAATTATTTACATACAATATAAAATTATGTTTATGTTGGACGTTATTATTTTCTGAAAATGACCAAGAACACTACATTACAAGAGGTCAGCCATGCTCAAATATATTTGTTGATCTACTAGCAAGATGAGCAGCATTTTCAAGAGATAGTTAGAATACAAAGCATACTGAGTTACCAACAGACTTAATCAGGACTTACTTTTAATTACAGTATGCCTGAACTTTAGTTTTATTCCTAACCATTTCCTGAAGAAGGGAATATCTATTTCTGAATCTTCTGATTTGAATGCCTGATTTCACAGCCTTAAAAATAACCTTTTGTTAAGTTTTACTGGCACAATTTTATAATGCATTGTTCAATATTATTCATGGCTAATGGCAAGACGAAAATGTAGATGCAAGTATAAAGCTATATGCACATTTTTTTTTCTACTGCTGTACAGCAAAAAATAGCATTTGCAAATATTCAAGGAAAAAGCTATGTAGAAATTGCATAGTTCATGTATAAGTACCTTCAAACATTACTTTGCACAAGCTTAAAATCAGAACTTGCACTCCTCATTTTATGACTTATTCCTACGCTACAACTGCTAGCAATTAATCTTCACCACTATAGCCTGAGTTTAAGGCCTTGGACACGTGAGCAGGCTATGCTGCAAACAGAACAACTGAGGCAAGAGTATAAAGCAAACAGCACCACAGAAATATACTGAGTTGTAGTGAGTTACTAGGTAAAAGTCTGCTTCAAGGTCATTTTCCCTATGCACTTGAGACCATCTTCATCAATGCCAGCACCTACCCATGTTTGAAACTTTCTCCATTTGTTAAATCAGGATAGCTTGAGTTAAAACACTAACTTTGCCCATGTGTCAAAGCGCTAATTAATAGGAATACATAATCAACATGATTAATTTCCAAAATTTCTAAGGTTCATAATTTGAGTAAATAAACATTCTTTTTTCTTTATGTATTTATGGAAAAAGAAGGTTTTTATCTAGAGGAGATAAAAGCTCTCTTTTTCCTTTTAATATTTAAGTTACTATTAAACAGGTCTTACCTAAAAGTCATAATATGTCCATTGGCACAGAAGCATGCAAGGCAGATACTGTTACTCAACGCCACTATATCGCCGCGAAGAACAAAAGAAGTCTCTGTTATGTTTTGCTTATAAATACAGTTCTGGGATGGCAGTGAGATAACTTTTGCTTGCTTTTCAGAACATATCACTGCATATTGGTTTTCACTGATTTCCTGAGAGGAAGAGGGGGACACCGAGACAGGTCGCCGCTTTTTCAATTTATCTTTTTCATCTTTGTCTTCAGGAACGTTGTGTTCTCTCCAGGGTTCATGTGCTGGCGGGACCAAAGATCCTGTCGTATCCAGAAAAGCCATTCTCAAGATTGCCCCTTTTAGCCTCAGAATGGTTCCTAGGACACACAAGTTGAGCAGATTTCTAAGACAGTTCTCCTAAATTGCTTTCAAACTACAAAATATTATTATTTTTTTAAAAGCTAGCAAAACAAAAATGAAGAACTTAGACTTGTCTCTGTAACGAGATACAGACTTAGCAAACCCTCTCGTCGTTATTCTGAAAACCCCGGAGGCACACGCCTATGCAAGAAAGTGTTAGACCTGTTTCCAAGGGTTAAGGGTATACATACACTCCACTAACCTCAATGGAAACAGAACATATATTAAGAGACTTGTGCTGGAATGAATATTCATATTAAAGTTCAGTGTCACAAACGCAACTCATTTCATTGCCTCCTGAAGAGTCGTTGCATGCTGAGTATCTATAGCAAATCCTATTAGCCAAAGGAGAACATCTGCTTTTTCTTCAAAACGTACAGGTTCACAAGCAAGCAGCTTGGGATTTACCTGTAGTCCACATTTTAGTACACTTCCTTCCCTCTAGCCTAAACTTAAAAAGAACTTTCTTTCACGGCGGTTCAAATCAGTCTCTGTGTGCCATATTCTAGGCTAGTACCTTTCTTTTTATCTTACTCCAGTGTTCATTCCAATCCAAGGAGAAACATGAACGTTTCATAAGCACACATGAAATCACACAGGGCAGTATTTTCCAAGGTTCAAGCTGCAGATTCAGGGGTTCAACACACTGTTCTGTCTGCAGCTTTGCCTTTATCACAAAGCATTACTAAGTCTGACAAGACCGTGCTAGACAGACACAACCCAAGCACATCTTAGTCACCAAACTATTCCAATTACATTTAGCACTGCAATTTGCGTGTCTAGAACACATCTCAGTTTAGAGGGGAGCCATGTAACATATGCTGCATGACCCTGTCAGCAGGAAATAAAAATCTATGCCTAACAGGGTATTCAGGGATATATAATACCCCTGTTCAGGCAATGTTTTGCAAACCACTGAAGTGTAATTGCAACCAAATCAGTTGCTGTGGTTGAGAGAAACAAGCCACAAGATGCCTCACGGGAATCTAAAGGAATTTTATCATTGGTGTTTAATAATAGTTGTTCAATATATAACCCTTAATTTTAATTCCTTTTGCATGACACACTAAATTTGAAAGTTTCCTACCTTATGATAAAAAAATAAAGCATCTAAAATACTCTTCTGCTATCCCCTTTTAGAATTTGTCATATAGTGCATCACTAGTTCCTCAACAAGCACATATTAAAGTGAAGTTTGAATACTATGTAAAACCTTACTCTTAATTTGGCAACTGCATTTAAAACTTCAGTAATCAAGTCATCAGAATTGCAAACCTTCTTCCTATATTAATTCAATTCAATATTAATTACCAGTTATGTTCAATATTAATTACCAATTAAGTCATCGTCAAGAAAAACAGAGTTCCTTAAGGGAAAAAAAAGGGCCATCAATAGCAACAACGATACCCTGCCGAAGTTATTTCGCCTGTCTGCTTCGTACATACCACTAGGAGAAACGATCACCGGCTGAAGAAGTCTCTGCTCTCCTCCTGGGGGCAAGTTCAGCCCAATGACAAGCACGGTGCCCAGGGTGGTTCCAACCCAGAGGCAAGGCGAAGGCGACGTATCCGCCTTCCTCGTGAACGTCTCACAAAAATGAAGCGCTGAAATCGCCTCGCGCGATTCCTTGTCAATGCTAGTAACGCTGGAGCTCCGGGATCGACTGAAGGAGTTGTCCTTGACATCTGAAAACAAACCAGTATTAATTAAAATCATGGAAAAGTACAGGGGTTACAAAAACAAACAAACAAAAAAAAAGACTTTTGTTTTGTAGCATGAAGTAAATATTAACTATCAACTTTTTTTTTTTTTTTTTAATTATTATTACTTTACTTTATCACTTCTCCTTTTGGTCTTATTTTCTACACTGTGTCCTGAACAAAACACCCAGTCTTTCACTTCAGAGATAGTCACGTTGTAATTATCACGGACTACTGGCATAATTGCTTCTCCCTTCTTGGGACAAACTAAGAGAGTCATCACTGAACAGCAGGCGTCCTTTAAAAAACAAAATTACAAGGCTCATTGCTGATTAACTTCCTGGTGGATTTATCAGATTACATCTGTTGGCTTCTAAGGAGTATGGTTTAATGATCTTATGAGTGCAAATATTTTAGGTTAAAAATCCCAGTGACATTCAGACAGCAAAGCTAAGACATGGCTTGTACTGCTTTCCAATAACACATCCAACTTTTGGAGATTTTAAGTGAGGAAGTCTAACAGTTTATTTGCATAAACCTGAACAGGTTTACTCTTTACTCTTATGCAAATAAACCTGTAAATAAAAATATAAAATGCCACCAAATGCTGTCTGGCACAGGTATGCAAATCTGAAGATTTCTGTTTTGAACACTGTGCCAAGTGGCATTCATAAACTTTTTAGGAAGTCTCACTTATTTTTTAGCAATTCAAGTTATCGCAACGGAGGGTGAATTCTAACACTAACCACATGGTCAGACCAACAACCATGCTGCTTCATTCTAGTTGTTCTCTATTTTTCATGCCTTGTCTGTACACGTGGTATGTAACATTCCAACACTTCCAAATTTATCTGTGTGCTCGCGTACTTTACTTTCCCAGCACATCATTACAACATTTTAGCACAACAACCTTTAGCCATGTAAGTTTGAGGTAATTTATACTATGACATTTGAAAATGAAGATTATTATTTTAGATCTTTGAGTAGGGTACAGATACAACTGGCAATCTTTAACAAGATTAACATCTAAGAATAACTAACTATAAACTTCCTCCAAATAACAATATGCCAACTTCATCAAATTATTGTAAAAATTTCTATAAAGAACATCTGAAATACATTTGAAAAAGCATATTATCTAGACTTCAACTGACTAAATACAGTAGTAGTTGACATAAATAGCAAATTTCTCTAAAATGAGACCTATCTCAATCCACAGATAGAAAAATTACTCTCCCAATGAAATTTAGTCGAATGTAAATTCAAAGATTGTAAAAGGAATCTAAGCAAATCATCTCAGATTGGACATGTAGAAGGTTACACTTAAAAACAGTGGAAAAAAGGTAAATCCAGGGAAGACAGTGGAAACAATTATTTCTTTTTAGTTTTTTTCTAATGACAGCAATAACCTCTTAAGATGCACATTCCTTCAGGTTTGAATATTTACCAGCTTGTAATCTTTTGATCTGTAATGTGGATTAATCAGTCTGAATATAATCATATACTAAATTCTTCTGATATTAATATGCATCTGTACAGAAGAAAAATGTATGCAAACCCAATTAAGAAAAAAATGGAATACAGTTGAGTTGCATTTTTATATTCTGCATAGACCAATAACAGTGAAGAAATGCTAACCTAAATTCCAGCAGCTCACTATAACTCTGGGACTAAACATGGTTTCTTTAATTCTCTCTTTTTCTAAGTTAAAATTTGCGGACATACTTCTTGCATGCCTTATTTGAATAAAGATCTTTCTCTTTTTCCTGTGAAAAATAAAGGTTACTGCAACAAGCATAAAATTATATGTGCATTTTTGAGTTGAATATTTGACATATATGAGTTGAATATTGAGTTGAATATTATACTGGTTGAGTATTTGACAAGCATGTGTACAAATGTCAGAAGTACTAGAATGAAGAGAGGAGAAAACAAAACAAAATAACCCAAACATCCCAAATAACTGGCCAGACAGGATCCGTATTGTGAAGAGTGCCGTATTGCTCATTCGGAAAGAGCTGGGGCTAAAAGGCTGAACTGCATTAGTGCACATTACTCCACCTGAAGTCAGGGAAGAATCTAAGGCTTGTTCATGGATTAGTTCCAGATGGGAAGGAAGCAGCAATGGGGTGGTGACCCACTACAACACACCACTTAATCAGAAGGATGGAAGATGAGGGTTTCTTGAGCAACTGAACCAAAGGACCTAGCAGTACCGGTACCATAATCATCTAGATTGCAACAATGAGAAACAATGGAACAATGCAGGCAGTCCAACTGAGACCTGATTTACGCTGAAGCTAACTTCTGTTTTAGAAAGTGAAGGATAACCACAGAATCAAATATTCTATATTTTCTCGTGCTTAATTAGGGAGGAAAGAAGGATGACAATGATCTAAAGATAGAAAAGTCATTGGAAAGAATATGAATGGAAGAGCAGGGTTCAGGAAGCCAAGGAAAGAAATGTCAGAAAGTGATAAGGATAGTGAACTTGTGGATAAAAAAAGCAGCGTGTCAGCTATTTCCTAGAGCGAGCAGAGAAGGCCACAGAAATGACCAAGAAAATATGAGCAAGCTGACAAGCAACGAAGCACACGATGCACAAACTATGCCAGCAGGAGAAAGGAAAGGAAGCAAAACGTCACCACAAAATACTCTTATTGCCTGAATAAGTTCTTTACGGATCTAGAAAACTGAAGACCATTGTTTATGGAATAAAATGATGCATGTAAGTACAGAAAAGCACACAGCGACAAAAATCGAGCCAAACAAGTCAAAGCCTGTTACAATTAGTAAGGAATAAAGTATTTTAGATTATGTCAAATGTGAAACAGCAACAAAAGAAAAAAAACACAAAAATTTAATTATTTCAGTAGAAAGAACAGAGAATTTTAGATGATGTGGAAAGTGTTGAAATGACTTCAGCATCTTCTTTTCTCCAGACTTCAGGAAAGACTGAAGACAACCACTTCTAAGGACTTAATGTATCAGAGGTGGGAGTGGAATAAGAATAGGAGGAGAATACGCAAGACTACAAGTGTAATATGCAAGACTACAAGTGCTTTTCAGTTTGAGACGTTTGACAAAATTCACCCTACACTAAAATCATCCCTAAACAATTACTAATTATAATGGAAGAACATGCACAGATTGAACAGACCAAAGTTGAAATTTTTTGGTGCCAAAAAGGCCACAGCTGAATATCCACCCCCACCCCAAGACACAAGGTATCTAGAAAGATGAGAAAACCTCAGAAAAAGTCCAGGGAATAACAGAAGCCACCCTACATTTAGACAACGTGACTTATAGAAAAGGAAAATAATGCTGTAAAGAAACGTATAATCAAAAATCGATATATCAATAATCAACTGTTGATCGGCAAAAGATTGAAGAATGACACGACGATAAGTTTTCGGTATCACAAAAGGTGCCTAACAAAGACATGAAGCATGTGTTCACTCTGGGAAGGGCAAGGGAAAAAAGGTAATGTGGAAGCAAAGATTTAATTTGGATTTGGGAAATTTGTCTGATTATAAAAATACTGGAACTTTGTGCCTGGGATTTTTCTTGAAACAAATCTATTGGAGGCTCATGCATTCATCAGAGGTCAATCTGTCAGTCATTTGGATCCTCGCCATAGGAATGGATTAAAGGATCTCTGGAGGTTCCTTCCAACTTCCCATTTGTTTGAGTGGAATAAGCTGTAGCTTAATTCTGGGTGGTCCAAGCCCGAGCTTTCGGGATACTGCCAGCCCCATCCACTCTTTCCACATTGACCGTGGGTGCTGCCAAACACGCCGTTCTGCAGCTGCCACCGTGCGATGCAGGCCTGCCTTGCCGTGGGGGCTCTGCTGCATGGGGGCAGGCAGCTGGGGCAGGCAGCTTGCAGGATGCACGCTGCATCTGCTGCTGCTGTAGGTCTACAGCTGCACCCCGGCGTCTGCAGGGGAAGAGGCAGGGGAGCTGGAGCCCATCTACAAGCTGGCAGTCATATTGTGATGACAAACCAAAAAAGAAAGAACTACTCATGTGTACGCTGTTTTGTTTATGCAGCAAAAGACCTTAAATACTAGATTTTTTTTTTTATTTTATTTTATTTTAAACAATGGAACAGCTTATTAAGCAGGGACTGTACTTTTTCAAGAAAATGAAATTCTCATAGACTGGTAACAGCTGTATGTTATTTTCATGTATACAGAGTGGCCACAAGACAATTAACATTCTCCAAAGTATGTCCCAACTTCTTGTTGAATAAATCTCAGTATATCCTGTTACTCCTAAGATACCTCATTTTTCAATTCAGATTTTATCAGGCAATTCTAAACAGGCAAGCTAAATTTCCTTACAATACCTTACCTGTTTATTCTTGCTTCTGCTATTACAACACTATTGTTAGAGAATGACAGATGCCTAAAAATCAGGACAAAATTGCGATAAGCCATGTACAAAATTTGCAGGCTTACCTTTTGATGGCAGCAATGAAATTTTGTGCCTGAGAGGCTCCCAAAAGAGTTAAATTATAATTTTAGTTCTACACTTGAGACAAATGCAACTGAAAATCATGATAGTTTATATAGCTTAGGAATTACTTCAAAGTACTTGCATTCTGTAAAACAGTTTCAATAAAAATAAAATCAACTATGTAAACTTACCTAAATCAGGCTTTAACTCAGTTGGCAAACTTAGCTTCCTGGACATCTTTGCTGTAAAGTGAAGTATATCTTTTTTTTAAAAAAGAAGAAACATGATTCTGCTGGCCTTTACTTGCCTCTTTCCAAATATTTAATATATCATTGCTCATTACATTAATTGCAGCACTTAATAAGAATTCTACTAGAGCACAGCTTGAGTTTTAGGAGCGCGGGGCATAAGGTAGAACATGGAAGATATCAAAATACCCCAAAACATTATATGATTCTTTTGCCAAATTTCATTTCCCCTCAGGCATCAGAGAGAACTGGACAGATTGGATATATTTAGCTTTGGCTCAAACCCAAGTTTTCTCTCCTCTCTCCCACGGTGACTTATGCACACTCTCAGCTTCTGCAAGAAGGTACATCAAAACTTAGCTGAAGTTTACACCCCATTCACTCTTCTTCTGCCCTACTTCCCCATCAAAGCCCAAAGAGTTAAAATAGAAACAAAAAGAGGAAATTTTAATTACACTAATAATTTCAATATAAATGCACAAAATAAGCATCTGAGATGCCACGAACAGTCTTACAAGAATGGAAAAATTACAAAAGATAATTATAAAATCATCAGCAAAGAAACATTTGCAACATTGTCAAATGAAAGACAGTATTTTTTTTGTAATATTACTCAAGCAAGAAACACAACTTGAACTCATCATTGACTTGGAAAATTTTATTTCTAGGATGAGAAAGCATGCAGTCCATTTTCAGTGCTGTACAGAATGCTAAAATATGCTGCTATAAGAACATTCACTAGTTAACTGAAAACCTTACATCACTTTCAACTTTCTTTCAACAATTAACAGAAAAACTTTGATGTACCTCAGCTTCTGGACCAGGACTTTAATTCCCAGCCATGTGCTCAACTTCTGGTATATCATTTAGGTTTTCATTATCTGATAAGGATAATACTTCATTACCTGAAGTACATGTCAAGAACGGCCTCATAATTTTAGGGACTGCCTTATAACTAATACCAATCATAAGGTAGACTGAATCTTGCAGCTCCTCTCTAAAAATGAATTTACTCTGATTTTAGATAATTGGAATGAGTACATTTTGTCCAGATACTCAAGAACAGTGTGTGATTTAAAGCTACTCTCACTCATAGAAGAAGTGAGATACACTCATCAATATTGCAAATACTAGTTATCTGGACAGCTAAACAGTTTTATTCCTGTCATATCCTATAAAAAATTTGAGAATAGGACACAGGAAATAAGATAATTTCCTTCATGTGTCAATGCTACAGCGTATGTTCTGTTCATATTAAACTGAAATTACTTACTCTCAGCTTGCAATACCAGAGTCAACAGTGTTCTCAACGCAGGCTGAAACCAAAAATGGCAGTCCAACCACGTATTTTCTACCTAACCCTTGCACTGGTGCTGGCATCTGTCTGACCAGATGGGGAGGCACGACCAAAATTCACCTAAAGGAAATTTCTGCCGAGGGCTGTTTCGAGTGAGATCAATTCCCATCCCGGCTCAGAGTTCAGCTAGACGAATGGCAGACCTGTGGTACACTGCTGAGCTGGCCACTATTTGCTGCCACCTGGAAATTACATCAGCTTGAAAAGAGATCATGTAACCTCACCTGGAACTGTGCATTACAGGGTAGCATTGCTAAAAGTTGTGAATTAGTGCGCTCTGCACAAAAATTACATTTTAAAACACACATTAGTGTGACAGAGCACTCAGTAATTCAAACATAACGAGGAAATTTATTTAAATAGCACTAGTGCCACCTTGTGCTTAAACAGGAAAGTGGCTCAATATTTAACTAGAAAACACAACTATTTCAACAGTTAAATCGTTTTCAACTAGCATTTCTTATTACAATAAACTGCATTCATCGTATCTGCCTGATGGTTTTCAGCAGTATTGGAAAACGTAGTTTATCCACGCCTCGAAATCAAAGAGAGCAACGTGTCAGCTTTAGGCCACTTCTACCACACAAGAAAGAGCAGAGGAAGGGAGAAAGGAGATGAAGATTTACAGGGAGAGCCCTCAGAGCCCAGCTTTGTATGTTTTTCCCCTCTGTAGGACAGGCAACGGTGACTGCTCGTGCTGAGTGTGGGTGGCCTTGAGTAGTCACTACCACACACTTTAATACCCCTCTTGGTGGTGGCGGTTGCTGCAGCATCCAGGGCTGAGCCTGTCTCTGCAGAGCTCTGCTGGGAGGCAGAGCCAAAGCCTAGGAAGCCGTAGGGCTCCTCTTGGCATGCTGGCTGCTGTAAGCAACCATTATTTTGTCTATTTGCTTAGACCTACACTTCATACCCCTCTAATGGAGAAAACCTAGTGACACACATTCACATTCATATTCTCTAATATATATCATTAAATACAAATTTTATACTAAGGATGCCACTGCAGAACTGTCCAAAACACAATATTCAGGGTTTTTTTGGTGTTTTCTCAGAGGTTAGTCTTGACAGGGAGCAAGTTAGAACATGAATGGTTCTCTTGGCATAACGTCTTACATGTCAGCACTGTAGGCTCAACTAATTCAACCAAAAATACCTTGAAGGTTATCTGAGACGTGCCTGAACTATCAATAGGAAGCAGTGGTTTAAAAGTAATAGTTATATTTTATTTGCAATAGATTTCCCAAGGTACTTTTTAAAGGATTACAATAAATAGCATTTAATTTATAAGCTACAGACTGACTTCACAAACATTCCCTATTTAAACAATCTGAACTGTTCCCTTAAAAAAATCTCTAAAGATTATAAAGGAGACAAGTGCCTTTGTGCTTTGGCAGACAATAGAAGAGCTTAAAGAAAACAATATTCATTTAATATTTAATGAGAAATATCTAAACAGCTTAGAATTATCTTTTTGTTCTTATCAATGTTCTTTAGACATATCCACATTCCCAAATTATTTTAAATTGAAGTATATTAATGTTTGATAGTTATATAGTGGAAAAGAATTAAATTACACAATTTCATGATGTCTAAAGAATTGACTATTGTACTTCTGACAGTTAAAAAGAATTAGATTCACAACACTGAAATCTGAAATTTTGATACCCTTAACAATAATGAAATCACCTTATAAGAGAATGTATGTAAAGGGAGCTACATGATGTATATAAAATTATATCAGACAAAATATTATAAAATACATTTAATAATACTGTCAATCAGTCCCTCTCCGGCTTTACAGTAAACAAGAATTTAACATAAGCGTATTAAGCTTTGATTCTGTGAAAACAGCATTAATAGTGTTAAATTTTCAAACAGTATTGACATTATCTAGTCATATGTTTAGTATGTCTCAAATGTGAAAAAAATCTTACATTGCTATTATCAGCAGGAAATTCGGAATTACAGAAATTCACAATTCTGGCTATTAGTACTCCAATTAGGTTTGCCTACTACTTTGTGATTGCTTTTAAACTGAGCAGTTGCATAAAAGAAACAAAGCCTATAATTTCACTGAATAGTATTTAACATAACAGTATTTAACAGAAAGCAACAGCTATAAGAAGCATCTCAGAGTCTGCAAGACTTTCCATATACCATTACTACGGTCCTTTCCAGAAATGGAGGACAGAGCATTTCTACAGCTTTGACATTATTAGTAGTGATATATTTAGTCTGACTCCTCTCTTCACGTCCAATAATTATCTTAATAAAACATGGGTAAAACAGCTTAGACCTCCCTTCAGCTGAAACTGGATCAGAAAGCCTTTCTACAGTAATGATACCTCGGCCTCAGAAATTAAGTATTTCCTTTACTTTTTCCTCCTGTAAATCCATCTAGATTTTAGATACTTTTCTGTATTCCTCCAACCCAGTACATTATGTATAGTTTCAAACATCTGCCATTTCTAAGAGAAATGGATGGCTTTTGACGCTTTAATGCAAGAAGAATCCTGCTCATGATGCTGTCACTAACAATACAAATCTATAGAAATGAAGATGAATCTGTGCAGGTTAAAATAAAATCATACAAATAGAGAATAATGTTGTATTTCTAAATGCCTGCACATTGATGTTGGTCTTTAGATACCACTTTAGAGTCTTATCACTGAAATAAAATTCCTTCTGCTTCCTTTGGAAAATGCTAGATTTCCCTCTCAGGTCTTCTCTTACCCACTCTTCCAACGTGACATGTTAGAAAACCACAGGAATGCTATTCTTAGCAGCTGATATTACGTATGTAAATTATAATTTTTGTTCTTTTTGCAACCCATTTGATAGATTGTACTTCATGCAAGGAAAAAAGAACCAAAGCAATTGCACTGTATGCCACTGCAAAGAACCACCTCCACGTCACATGCATCAAACTCCACCTGCACAGCTGATGGAGGTAAATTGTTGGGCGAGAGGATGAAGTTGATGTCAGTAAGCGGCATACATATTACATAGAATTAATTGTCCAGTCACATTCAGCTGAGTACAATTCAGCTTTAAATGGTGAAATGTAAAATCACACAATCATTAATATCAAAAAACTGGCAAAGCATTTTGCCATTCTTCAGCTATTCAGAAAAGTTTAAAGTTCAGAAAGACCCATGCAGAGTAATCATGCCAACTATAAAAGAAGACAGTGAAGAAAATACTACTTGTAGGGCATCCAACTACTCAAAACTCTTAAAAAATAAGAAAATCAAGTAAAAACAAATATAAAAACTGTGTAAATTACACAAATCTCAAAATATGGACTTAGTGAATTACACATCAAATGCACTGCTGTCTCAAAACAGCATTTAACCTACTTCCTAAAGAAGTTACTACTACTTGTAAATACGTGCTACATTAGTTCTAAAAATATTCACAACTGCTCCTTTCCGTTGGAAAGGAAAGGTTTCAAGCTGAAACACACACCAAACTTTCCATAGAATTATCATTGGCAGGTTTTATTAAGGTGATTAGGAAAAAAAAGAAAAAAGAAAAAAAAAAATGAAGCCATGCACAAACATACCAGTCCAAAACAAAGGCAAAACAAAACCTCCTTTTCTGCACAAGTCTGGAAGGAATGGCCTTCAGATAAAAGGAAAATATTACCTCATCAACTAGCACTGACATAACATGCACAAAATTCAATGACGTTTTTCTCAATAAAAGAACTCAGTGCAAGTTTCCCGTTAGGCTGTATATCCTTCAAGAAAACATATTAATGAGTATTAACGTGCATTGTACTCTGTTTTTCAGACACAGATGAATGACATAGCGATACATTCTTGAGGGACATTTGCTCCCTGGAATTATTCCTAGGTTTCTACTATCTCGGAGCTCCTCCGCCCGTGATTATCAGCACGGTTGCCAGTACCAGGCGGATCCCTCCTCCACTCCTACATCCCACCTTTCAGTGCACTCCTGTGAGCAGGGCCTCATATCAGCCTAGTGCTGAGGAAAGGGCACTCTCCCTCCCTTTGCTCAGGTTCCAAAGGATCTCCTGTATCTTAGCAATATTTGCCTCTGATTTTTGAACGATTTTACCTCTCATGCACTAAACTGTGATGGAAGGGAACCAACCATTAATACTGTAGGATAAAAGTTAAGTTGTCAAAGAGTAAATTGGAGGCAGGACACAGGAAGAGAAATCTCCTGCTATTCCCTAGCCTTAATTTAAGGTGCAATTTATAATCTAAGAAATTATAGTTTAGCAAAGTGTCACTATAAGCGACTATATTCGACTTTTTAACTAAAGAAGGAAAATTAAACCTATTGCAGCCACACACTGACACATTAAATGGAAACAAAACGAAACATTAATGTGGTGATTCCAAAATGAAATTACCAGTATTTGAGATAAAGAATTAGAGACCCTTCCCCAAAATTAAATCACACAGCATCTCAGCTTCAATTTTATTGCTCCAGTTGTCATAAGCAGGGTTAATTTTTACTCTAATCATAAAAGGGTTCAATCTATAACCTGCATACAACATATTCCAAGGCATTTTTGTTCAGAAATAGAAAATCCAAAAAGCCAAAAAAACAAATAAAACAAAGAAAAAACACAAATCAAACAAACAAACCTAAAGAAGATTCCAAAGCTGGTAAAGTGCTGGACACAGAAGGAAAAGTTATGGAATAGCAATGGGGTGTAATGACATATGACTAGGTCCTCTTCCAGACAATTAAATGAAAACAGGATGATACCTGTACCTTGACCATTTTAATAAGGAAATCTGACCATACGGCTATGAATGTACCCTGTAGAAAAAATTGAACCAAACAGATGTTCTCAAGGAGACTGTAACTTCGTGAAACGCAGTGGAATAATGTTGTGACTTGCATAGACTGAACTCTCTTAGTATTTCAGATTAGAATCCCACCCATCCAGAAAAACGCAGAAAAGTGCATTTGTAAGATCAGAGAATTTAAAACACCAATATTCTTGATTTTTAAAAATTACCATACCCAGTGTATTTAGCACAAAAGCAGCCCACGGAGTTACCAATTAGCATAGAGAATGAAAAATTAATAAGTATACAATTAAATTTGATTTTTTTTCTCCTGCTTGGTTAGTGTTGCATAGATTAAGGCACTGGATTAGGAACAAAGCAGAATTTTTCTAGTTCCTACCTATATCATTGGCTACCATCTTGGAAAACTTTCTGCTTTTGGTCTTCACTGTAAATAATATTTTAATAAAAAAGGTCAATCTAGGAGTATCAAAGGATGAACTTAACAAAAATAAGACTATAAAAAAGAAAAATACTGTACCCTTTTCTATAAAATTATTCATTTTTTGATCATCATCAGAATTGTTTGGTGAACCAGAACCTAAGAGTGAAGACAGAATGAGATGGACATACAAACATACATCTTTGACACAAGAACTATGTATTAGTAAAAGTTTTGCATTTAATGGAGACACACAAAGATGGATTAAAATATTGATCAACTACTAGATACTAATAGTCTTCTGTACCCAAACTCTTATGACTTGAGAAGAATCCTGTCATATTAACCACAAAAAATATAATGCAAGGTACAAACTTGCACAGTCTAAGTTTATTGCTGCAAATATTTCCCCCACTGAATAAAATGCTAACATTGAATAGAGCACTGTTCTAATCATGGTCCCAGAAATAAGAATTAATCTAAACTGTGTTTCACAGAGGACGACAGTAGTACTAATCTCAGCTTTGAAAATATACTTCTTTCTAATTCAATAAATCTTCTTTGGGCCACATTTCTTCAGCTATTCTGCAGACAACTCAAGAGTCAGCTCTGGAACTTGGCAATTTTCAGAATCCGTAATACTGAGAAACCAATAGTTGTGGTCTACACTGTTGTCAGAAAACTAAAATAGAATTTAACCAGAGATGCCAAATGTCATTGGATTTTATATTAGAATAGAATGCAAGCATTTTAATGCTCATGCACACAAAAACACGACACTTTTCAATTTTTTTTTAATGTTTTACAAGTCACCTGAACACTTCAGAGGCCTTAGCTTATTACCTCACTTCTATAGAAAAAAAAATAGGAGAAATAAAGCTAGCTGCATTAAGTAGACATGTCAGGAAATCACACTTTCAGCTAAGCTGTTTATTTTTCTTCAATAAAAGAAATATGAAGTTTGATAATCCGACTTTCTATTCAAATTCTATTTTTACTGTAACTACTTACTGGGAAGAAAGAAAGAAGAAAGGTTTACTGGGAAAGAGAATGACAATCTGACTGATCTAGATTAAAGGTCTGTACAATTTAAAATGAAGATCAAAAGTCCAATCAAAAATAAAAGTTCATGTTAAAATATCTACACAAGTTAACAAAAGGGTAATTTGTTCTGCTACACTTCCAGCTTGGCAAAAATGGTAAACCTTTTAACAGAGATGGGGCAGCTAGTAAAGAGTGGTGGTAAACAATGACAATTCAGGTTTGCAACTGCCTCCTTTATGGTCCAACACAAAGGAAGTTATTCTGTTAAGTGGTGAATTTCTTCACGTTCCTGAAAAACAAGTCACGGTTTTGGAAAGTACAGACTGAAACGGCACTTTTAGGTAGGTAAGCTACCTTTAGTTTCCTGTAATGATTATTATTTTGAATTCCTTTCCAAAGAGTAACTCCAACTAGTTAAGTAAACTTGCAATTTAACTTTTAACTTAGTGTAACGCTTTGAATGAAATGGATAAAATGATGTATGCCATTCAAAGTTCTGTCACAGTAATGGTGAAGAGGCAAGGGAAAGTATTTGCATGGCCATCGTCTCAGTCAACACCAAACAACTTCTAAGCTGTACAGCGTATTACTGACATTTTCCTCTTAGAGTCACACACAGTAGAGGTAACCGACCAATTACTTCCCTCCTGCCTTTGCCTTTTTCTTTTTTCCCTTCTTTTCTTTCTTTCTTTCTTAGCATCCTTAGCAAATCCTTAGCAAGAAGGGCAGCTTCGGAAGACCTCTCTATCTGAAGTCTGAATTAAAATAGTCATTTATTATTTCTGAGGAAGTAGGAGCAAATTAGATCCTTTTACAGCCTTGGCCACTTTTGAGGACTCTCTGAAACACCAGTCACCTCAACTATTATAGGAATCTGTGCAGCTCTTACCAACACGTCAAAAATTCCACTGCAGTGGAGTATGCTTTCTACAGTGTGAATATTTCAGATTGCACATCTCTTCACGCATCCTTATGAAAGTATTCCTATTATATCTCTGAAAATCGGTACTGTTTTAAATCTGGAAAGATTTGTAATGAGAAATCAAACAAGCTGTGAGCAGGCGACAGATTTTATGTAATTACTGAACTAGTCATGTTGACTTAAAGCATGCAATCCTCTGCACAAACAAAATACTGAACGACCCAGAAACTTGTAATTACCTGAAGTGGGTGACTTGCAGCGATCTTCTGGCACCACTGTACCTTCATTAATATCACACAGACCAGCTGTAACACACACAGAAAGACAGCATATAGTAAGTACAACTGCTGTTTTAGCTTTTCCTCTGTTACAGTTAGAAGCTTGAGTTTTCATTAGACATGAACCAGCTGGTGGAGGTACAAATCATACTACAAATTACATTTTTTCATTTGGACATCAGCCACAATGACTGTAAAGCCACTCACTTGATACTCATGTGAGGTTTTCTGGATTGGTTTTACAAAACATTTCCTCAGAAAATTTTAGTGAAAACATTGCCTTTTCAGCAAGACAGACTTAAAAGAATGGTTTATTTACATGCTATGGATATACATTATTTGCACATCATGTCTGTTTTGAAAAACCAAAAAACAGTCTTATTAACCATGTAATTGCAAAAGAAGGCGCCAGATGAAAGAAGACTTCTCTTTATAGTGATATGCCGTGCATTTGTGTTGCCTTGTTCACTTTCCAGTAAAACTCACTGACGTCTTTTAGAGAAGGTACAGACCGCTTACAAAAATATTCTTCTTCACACATGGAGATTTCACTAAAATTTTAACACAACATTGCCCACTCTCATCATAAGAATAACTGCACTATGTTAATACCAAAAGTTATTAACCCTCATTAACCTTTAATTCCATTCAAATGAAAGGAATAAAACCTAAGAGCCCACAGTTAGAAGGCAAGATGGAACTTGTCTCCCAAAGGACCTAAACATTATTCCATGTGGTTAACTAAAAGTACACAAAGAATTTTGCTTCCCTCCCCCTTGCCCACTCAATTTTTTGAAAGATTTGATTTTTGACAAGAAATGGCAAGATAGAATGCCTAGGATAAAGAAAAGTATATTTTGATGATATTTTAAGAGAAGTGACTAATTTTTAGGTTTATCTAGTAACTATGTTTTTCCTCACAAGTGTCATGACACATGATACTAAAATAAACAAGTCCACAATATTTATTTATAGTAGTTGAGAAACATTGGTTAGAATGAAATGTTTCTGCATGCACACAAGGATCTCAAATATAACCAGACTGATGGGAGGAAGGGCTAAGGCAATACAGACTTGCACATGCAAAACCTATTGTCACAGACTTATTCACAGACCCATTTCTCACAGATCAATTTCTCACCCCATATCTCACAGACCCATTTACAGCAGTGCACTGGTGGTATGTATCTGTTACCAGAAGACAAAAAATCTAGAAATAGCTCTGTTCTACCAAATTTTAAACAAAAATAATACAAACTCCCAAACCTTCTGATTCAGTTCTGCTTTTGGCATAGCTATAAGCTGATGTCAGCCTGGTTTAGATCCAGTATAAGTTAAAATTTGAAAATAAATTCTGGCCCAGTTCCAGTTCAAGGGGGAGGGGGAATGGAGAAACATGAACAAACTACAGAGAGATTTAGGAATGTATTTCCTTCAGGACTGATTAAACCTCAGTCCTGAAACCCCTTGGGTTACACTAAAAAAAGGCTTTTTGATGAATAATCAAGAAAAAAATGATATGATATGCACGCAAAAGCTGCTTTTGCTTTTTAGAATAATCTCTGGTAGTACTAAGAAATGCTTCATATATATCTAAGTTACATAAAAGTTGTGATATATGAGTAGCTCATGAATAATATAAACCCAACTCTCACCAATAATAACCAAAACTGCAGAACAGTTAATATCTTATGTGAACTTAATTACGTAAATAAGCAGGCAAAAATAACTCGGGTGTCTATCGAAAATTTCTTCGATGTTTGGTTTTACATTCATTAACTGAGTATTTGGTACCAGTACTGGTGATGTTCTTAACGGCGCTAATCCTCCGAAAATACATTGTAAACTAAAAAAAAAACAAAAAACAAAACCAAGCAAAAGTCTCAACACTCAGACAGAGTGGGGTTTTTTTTTCAGAAATATATACCCATATACCCTAAATGCTTCATAAAGTACAAACTACCACCTAAAATATATATCTAGTATGAATCAGCGATAAATTCCAAAACATGACCTCAACTCTGAGTTTGTATTTGTTGAGTTAGCCTGAAATGATAGTATACAGTCCAACCATTGGAGTGAATCTTGTCTCTGAATGGATGCTGCTTTAAGACAATAATCTGAATTTGGCTTTTAAGTAGGGAAAAGAAAAAGAGACACATGAAGATAAAAACCTTATTTCTATTACTATTTTAGGAGATACATAATATTATGTCTACGACATTTTTGAAGAAAGTGTTTCTAAAAACTTACAATATGTTAAATCTGGACATACTTCTTCCAAATTATAAATATATATACAGATTGTTGATTAAGTAGATATTTGGAGGTTCCAACACAAATTATCAGGGTTCTTAATGAGCAAGAATCATTTCTTGCTACTTTGGTCAAAACCTACAGAAATTGCTGAGCAGCACTATTTTCTACTCCTCTCTCTCTCAAAACCATTTAATTTTTGGTTTTGCTATTCCTGAGACACAATGTACCCTAACAATATGCTGCTTTGTCACACTCTGGCTGTAACTAAATTCAACACAGCTAATTAAGAAACTGGCTTAATATGCACATAGGATAGCATGATTGTGCTAGGTATTTTAAGCTCATTGTGATTCTCTCGAAGAGACAATCTCTGAGATACCCACCTTAAATAAAACCACTTATTCTAAAGGAGTCCCTCTCAAGGTTATTCTCATCTCCATCACTTAAAAAAAGTGGGAGATTATCTACTTGAAATTTCTACAGGGCTGTATAATACACAAATACTCCACAGATAATCCCTATATACTAGGTATTTGAAGTGACCTTTCACTTGTAAAAGACATCTTAAAAGGTAAAAACAAGAAAAACTAAAACACCCCAACAACTATCTAAAACTGGAGTTTTAAAGACTTCTCTACCAAAAGCAGACCAAGTAATGAAAAGTTGTAACCTCAGATCTGAAAAAGCATACAACATTTAGTGGATAAAATCTAGGTTCTGTAGACAGTCAAGACGTCCTTTTTCTTTTCCTCAAAACAAAAGAAGTTTGATAGTTGCTTTTTCCCTGCAAGTTTCTATTAGAGCAATAAAGAAACACATGTCTGTGATTGCTTAAAATGGACTAACAAAATTATTCATGGTGAATGAACAGCAAGTCAACAAATCAAATTCAGATGTTCAAAAATACTTTATTGCCATGAGATGACTTACTTATATAAGAGGTGCGAAGTTTTTTCACAGACTCTGAATATAAGTTAGAAAGGCCGCACATGCAAGAAGCCACAGTCAGCATACCTTCATGAAGCAATGAGAAAAGGAAAGACGGAGACACTAACAGTACATTGGAAACACAAAAAAAGCCAGCAGAAAAACTAGTACAATAAGATTTGAAAGATGCTTTCGCCATGCAGATTGTTAATATTAAAGCATAAGATGAAAAATATAAACATGATTTAATGTAACAATGGTTATATTTGTGAGCAGAAAAGACTAAATTCATGAACACCTTGGACATACACTTGTAAATTAAAGTTGTCACACAGATTCAATACCTTAAAATAACAAAAGATAAGAAAAACAAAGTGGAGTTAAACACCCCAAAAGGTAATTTATAATCTAAAATATATGAAGCAGAACTTAAATCCTTTCTCTCAAAAGAAATTAAAACACTGAACCAGTAAAGTTTCTTTTTTTTTTTTTCCCCTCACAAGTATTTCCCCCTCAACCCCCCAGTAGAAGTCTTCATTTGTGTGGAAGAAATGATTTACTAAAAAGACTGTGAACTGCATTATTTTGTCAATATTTTTACGGCTGTTTCCTCAGTTGAACACAACTGCTTGGTGGTAATGGGATCTTTCTGAAATGAATGATTTATTAAAACATGGATCAGAATGTCCATTTTCATTTGAACAAAATTAATAAAAAACTTACCTGAGCTTTCTTCTGGATCGCTCATGATAAACATTAGACATGAAGAAGTCTTTTGAATAACTTTTTATATCCTATCCTATCAAAAAATAATCATATGGGGGTAACAGTGACCTTGTTCATACCTAAGTCTTGAGTTCTTTTCTACACTAACTTAAAAAAAAATCCACTAGGAAACAGGGAGAGAAAAAAATAATTAAAAAATGCTAAACTTTTGTTTAGACAAGAATAAGACTACTATTTGGATTGAAAGGTCACTTTGCTCTTCAAGTACTAAGAAATACCTTTCTTAAATATGTACCTTTTTAAAAGAGGGTCTTTTTCAAAGCAGGATAAATGTTATCAGTTTGAATGTGGACATTTAATTAATTCATTTAAATTAAAGACTTCCTTTTAAACTAACATAGCAGATACATAAGTTGCTTTTGATTATCTGGACATTGCCATCGAAGTTTAAGCTACTAAGTCAAAAGCAGAGGTATTGACCTATCTGTCAAGATTAGTGGGTTTATATAAGCATAATGTAAGAGTGTCAGGCTCATCAGAAATATCAGGATATTAAGATTTGTTCAATCTATGCTATTAAAACCTTATCATCAACATAAATTTATTGTGCATTCAAATTTCTACCTCTAAAATTTCCTCCCTCGGTGTTTTCCTGTTTACTGCTTTGCACATTGTACTAATTAAAAATACAAGAACACAACTAATGATATTGAGTGTCAGTTTAGATTCTAGTAAACAATGTTTTAACGAGAAACCTGAGGTTACAAACCTACAAAGACTCTCATTAAATATCGATCAAGAAAAGAATGAAGTTAGAAAGGAGGAAGAATACAATTATATTGAAAGAACAGACACTGACAGCCCAGATAATATCGGAGGACAGACAGACTCGGTTGAAACAAGCTCTGGTCTTCTCACCTCCAGATGGTTGCCGCGTTTTCCGGGGAGATCGTGGCTCTCTGCGATAGGGATCGTTAGAACCATACAGCTCAATAGTGCCGAGATTCAAGAGCACTGTCTTCTGGAGGTAATCAACCATGGCAATACCATTGCAGTTTCCAAAAACTACTCTGGAAAAAGGCAAGTGGGAGGAAGGATAATGCTAATCAAACATTGGTGTAAGTTTATTTCGGTGCTTTTTACTATTCAGAATTTTAATTTTAAGTACTACTCTAAATTACACATGTATATAAAAATTAGTATTCTAGAATGCAGTATTAAGTGTTTTCTTGGGAAAATACATGGGGCACTGCGAAGCAAGGCACATCACTGTCCTTATACCTGCCAACCTATCCAACAGAAGTCTCGGCTGACATTTACTATTGGATATACAGTGCTAACAGAGGTGTGGCAGAATGATGATTTCATATTGATGTTAATATGATCAAGTTCTGCCCTGATTCACCAAAAAGAATTATCTTTCAAGGATAGGAAACTGGATAACTAAGGACAGACCCTGTTGCTGTGCAGTACATGTAAACACACAAGGATTTCATTTTTACTAGCAACTGCTTTAACAAAATAATGAAAAAACAAAACAAAAAAAATCTGTGTAGAACATACTTACAGGCCGTATGCCGAGTTGACTGCTAAGCTGGTTATCTGCTGAGGAGGTTCTCCACTCACCCACACCAGCTGGATAACTAGCTCAGTTTGGTAGCCTGGAGACTGCTTGAGGGGAGAATTTTTAACTCTGCAATGTAAACAAAGCATGCTACCTTTTTATGACTCTATATAGTTTCGTGGGTTTTTTTCTTTTTTTCTAGATAGAGTTAGAGCCTTTTAAAAGCTTTCAATCCTATGTGACACTGGACTTTTAGAAGTTGGAAAATTGCGAAAACTACTCAAACACATAAAAGTTACCAGAAAGAAAACTCACCAATAGTGATCACTTTTTTTTTTTAAGGGCCCTTTAAATGACTATCTAATTGAAAATGTCTTGACCAATGATCACCAAAAGATGGATTTCCCCTTTACTGACTTTATACTGACTTAAATAAAGATGTTCAGTGTCTACAGAAAGGAATTAAAGATTTTTTTCAAAGTTCTCTAAAGGAGAAATTGTAAATTTGGAGAATGTGGGGCTGGGGAGGACTTCTTCAATTTTCCTTAGAACTTAGTTCTGCAATTCAGTACAATCAGTATGATACAAAATCTCCTACCCACAGAAAACAAGCCCATTAGTAGAGTTAGTTCTTTTTTAGATGGATCTGCTAAAGAAATTAAAATTCCAAATTGGGTCTTAACTTTAGAATACAACACACACACACTTTTACAGCACATTTACACCTAAGTTTTGCATCTGGCAATAAAGTGCAATATACATTCTGTGGAAAGGTGATAGTCTAAAGGTCTCCTAATGTACTCATGTTGATGAGTCTAAAAAAAAGCAAAACACACACACACACAAAACACACTCTTCTTATACAATTAACTTCTCAAATGAGTAGAATTTCACACATAAACCCTTAATGCCTGATACAGAAAATAAAACAATTTAAAAACTCAAAACTAGTCAAAGTCCAGAACCAAAATCCACCAGGCAGAACTTTATTTAAAAAATAAGTGATGAAGATCCGTAAGAAGGCGGCATTTATTTCATTGTCTGCTTCCCAAAATACAATTCCCTACAGTTCCGAAAAACTATTGTTCTAATCCTATAAACAGTTATCACTCAGTTTTTCCAAAGCCTTAAGAGTTTTA
The DNA here is from genome assembly GCA_003342815.1 of Eudromia elegans. NCBI lineage: Eukaryota > Metazoa > Chordata > Aves > Tinamiformes > Tinamidae > Eudromia > Eudromia elegans. The sequence goes on along the minus strand of PTEX01000046.1, from coordinate 183,646 downwards.
TAGCCCAATGAAAACCAACCAAAATACTCAAGAGTTAAGCAGACCCGCAAAATGTTAACTCGCCTATTCATTTCATTAGGCAATAGGACTTCAAAAATAATGCTACTGGTGCCATTTAAAATACTTGCATTAAAGCAGGAATATCTATACTACATTAATATCTGTATCAAAACTTCATATGGCAGGCAGAAGAATAAAGAGGTAAGCATTTTCTGATTTTTACAAGCTGGAAATACTAAATGTAAGAAAAACTTGCACCGTAACCTTATTTATTCAAAGAGAACTCCACTTCCAGATATTTGGAAAAATGTTGTTCTAATCCCCAATAAAGAATTTTCTGTAATAATAAATATCATATCTCATCACATACATTTTTTGCAAAGTTTCATGCACAACTAAATCCTAACAGAATACACTTACTTTAAACATGGGACATTATCACGTAGTCCATCAGACGAACTGCTACTAGTAGATGGGTGAGACTGGGGAACAATGGACTGAGGATTGGAACCTGTGCCTGGAGTTGGCAATGGGGGGACCTGCTCACCGTCTGGGGTTTCAACATCATTTATTTCATATAATAGTCGCACCTCCAACATCTGTAAATAAAAATAAAAACCAACAACAACAAAAATGCAACTAATGAACCAATGGAAGAAAACTCTAAAATCATAATAGTGAATTAAGCCTTTCAAAAAAGTATATATGAATTAAATGAAGTGCAAATAAAAAGTAGATTAATAAGGAAAATCATAGCCTAATAAATAGCACAACCGAAACAAAAATATGTGGTCTCCTGAAATATGGACTAAGAGTTCATATTTGAGAGAGCAATTTGAAAATTACAAACTTTTGAAAAGCTAATATATCTCAGTATTTGAGAGTTTGTTGCTTTATTCTGAACAGAAATGAAATACTGAACAAGACACATTTAATTATCATTTCATGCACAAAAAAACCCTCTGTTATAAAGAAGTCTTTTTTTATGTAGTTTGAGAATACCAAAGCTAAGAGATAAAGAACAAAAATAGCTTGACTTAATTCCAGTAGCCCTGGACTTAATTCTTTGTTTAATAAGTTTTGCATTGAACTAAATTTTGAACTAACATTGAGTTGCCATTCACAAAAACAAAAAGATCAACATGATTTTTTGTTCGTCTTTTCTATTACAATATTAATATCAATTGTAGTTTAAAGGCAATTCCTCCATTGTTCTACTTTCACCATCTGTAAAGCAGAACTTAACTCAATCACCAAGAACCACACAGTGATTTTAAAAAATTCCCTAGCACCAAAGAAACTGACTAGCTGCTATTTTTAAAATAATTTAGGAAAAGCATTCTTTCAGACATTATATGCCTTCTACTATACATGATTAAACATCACGGAAAAAAACCCACAACATCTAGTCTCCCCAAACCAAGACTTTTCTGAAGGAGAAAAATAACTCTCCAGATAACTGTCAGGTCTGCTTATGGCAATACCTTTCAGCTTTGATACCACCAGCTCTAGTCCACTCTTTGCCTTGACAATGAGAACAATAATCAGAGATCAGTAATGACATTTTTTTCATCAGTTTATAAATCCACAAGGAAAAAAAAAATCAAAAACTGCTACAATGTTTTCATTATAACTAAATCCTGTAGAGGAATGGTTATATTAATTACCGGAATGACTTCTGTTGTCACTTCTTGCTTGCTGAACCTGTAAATAATGACATGTGCAGAAACTCCCGCTATGCACAGCATTCGACTTTCTGGACACCATGAGATGATCTGAATAGCATATGGATCTTCATCTACTATATCCGTGTTTGGCCTGTCATCCTTATTCCGTGATTTTTCAAACACTTTGGCTGTTTTTAGCTTATAAAGTACTTGCAGCGTTACTAGGAACAAAGCAAAAGAAAGAAAAATTAATTTTGATAGAAACAGGTAAGCTTCTCTTGATATTTTGTCTGGTCCTGAAACTCCTGCTCTACTGAGGAAAAGTCACTATGTTCATAGGAGGGCAGAGATGAATGTCTGTGTCGACACTGATGGGTCAAAGAAATAACTATCTTCATCATCTTTGTCAAAATAATAAACCCTCACTAAACTAAATGCATTTACTTTTGGCAATGGTAAGAAAATAAAAGAACATTCTCTTAGCTGCAGACCAGCTGTGGGAGAACTATTTTGTGTTGGCTCTAGTAGATGATATTCCCATCCCAATAGCGTGTTTTATTTTCTGGCAACACTGACACAGACAAGACATGTCTAACCTGCATTTCATTAGAGTTCCTTTTTTTTTTTTCCCCTTCTCCTATCCGATTCTGAGTGTAAATCCTTGGTCCTATCCTCAAAGGCCTGGGGTCCTATTCAATAGCTGACTGCAACATTCTAAATTTTACTTTCATTTCTTTCTTCCAGCATTCTTGAACCCTCATGGTGCTGCTTTCACACTCCTCAGGCACACTGTCTATTCAAGCACCCAGTTCACCAAAATAAATATAAATGTTATCCTATTTATCCTTCCTCCCCTTCCATATTGCAGTGGTTTCATCTGAAACACATTTGCTTAGTTTATCTACAAGACTGCACTGGGAAGAGAAATTTGAAAGGTTTAACATGAAGATAGTGGATACCTACAGTTCTTCCTGTCAAGCCTATAAATCCATTTTGGAAGAAAATTAAATAGCTTTAATAGGTTTTATTCTTCACAGCTCATTATTTTTAAGCGCATACACTCTGTTATTCAGGCACCACCCCCATCCCAAAGTGAAATTAAGATCTCTAACACTCCAAATACTCCTCCTCCCTGTTTTTAAACATACACGTTGCATCTGTTCCCTCCCACCCCCACACACCCCTCAGCCTTTTGGAAGCTCATCAGTCTTCCAGAATTTTTTAAAGAAAATGCTTAATGAATGCTTGCCAGATTGCTTCAGTCAGGTTTTAAGCACTAAGTGCAAGTTTAGTCAGAACCAGATGATTTAAAACATACAACTTATCTATCTAAAGTTGTGTTCTAGTTTGAAACTCTACTGCATTTCTCAGCTATTGCCTGTGCAGACCATGAGATGCAACTGACCCTTTAACTACACAGAAGTGTTTAAAACAGTCTCAGCTTTAGACTTAGCAACTTTGTTCATTAAAAAAAAAAAAAAAGTATCTTTATTTTACTTTTCTCCTGCCTTTCTTTATAAATGCCTACATTGTTGTACTGGCTTAAGTTATTATTGGTTCTGATTCTCATTTTTGATAAAATCATGTATTATGAGCTGGTATTTTACAAACACCTGTCTCACTTCTGTTCCAGGAAGCAATAATATGGAAATTATTCACTGAAATTCAGTTGTACTAAAAATAAATGTGTTTTCCTGTATATGTCTGGGGGATAAGGTGCTTCAGAAAATTCTAAAATACTTCCCTATTTGCTGGCCCCTGAAGCACTACTGCATTTTCACTGAGGTGGTAAAAATCAACCAAACATTTAACAAACACATAATGTTAATTTGATTTAATTTTAAATCAAAGATTCCTATATGACACTGACTACGTATGAAGCAGGAAATATGAGAATGACTGGTTAGTGATTACATTCCATTAGAGAAATCAGTAGTTCAGAAAAGTCCTACTGAACAAAAAAAAAAAAAAACCTCTCAACTGACAACACTTACTTGCAGAGGCATCCCAAAACTTGATTGACCCATCAGCATGCCTATGAAATATTAAAGAATTAATAAGATGGTAAAACAGTTAGTTCGAGAGTTAGACCTCTTTGCTACTAACCCATTAAATGTATATATACACACCTAACTCTGTACTGGAACTATTTAACTGGATGCTAATATTCTATAAAACATGCCTTCTTTCATTTTAGCCAGAAAGGCTTAAAACAGAATTTGGAAGCAACTCACTGAAATTCCATTGCACTACTTTACCATTTGAAAAACTCTTAAATAAGTTGTGTTTCTGATAAACAGTTTAATAGATCTCTTTACATGTTATTTCCTATAGGGTGTCCTTAATTTGACTGAAATATTTAAAGGAGAGAACCAAATTAACCATTTTTCAGTGTGAACAGATCACCTAACTTTTATTTTACCCTTGAAACTGAGAGAGGACTAACTTTTTTCATGACTGTCTCTTAAGCTCCTCGCAATACCTACGACAAACTAATCACCAATCATCATTAGGGTTGATGGCTTGTTCTGTGAAAACTTTAGTAGTATTCTCACTTTCAGTTATGCACTGCATGAACTTAATTCACTACTTTTTAATTTTACTCTTTACAGTGAAGTTAGAACGGTATGTCTCAAACAGGTCAAAGTAAACCAATTTAAGCATTCAATTGTGCTTTTAAAACTAGAAGTCTGTTTTCCCATTAAGAACTGAATTCAATTGCTACTTAATGAACTTTGTATGCTTAATGAACTTTGTATGAAGAATAAAGGAAGCTTCCAGAATGCACTGAATCCAGAAAGCAGATAAAGTCATCGCAACATTTTGCAATTATAAATCATGTTAGACTCCTGTTACTACACTGCTTCCCTACCTTCTCTTCTGCATTTTGCTTTACTTTCTTTTCAATTCCACAAAAATATCATGCAAATGATTTGTTTAGCCAACATAATTTCTTGAACCGTCCATACACCTTTCTAGAATGTTGTTTTCTATAGATGAAACAAAATGTTCTTACTTCTTAATCAACTAATGAAGTTACTACACTATTGTGTCACTTACCCTGTAATAATTATCTCTGGATAGCTCTGAGTAATCAAACCCCAGTTGCCTCCGCTGATGGGCCATTCCTAGGATATTAACATATAGACGGAGGAATAAAATATCACACTGTGCACAGTTAGATCACTGAAATTACTGTCACAAGACATTCCTGATGCCAGTATTTCACATGAGTTCAAGACGTAATTAGGCAAATCCACTGAAGGAAAAAAAAAAAAAATCCACACAGGCTATAAACAACACTCCTGACTCTGAAAGACCCCTAGTTTGCAGTAATCTGGCAACTGCTGGAAGTGCACCAGATTAAGCAAGAGTATACACTTGCCTTACCCTCTGTCCTCTCTAGGCATCTTCTATTAACCACTGCCAAAGACAGTGTAACAAGGTGGAGCCTTACTTTTAGTGTGGCCACGCTTAATTTAATAGTAGTTAATTTTTAATATTTTCAAACAAGTATGTACTAGATGTTGTACCTTTTTACTGTAACCTTGCCGTTTCTGTCGAGCCCCAACTGAATAGAGTGCAGGTATGAGGTCCACAGGACAATCCGCAAAATATTCACAACAGGTAACGGGAGATTCATGTATAGTCAATGGATAGGGATTCTCAAATATAGGGTACCTTCAAGGAACGAAAAAGGAAGACTGTTAATCTAGGAACATCAGTTTAATTGCAGAACACCAGTGAAACACTGAAGTCTGTAATTTTATATTCATTTTGTACAAAAAACAGATTATGAATAAATATACTACCTACCTTTACTGTTCATCAAGTACACTAAAAAGATACCGCAGATTTCTACCTGGAAACTGAATTTTGGATTGTTTGTAGAATATGCTTAACACATTGGTATTTCCCCCTCCATAATGTAACTTTTAAAGTTTATTATTTTCAAGATATGTAAAAGAATTGAAGTAATACTCTGCATCTAACTAAGTTTTAGGTCTATTCTTACAGGCAGAAGATAAGAAAACTGTATTTCACAATCTTTATTTCACAACTTGCAACTTTAAGATCGCTTTCTGACAGTCAGAGGTAACAACTCTCAGGTACAAATAAAAAGCAAATAGAAACACATATAAACTTTGCCCACCAACTCCATCAGAAAAGTGACAGAGAAAGAAGTCAATAGTCACCAAGAAGGATATACAGTGGTGTGTATTCACACACACATCCATCTGCATATCTCTGTATATATCGGATATACATTTACCTTAAGAAAAATTACAATGGTAGCATCAAGGAGAAAATTTTAAAATAAATTTTAAAATAAATAATCATTAGCAATATAGTACTTATTTCTGTTGGTCAATCAAGCACAGCAAACTTCCTTAACATTCTACTTAGCTCTTACTTAGCTTAGCTATTACTACCTATTAATTCGTGAAAAGTTGACCTATAAAGCTACACAGTTTTACTTAGGAAACTTACCACCTACTATTCAAAATTTTATGTTCTGGGCAAGAAAGCTGCATGATGGATTAAGAAGTTGAAAACCAGCAAGATGAACCAGCCATTAAAAAGACGACTTAAGATTCTTACCCATTTTGTGCAAGATCAATTAGTACTAAGTCCTTTTCTAGAAGAACAACTACAGCATATGGTTCCTGAAAGTCTGAAAACAAGAAGAAAGAGTTACCTATCTGCAATTACAGTTATTTGCACACAAAACTTCAAGCATACAATCAGTCATTGGAGTTGGTCAAGGACAGAAAAGCTCTGTAAATGACTACGTAGTCTCTAAACATATTTCACACACCCCCACCCTCAAATATTCCAAGTTTGTAAGAGACGCCTCTCCCTTTAGTTCAATATTCCTAACTCCTTTCCAAGTGAGCTAGACACACTTAAGCAGATAAGCTAACAATAAATGGAACAGGTATTTGCATAAACATATATTCTGACAAAGAATCAGTTAGTGAACAATAACATCTCTCCACTGCCAACTCTCTTCCTCAAACTCATGGTGGCGATGGCAGCAGTAATGAAACTAATTGCTTCCAAAAAAAATTGCAAGTCAGCTCACCTAACACTAGAACAAGAGAAATAAAAGGCAGTTAACAAAGTTTTGTTTGACTTCCATCCTACTGGCCTCAAATCCTGAGCTAAGCAACTGTCTATACTCTGAAGATAACAGCAAATGAACTAACATTGGAGTCATCAGAAATATAATACTTCTGACCTGGGAGAACTATTTAATCTATGACAAAAATCCCCCTCTGCAGAAAAGAGATTACAAGTTAGTGAAGAAACTCCTGTGAATATTGGAATGATTAATAAAGTCACTAAAAGTTAAGAGCACTGCACAAATGCTAATCATGACTTGGTAATGACTGGAAAGCACTAATAAATATTGATGACCACGTCTGCAATTAGTATAGCTTACAATTGTAATGTTACTTTTTGTCTGCATAGGATCTTGGCTGAATAAAGGGGGTTAAAGAAAGGAAAATCCCTGCAACTTAGAATCATCATTCCTCTAGAAGCAAAACAGGCTCCATAATAAAACAGGCTCTTCTATTATGACACTTTGGGAATTGAAACAGACAACAGAGATAACAAAAGTTTATGCTGCAGTTTAAGCCACAGTGATAAAAGAGAAAGGTAGTAGTTCAGAATATTCTAATGGGATTAAAGTTCAGAGAGAAGAGGTAAAAAATATTGAGAAAAATCTTTCCAGACCTACCATTAGGATATGGCGTTTCACAGAGGGTTAGAAAATCCACAATAGAATAATCCATTTCTAGCACAGCGGTACTTTTCCCATGCATAACTGTTAAACAGGGTCTTCTTCCTACAGTGTCGTATGACAAACCTCCTGAGAGAATGATGAAAGGCTCCCTGGAACAAAGTAGAGGAATTTAGGATCAAACCAAGGTAACACATAGAAAGAAGAGAGTGGTCAGATTTCATAACCCTGTAATAAAGTTCAATGAGATATATTAAAATATAATGCAAAACAGTGCTCCATGAAATGGGTACTTTGGGTATATATTTCAAAATTTAAACAGAGTTAGGTTACACAGATTTTCAGATTCCTCCTTGAAACCCTTTTTTCCATTGGGCTTATTTCATCAGTCTCAGCATTTCTTTGACAAGATCATCATCATCTTGTGGAGCAGGCTGGATGGGTTAAGGATTAAAATTGTTTGTTTTTTCTTTTCTTTTTCTCTACTGAACACAGATTCAGAATTGCAAAGACACTTGTTTCCACACTCTACAATATTCCAGCAGGATCGGGAAGAAATAGTGCCATGGATTTTATTTTATGCATATAACTATGCCAAAATCTGAATTATGAACAATTTTGCAAATATTGTACAGTAATTTTGCAGTCACAATAACATAACTGTTTTGGAAAATCAAGTCACTTGACATAATTGAAAGACATAACTTTAGAAAGGCACAAATATATTTCTTATTATACATTCTAGACATTTTATCTATTTTTCCTCTGCTACTGTACACAAAATTCAAGACCCTACTTCTCTATCACAGACTGACTTCCTACTGCTAATCAAATGACTGAGCTGAGCAAAGCAAAAACATATCCTCTAATTTCGAGAAAACAGATTATAGTCTTCCTCTCAAAAAAAAGTCACTACTCCTGTCAATAACACCGTGCTTGTTTAAACAAGGGCTACTGATGACTACTGCCTCCAATTTCTGGTTATATTTCTTGAAAAAAATAGAGGATTCAATTCCTCTCACCTACTTTTCTAACCCCTCTAGGACTGTATGAACCCTACCCCTGGTTTACATCAGCCTTAAATGAAAGCAGTCAGTGTAACAGTAGTTGAAGAAAATCTCAGGGGAGAAAAACCCTGATACATAGCAAGTACAAGGCTGAGGCGTTGTTTTATGCTGTTTTTTTGTGTTCCTGTAACACCATCTTTCCCACGCTGCCTAAGCAGGTTTCAGTTTTCACCAGGTTAGTGTTTGAAACACACGAACAAGGCAGATTAGGCTTATCTTTCTAAAATTTTTAGAGCTTTACACAGAGCACAGAAATATGAAGAGGAAATGGTTATACACCATTTTTCACAATACAAGTACTTAGGTGAAATAATTTAAATAAATTTATAATAAATCAGTACATATTATATATATATTGTATTATTTTTATATACTATATATACTATATATACTGTATTTTTTTTCCTCCTTTAAAAATTTTAAAAAATTAAACAATTTTGTCTTGGTCCAGGATACCCATTTTAAATTAACCTCAGCTGCCCTATAGAAGTGAATTATACCACAAATTGTGTCATTCCACAGTTAATTAGTTCAGATTAATAAGAGAAAATGATAAAGACTTTTGAGCACTGAAAAGTAACTCAGCTTTGCTTAAGATTTCTATGATAAGATAGAGCACTACTGGAAATGAATATAGAAGCATGAAGCAAAATACATGTAACAATAAATGTGTGGATGTTTCCAGTGCACTGCTTCCATACCACAGGGCAAATTCTATTATTTAATATTCCTTACTAAAGAAGAAAAGAATATCACAACAGTAAAAAATCCAGAAGAAAAAAAAAGCGAAAATATCAAACTTCAATACACCAAAGCCATCAATCTATATGAACACTGGAACAATGTATATTGATGAGAATAACCAAAACATTCCCACACTATGAAAGAGCAATCCCTGTCCCCTGAAAAATCACATGGTTTTAGACATAGTACTAAAGAATTCCTTTCCAAACTCTATGAAAACTTAATTAGTTTTCATGTTACAATGTTACACTTGTAATACAAATACTACAATTGCATAGGGCAAGCTTCAAACAAATCTTCTCCTTCAAAATGACTGTTCATAACAGAGAGCTATGGATGCAGATATTGCCAAAGTTGAGGCTACCTTTTAGGCTACCTTGCAGTTATCTCTACCTTCATTTAGATCAGCTTTTGGCACTTCAGTTGACTTCTCTGCTATTAAAATATTATAGTGTTGGATAAAACCACTGAATAACTAACTAGCGGTGAAAAGAATTATGTGGACAGATGTAAGTTGCTGCAAGTAAAACATGATTCTCCAACCAATCATAAATATTTAAATACCTGGTAATCAACCACACACTTTAATTTCTGTTAACCTCACTTTAGCGTAATACATATAGAAAGTATCTGCCTGGGTATAGTCATATGTAGAAGAAGATTATATGGCATCAACTAAATAGCAATCTTCTATATATTTAAACAACTGGAAAGTAAACAAGACAATATGTAAAGCCAAAAAAAAAGTCAAAGAAGATACATAAAAGTCAAGAAAAACTCAACATCTGCAAACAGGTAAACATATTACCATGTGTGCTTTATCTTGGTATTGTATCTTTTAGCCAATCACTTCAAAGTGATTTAGAACCACAAATAAAAATTTGCACACAGCACACAAAATCTTGCGAGCCTAATTGCAGCCTTGATAATAAAATATGCTACTCAAGATACTGCAATGCCATCAGAGCCTCTTGTTGCAATTACAGCTTTCTTACATTCTCAATGTGCATAATTAGGCACAATTTACTGCATAAATTACTGTGTTCCACCAGAAAAACTTCTGTCAGTAATATTTTTTTTTTTTTTGTTTGCAACATGTGTTCAGAATTTAGAATATTTGGATCAGGCCATTATCTGTTGAAGTTCAGCTTTTCAGGCCTCTGAAACACAGCTTCTGTGCTTTCTTCCTTTAATAAGCAATATTCTCAGAAGACCAGGCAAAAACATACTTGAGTTATTTTTAGTAGCATGGGAAAAATGTGTAGATAGCGCATTAGCAAACAGTATCTGTAACTTAGTTAAGACTTGTGTTTAGTAATTTGCTCAGATGTGTTTCTGTTCTACAGTACTTGCTGTTTCACCATAGCTTAGGACTATCTGGATACACATCACCACCAACTAGGAGACACAAAGTTATTCTCAGAGCATTCATTATTGTATGCATGCTAACTTCATATTCAAAACAAGTCTTACCCAGCTCTCGTTGTTTTATATTCCACCTTAAGGATAGGTTTGCAAGGTTCTGGCTTCTTTCCATCCTTCAGTTGTTTTCCTGGAATAAATTATTTTCTTATATTAAATTCAAAATTCTGTAACATGAAGACAAACTATGAAATTCTCTACACAATTTACAAAACAGAAAATTCACAGAGTACTGTAGAATATTTGCTTATAAAAATAAAAACTCTGTCTAAAAAGTCACTGGAAGGATCACTGGGAGACTTAAAACCTATCTCATGTCTACCATTCTGCAACTAAAATTGATCAATTTACAACCAAGACAGTTTTATTCCAACTGGCATCCTTATGAGCCTAAACTTGAGTTTGAAAGCCAATTCTTTCTTTACTATGCCCTATTAGTAACTAAAGTAGTAACTAAATCTTCTCCGGATTCAGCTTCCATGGTACTTATTGGAAATTAAGAGTATGGTATAAATACATATGCTTTCCACCTGTACCTTCATCAAATTTGATACCACTATAAAATTCCAAGGAAAATTTAAGTTGCTACCCAAAAATCAAATTGTAGAGTTAAGAACAATGTCATAATTTAAAGAAACACCAGAGTTCAGGGATTTACACAACACTGCATTGATTTATATTCTCGTATTTCATCTTATTTCCTATTAGCTTTTTTTTTTTTTTTTTTTTTTTGTAAATTAAGTTATCAGAAATTAGTATGACTGAGTTTGTTTTTTCTTTTAAAATTAGGTGTAAAATATCATTGCACTCTGTTTCAAGAGTTGTCATACATATTGGATACTTGTTCTCCTCTTACCATGTGGAGTGATTGTCTGGAATGGTTTGGTAGGAGATTTTACATTCCATATGGTCAAGGTACCATCTGAGTGACTACAAATAAATTGTTTTCCTTCATGATGCCAAGCCACAGAATGGATAGCCTATTTAAGAAAGAAAAACAAAGTAGGAATTCAGGATCACTTCATCCTTACTGCTTCCTCAAAGTCATAGACAACAAAAGAAAATGATACTGTCAAATCTTTGTACAAATGGAGACACCAACTTTGGGTTAGGGAAAAAAATTAAGAAAAGAATCATTAGCCATGCCATACAAAATAGCTAAAGGCAGCTAAATGAAATTTAACTGCGGCCTTAAGGCCAGACAAGGGTAAATAATGAAGAGTCCAGATAAAGCAGCAAAGAGATTAACTAGTAAGTATAAAAGACTTCCATGCTGTTTCTGTTTCCACCATTTATATTATACACAAAGACATTATCAAACCATTAGATCATATTCAAGAGAATTTCACTTAAAGGAGGAATGTGTGAATAAATTATGAGAACCCAAACTATTTCTCTATCGCCCAAAAGCTGCAGGAGAAAACAGTACGCACTAGTAGCATTGAACTCTGGTTCTACTGAGAAGGTGACTTTGCTTAAAACTTAGTGAAACGACATGACTCTAGGTAAACTGAAAACAAGAACTGAATAGATGAATCACATCCCTTGAATACCCTCAATATTCAGCCCTCAGTAGAGATCCTGTCTGCAAGCTGGGACAAGGCTTAGGCTCACGCTAGCTCTGCAGGTACCCAGGAATCTCCTGTGTCAGGCAACACAGGTGGGTGAGCAGTAAGGCATCCTACCTAGGAGGAAATTACCAGGCCAAGTGTAAATCACTGAGGACAGGTCTAAGCTGGTTTTGTCTGAATTGATTATACACAGACCAGATCTTCCAAGTTTCCCAATAATTATACAGAAAAAAAAAAAAAAAAAAAAAAAAAAAGCTTCCAGCAATGTGATGAGAACTCAGACATTTCATAAAAGCAGAGGAAAATGACTGCTTGGTGGGAGTGAATTCTCCATTAAAAAAAAAAAATCATGTTTTCAATATTCTCTCATGTGGATGCTAGCCCTGACTAGAGTAAGCAGCTCATACAAGCCAGATTGAACAGTTTTTGATATGTGCTTGTGTAGAAACAGCCTTTAAGAACCTATAGCAAAGCAAATTGTACAGAAGAAATCATAGATCTACCAGAACTGAACAAGGTTTTTCTGTTTATTGAAAGACAAGGTCAAGAAGTAGAGAAACTACCCTCCATTACTGCTGAAGTGCCATTAATGCCCATGAACATCAAAGATCTGATAAATGGAGCACAAAGGACAAGGATGATTGCTATCACTTAATTTCTACAAGGAACCTGATGGCACGGAAAGAACACTGAAAAAGAATAACGAGGCCTATGGCTTTATGGCTGTTTATTGCCTAGTTTTATCAAGCATCTGGTCACATTTACTGATGTAGTTAAATACTATTTAATGCATACCAGGGATGCTTTATGTATTTTTAAAATAACTCAACTAAAAATACTCCAGGCAAAGTAGGATAAACTTTGCTACAAGGCATTGTGCTTTAATACTACACAATTCACTGAACTTTTGTAAGCCTGAAAAACACCAAAGACCTGAAATTATCTGTACAACAATCTCTACTTTTTGAACAGGCTAGTGTATTTATAACAACAATTCAACCACAGTGAAAAAAATACACTATCTTTAGGTGGTACTATCCAGTAGATATCAACAGCTTCAACCACTGAAACAAAACTGATAAATGGAAGTCAAGTCAATGCATAAAGAGCAAAACTTTACAGTTTTTTTCCATAGTTGTGCTAGAATTAAAAAGGAAGTAGTGTTAAAGATAGGAAAATATGGCGGAAGCCACAGGGACTGCAAAACTTTACCTACATGTTTTGACATGTGTGTGTGGGGGCGATACATTTTTCCAAAATATTTGCATGAAAATTTCAGATTCAGAATATAAATCTTCCAAGTTTTTTTTTTTTTTTTTTTAATCTCTTGCTTGGTTGTAAAACTTCTCATAGTACTTTTGGTACCCAAACACAGAAGTAGGTTTAGATCAACCACATCATTTATTCATCTGCATCTCTCTCTCTCTTTTTTTTTTGTTCCCTAATATATCACTGGCCACGTGGACCCCAAACACCTAAGAAAAACTCCTATCACAAGATTACACACCGCTGCCATGAGAAATTTTTGCTGTATTTAGGGCACTAGTTGTCTGCATCCTGAAGAATTGTCTACACAGGCTACACCAAGGCCTGACATGACCTATATTTCAAACACTTCTGTTTACTACAGCACCCTGAACACTGGAAACTTTTACAAGTAACTTGCATATGAAATGTAAACACTCAAAATTAATTATAAGCAAAGATTTCTTAATAAAAATAATCCTAACAGCTCTTTCAATTCGAAATTAAATTAAATTCTGGGTTATTTGAGCAGGTGGCTTCATTTTTTTATCTGAAGCAGTTATATGTTTTATAGAAAAAAAAAAAAGAAAAAAATCAATCCTTTCTTCTTTAAAGTAATAAAATCAACACGATTAGATCAGCTGTCCTGTCAGGACACTGACCATCCCAGCGTATTATGTGTAGACAGGCTGTGCACACAGGAAGCCTCACATCCACCAGCTGTTCCAGAAGCACTATCCCTTGGGGAAGCACGACTGCTGTACTGCCTGCAAAGAATGTGAACATTTCTGATTTTCAGAGGGAAACATTTCCTTGCAATGTCCGCAACAGTTAGTGAGTGAGACTGGAGGATTTTAAGAGGCAGGAACAAATGAGAAACTGCACACATAAACTGAAAAAATGTTAGGGAAAAAAAAAAAGGTGTTTATACGCAAGCCTCCTGTAGAAATGTCTACAAAAAAGCAGATCACTAGGCTTTTAAAGATACGTTGGCATTTAAAAAAAAATAAACTCTTACAATAGATTGCCAATTTACTTAGAAAGCACTGTGATCTTTTGTTTCTTCAGAGAAATTAATTCACTCCATTCTCTAGATATGGTCTAGGAGCTAAATCAATCCACAGAAACTCAAGCTTTGGTCTTAGTGCTCACCTGCTACGGGAAATATTTCAGTTAATAAAATACCCTATACAAAAAATCCTTTCCTTGTTAAATTTAAATCATACAACTGATAATATGCATACCATTTAAGAAATGTTTGAGGCTTTTCAGAGTCTTGAGACTCTTCATATCCTATTTTCTTGTGAGATAAGACATGCAGAAATATACAGATACTTTGATTTGAATGCAAAAGCCATTTAGTCAAGCAATTTTATTATGTTTCTGTAAGATTTAGTACTACAGAATAATGCATAATTCTAACATCAAGTTTATACTACTGGAAACACAACTGAAATACAACTGCTACCACTCAGAATAAATCTAGGCTAATCCGCATTTTTTATTTTAAATGTGCTTCCTTGTTTGTGTTTTCAAGATCAGTGTTGACAAGATTTCCTGCATTCAGGCACCAGAATCAAGGAAAACTATTTATTATTCTTTAGAGTTGGTTGTGATTCTTTTTTCTTTTATGTAGTTAATCGAGCTTGGAATATATTGTATATGATTGTTCAGGCTTATCACAGGAGCTCAGTTACTTTACAACCAACACTGGTTACTCTAGTCTATTCAGATTTCCCTCTCCTATTATGAGAGTACTTAATTTCTCGCATGGAGATGGCAGAATATTCTAGTAACCTTGAATGGATGACAACACCGTTTCCTTCAGCACAGGTTTACCATAGGATTCAAACTAAGCACAGTAAGACAGAGATACCTATGCCAGCTATCCTAGTTATCCTATTAAAAATGGACCCTCACAAAAAAAAAAAAAAAAAAGGAAAATATACATGCAGGAACATAATGATTGCATAGATGTGCTTCAGTTCCAGCAAGTTTTTGTTTTGTTTTTAAATCCCATGGACTACATTGACATGTTTTTAATGCTGTAAAATAATCTCTCACATTAGGCCATGTACCAAAAGATTGAGCCTAAAAATAGTAATCTGTAATAAGTGTGCCCAGTTAATGCTATCAATGCTTAGCTTAAACCACAGTAAGCAAAATACTGCCTTAAAAATGAACTTTAAAAACAAAAAGATTGAAGTTGCAAGTTTTGTTATTTAGAAGCCAATTAATGTTTGATTTTTTTTCTTTCATGACTGCAAACATGGAATGAGAAATATTTGCAAAATAAAGTGCAACTCTTATGAGAAATTAATTAAAATGTTTTGCCATTACAACTGTTTCAAAAATTCCTCATGTTTAAAATCGTAAGCCTCCTTATCACCAGTAAATCCCACCTGAAACCAAATGGGAAGCTTAAAAGGTTGTAACAGGCCTCAGCCTTTCCCTGAGGAGACTGCACAGCTACCTTGCTGTACATCTCTGATCACGCAGGATGTTCGATCCTCCTTGTTTCATAGCAGGGGATGGCATCTGGCCCGTGGACACTCTGGACCTTCCAAATCAAGAATAGCTGCATCAAATGCTGCTGGTGGACTGCTGTAGGCACAGCCCCACCACTTGCACCTCCTGAAGACCAATGCCAGCTAAAAAACAGATGACAGTGGGGAAGGCTAATGCAGTGGTAAGTTTTCCAGGAAACAACAATCCGTATGGCATTAGTATGTGTCTGGGCATCCAGTTAACACCACCTGCTGCCCAGCATGCAATCACACTGCAGCTCCCAGCCGTGCCGGCGGCACTGCCCGAAAGCCCAGGGGCACCCCTCGTGCCACGGGGAGAGCACAGTCATCGGTTAAGAGGGACAGCAATCACCCTGGCGATGACCAAGTGGTGATGGACTCTACACGGCCAACTAGTGTTGGAAAAAGTTATCCATGTTGTGCCACTGCTAGAGCCAAGGTAAGTTATCCCAGAGCTAATGAACAGCCCTTACTCACCAAGGGAAGTGACCCCCGCCCTCTTCAGGGCTCTGACCAGGCAGTATAGTCAAGAAGAAACATTTCATCAGATGGTGTAGCCTACATCTGATGAGAAGTTCTGCACTAGGAGTTTTCAAGCTGGCCAGGTGTGTAGTAAGCTTTTCTCTCCTTATCGGTTGTCAATTCCACAATCAGAAGAGTATTTCCTCAACAAGTGATGAGGCAAGAACAAGAGTCCTGTGCTCCTACCACAATGGCAGGACATCAAATCCAGTATCATTTGCAGTAGAAGCATCTGTAACATATTTGTGGATGGAATACAGCCTCTCCAGACAACATATGGAAGAAGCCTTGGGAAAAGACAGTGAACCAGGAATTCAATGTGAAACAAACAACTAAAAAAACAAAACATTTGTGCAGAGAGGTATTCAAATTTAAGAGATTTGCCGGCAGGAAATGAAATGGCAAATGAGCAGTCTCTGCTCCCTGCCACACTTGACAGAGCAGGGTTAATCACGTGAGATAAGGCTTTATTACATCCATGTACCTGTGCTCTCTCCTGTATAAAGAGAGAAAACTGCTACATTGCCAGAGGCTTTTAACAAATTGTCTGATGATTTTCCTCAAAATTTAACTCTTCATGTGTAACAGTGCTTTCCAAGTGAAAGAGTTGGGGACAAGGGGAAAAGAGTTAATTCTGATGCTATGTCTTGCTTTGTTTTCATGCAGCAAAAGATACTCATGGAAGGATGTTGTTTGGGCCAGGGTAAAATTGCCTCGTTGGGCAGTAATGTGGTATATAAGGCCACACCTCAAACACTGTGTTCAGTTTTGGGCCCCTCACTACAAGAAAGACATTGAGGAGCCGGAGTGTGTCCAAAGAAGGGCATCAAAGCTGGTGGTTACAGTATTACATGCTATTATAAAAAACTTCAGTGAGAGAAGGAAACTAACATCACCCTCAAAAATACTTAAACAAATTTAGGGTATATCAGTCCAGTTTAACATTAAGTTATTGCTGCCTAAAATTCTGCCTTCTGCACTCTTTTCTTATCTTTAGCCTCAGTTAGCTGTATCCGCCCCGTGCAATGCTCAATCCATTCATGATTTCCTGTTTCCAATTCTCAATTCTACTTTAACATCTACACAACTCTACTAGATTGTCACTGAAAAAAACCTGTGCTTACTGTACACATGGAAACATTTGCTTTTGGGATAAGTTACCTGAATTGCTATGTTATTAAACTAGAATGCACATTTTTAATATCTTAGCACAAAAAATTCAATACTTTTGGCCATTTACTTGTTTTTTCTTAATATCACTTACGGTGTTACCTGTCTGAGACTCGGAAGTTCAGGTTATTTTCCTTTCTACAGTGCTCTCTTTCAGTATTAAGCAACTGAAAAGGCTTATCTCTTTTCTGTTAAGGAGACTGTCCATAAAAACTAACAAGAGTTTTATTATTTTGCAATGTTATTTTATTATTGCAATATTCGAAAATGTAAACTCTCTTCTACATTTCTTAATGATTAAATTCACTTTTTAGAAATTGTGCTAAACTGCTGAAAAGAAGTACATTTTTATAGGCCATTAGTTTTCCAGCACTCTTCACAATATAATAAGATAATACTATGAAATTTCATCTCTTTCATCAACATAAATTGAGGATTTCTTTTTTATTTTCACTTTTGCAGCTAAATGCAAAATTCAGATGTTGATTCTCTTGTATCTGTCTTCTTATTTCGTTCCTCACCACCTCAACCTGGCTCATATTGAAAAAAAAAAAGAGTTTGTATACAGTATTTAAACAAATAAATCTTGTCACAATTAACTTTCTGTTTTTTTCTACTCTTCACTTTTTTTTTGTATCTGATCGTCTCTCAAGGTAATCAGTCCAAACACAACTAACAATCCAATGGTCCTTTCCTCCAAATGCTTCTACATGTACTATTCATTTTTATTTGACAAGATTAACCATTTTATTTCTATACCATTCATACCAGAATCTGGAACAAAGAGAAATTGCTAACTGTATCAAAACCCAATTTGTAAGGGTCATTATTCTACTCTGCCTTGCCTCTTAGAGATTAGATCTAAATAATTTGCCCACTGAAGAAGTTCTTGGTTATACAACATTAAATGGATGACAGCCAACAAATTATTACTGTGTACAGTAATTTCTTTTTCAAAGGGAGACTCTTCTTGAAGAATGATCTGAAGGCAGAGAAAAAAAGGGGTGCTTTCATGATAAATGCAGAGCATGATTCCTATTAAGTTGCTAGTTACTTTTATTAGCTTTTACGTAAGAGCCAAACTAATGAGTAAAAACAAAATGAAAAAAAAGGTCCATGAGATTGAGACCTGCTTTAAGATTCCAGCACATAAAACTTTGTATGAAGCCTTTGAATGAAAGCATGTTAAACATTCTTTTTCGATGACATATTGCAATCAGAGAAAGTGTTCTCTACTATTAAAACACCACAAGTATAAATAAAAATGGTTAGAGATGACGAGTATGTAATTCTTTAACACATGATCTATATAAGTAGCTAAAAAGAAGCATGTCGGTCATATCATAGCCAACTTCAATGTTAAATTTTCTACTGTGCTTAGTTTAGTTCATTCATTAGTTTTATAACCTAGAATTAGAGACAAAGCCAAACAGCAAAGCAGAATTTGGTGATCGAATCCCATATTAAGAAAGAAAAGAAAAAGAAAACCATGATAATTATTCCACAATATAAATCCAGTGTCCCCATATCTTGAATGTAATAGGTTGTTGTGTTTCTCATCTATAAGAGAAGGATACAGTAGAACAATCTATGATACTAAGAATTGAGAGAAGGGCCAGAAGAGTTTATAAGAGGTACAGTAAGTATAGCAATATAAGGAAAGACATTAGAAAAAGATGATGGGCATATAAAGAAATTGGTAAAACTAAGTGATAGAAAGGAAATTAATTAGATGGATGCAATGAAGCTAGAAGGCAGGATAAAAGCCACAGAAGGAGACTGATTGGCACAAAACACACACTGAGGTACAGATTGGAATTTCTAAACAGAAAGGTATCATTAGCTCTGGTGATCACTAAAAAACAAACAAACAAAAAAAAAACCCCAAAAAAACCCCAATCACCCACAAAGAAAAACAGCTCTGGAAGATTTATCATACAAATAGAGAGAAAGCATACAAGAGAGTGAGTTATTTAATGTATGGAGACAGAGCATTTACTTTTGCCTTTGTCCATTGTCAGCCATCTCCCACTATACTAATCTTTAGGCCTTGGGAGACTTCCCTATCCTTTCAGAGAAGGTCTCTACTTGCAGAGGAAGTGCAGTGTTGCAGTGTATACTGAGCCAGAGCAATAAAACACCTGCTTCTGTAAACTTCAGCAGAAGACGGGGCAAGACACGATGCCCTTTGTGATACAAGGAGAAACCCAACCAGCTGTACTGAGCAATGAATGTAGACATTTTAAGATCAATTAAGCTAAAAGACCATTGATTTTATTTCACAACGCTAAATAACGTAGCAACATACACATTATGCCAAATGTTTTTTCTTAATCTCAGTCTTTCTATCAGGCTGCATTTTCTCAAAATCAAGTTTTAAAGAATAAATACCACTCAATTTCCCTCAGCATTACTTAATGCAAACCTTATTTTTAACCCACAAAGGAAAGGTTTATTTACTAAATTGCATCCTGGTAAGCCATTTTAGTGGTTTCTCTTTAATCTTATTTCAGAATATCAGAAAGATTCCAAAATTACAGATTGCTACATCATCTTGTTTCAAGTTAAGACTTAAGTTCTTAATACAAGTTTAAGAGTCACACTAATTAGTAATGGACAAAGATCTGAAAAAGTTCCCCCCATTCAAATTGGTAGAGAAATCCAAACCATGTCATCATTTATTGTAATAAATTTCAACTTAACAAACAAACACTCAGTCTGAAGCTTTTTATTATTCTAACCCTAGGGCTCCTCAACATTTAGAGAAAGTTTCAAATATTTGAAATTTCAAAAAGATCTATTTATTGATCCACTGGTGTCAGGAGTAGGAGAATAAACAAAATCTTGAAAATTGTAGCTTTAGAATAGCAAATTTTCATAATAAATAATATAGACACATTTGCATAAATTCTAGATGGTACAGACTGTATACAAGACATTTAAAGAAAGCATTTTGTAAAATACAGTTCACTCAGAAAGAGAAGAAATACCAAAAAGGAAGGGCTACTTTGAAAGGAACACTGACAAAAAAACCTTATTACCTCATCGTGTGTGTATCTGTAATCTGCTTTCTTTGACTTCAGATCCCATAATACCACTGTTCCAGATTCAAAGCCAATTAGAAGCTGCAAAAGCAAGGATAAATACTAAGCCTTTATACAGAAAAAAGATATCATTTACAACACCTACAGTTCTTGCCTCATGGACAATGTCAACACAATTGAAGCTAGTACAGTGTTAGAAAATATTTTTATCTTGAGAAGAGTTATTGGAAAATCCTTTGAGTCCAATAATAGATGACATTAAATTCCTTCCTGTGGATACTCCTTTATGCTTGAAACTAGAGTGGGGGAGTATGACATCATGTAAGATGATGCATAAATACTTTTTATTCACTAACCTGTGTTTCAATCACTGGCATTCATTCTGCTAAGATTTGCTGGAAGGGCACAGTGACCCTTCCTGCGCTTCTAGGTAAGAGTTCATTGGTCATAAGGAAACTATGTACTATGAACTTTCTCCAGGTGTTAACTGCAATAAAGAAAATCATCTAATGGAAGGCTAACAAACATGTTACATGCTAAAAAGAAAGCCAGAGACTAATCTTTTTCCCAGAAGCAAAGCTCTAAACCATTTCTACAGGGAACAGAGATCTGAGTTAACATGCTGCTCAGGTTCTGCGTTGTTTAGTTTTCCTCAAGTACCACTTTATATGGGAGAAAAAGTTCAACACAAGGCAGCAGTACTGCCGTGGTACTTGGCTGCATAGCAGAAGAGGGCAACGAAGCTTCAGTTTTCACAGCAATAGAAGCTCCTGGCACTAAACAGTTGGTCTGCAGTCCCACTTCTTTCTCTCACCACAGATTTACAGAAAAGGGGCATTTGTTTTTTGGGATTTACTTACAATTGAAACAACTTATTTCTTGAGAACAAACAGAGGCAATCTGAGGAAGTGACTACCAGTTTAGTGCCTATTAGTTAAGATGCTGCCTCGGCCTATGTGCCTGCATAGTCAGGGATAGAGATCTGCCTCACTTTGGTCTACTGCTGTCCCTGAAAGCTTTGCCCTGACAGAGTTTTCCGTATGCTAACATTTTCAAGGTCTCTGTAACCTGTAAAACCTGTATAGAGTGACATCCAGGTCTCAAGGTGTATTTCTGGCTAAATTATGATCATGCTTTTGGCAGTGGGTTACAAAGTTTTTTAAGAGAGATGTACACAGCCTATTGTTTTAAAACCTCTCTTTCATCTTAGGCTTCAGTTCTATTGCTGAGATTGAGAATCATCTCTAAGGCTATATTTCAGTATGGACCAGGACTCAGACAAAAATTGCAGGAAATCAGTAAGATTTCCAAAATAACTATAAAAAGCATCCAAGTTTAATAAAAAAAATGAAGATTCTTCAAAAGGGTGGATGAGTCACATGAAATAACTTTAAGAGTAACAGAAAAAGTGTGATACCTGAGGCACAGACTCAGTCCTGCAACCATGACTGAAGTAGAGAATTAATTACAGCAGAATCACGGTACACACGTGACCACACATAAAAGATTCTATAACACACACAGTTTTCTGTGGAACAAGACACTTGGAAAATACAGAAAGGATGCTAGTCCAGCACAAATTTAAGTGGTGTTTTTTTTCCTTACTGCAGACTTTATTTAGAGTTGCCTGGAATCCATTACTAACACAACTATCTTCTCCCAGTATTGAGGGAGAAATCAAGTGGCAAGGGAGCACTGCCCAGTCAGTTGACAAGAGGCACCAAATAATCTTGCCTAGCAGAAGGTCCCTGCTCTACAGACAACTTAGTACAACTTAGAATCGCCTCACCCACAGGCGTGGATACAAGGATTTTTCTGAAGTTCCCATTGGTACTGCAAACCAGGTAGATTTCCAGTGATTTATTGTAACTGTTTGATGCTGGCTGCTAAATAATGCTGTGTCAGTTAGACCTTGAATCCCTTCAAAATTGCAGCCTTAAATTAGCTAAACAAAAGGAAAAGTACACTGTATGCTACATAAATATACTTCAGTGACCACAAAGCCTTTAAGTGTTAAGAAACAGTCATAGCTCAAGAGCAGTATAAAATGGATTTACTTTCCATGCAAGTATTTCTGTAGGGTATTTCTTTTTTCCATGTGTCTGTGCGTTTTTTCACTTAATGTTTACCACAATACTTTAGTTTTCTTGCTTCTGTTTTTAAAGATTTTTTGCAGTTGGGCTCTTTCACCTCTGTTTTCAAGTACTGCTGATTACAAGTAGTATTCAATTTATCCTAGCTGTGTTCCTATAATCATGTCTGTATCTTTTGTGTTTTTAGAAAACTTTGGTTCATCCTTTCCTCAAGTTTCCTATATCATCCTCATTTACTCAGTTCATCCTTTAGAAGCAGCAGAATTTACAAGCATTTTTAAAAATTAAAATTCTTACTTGAAAAATAATGAGTTTAATAGACTTTAAACATATCTTACCTTTCCTTCATCCATTGGATTATCACTAATATGGACAATAGGTCCGGGGTGAGACTTTGATGACCTAAATAGGAAAAAAAATCCACTTAATTAAAAGAAAATTTTGCCTTGTCCAAAATTATATTGAAAAAAACAAAAAAAACCCCACAACACCCCCCCCCCCCAACCCTCTCATTATATGACTACAAGTTGTAAAAAAACTAAATTTCACAGTGAAACATCAAGAAACATAGATAAATAATGAAGTAGTCAACTTTCTGGAAATATGAAATTAAGAGACTACTTAATACAATGGCTAATCTAAACAAGGGACATTTTATTAAATACTATTATAACTGTTTCATACAAATTTTTTTTAAAAAAAATACTGGTTTATTCACACAGCTGAACTACAATTTCCAGATTATTACAGTTCTGTATATATAAAAGATTTTTTAATGAATGCTATTACTAATTCCAAATATGATAGCTGCTAAATTACAGGGGGGACATATTTTCTTTCCTTTCCTATCCCACATGCACATTTGTGGACAAGAGATTACAATATACCCTCTAAATCATTAATTTACAGCTGAGGAAAAATTTAAAAATAATTAATGCAAATATTTCTTCAGTGCTGTGCATTTCCTGACCACTTTCAGTCAACATGGTAGTGCCACTTGTTTCTTTATCTTAACAGCAAAAGTGACAGACATGTGTTTATGCAATACATTTTCAGAGCAGTAAGACTTAACTAGTAAGAAATATTAAACTAGAAATACAAAAAGAAATTTCAATGACTAATCAGTCTGTAAAACAGGTGACCAACAGAAACAAAGAAACAGTCTTCTACAGTGAATACCCAAATCTGTATGTCAAATTGTGCGGGTAGACTTGCCAGCGTGTGCGTACAAAAGAAACCAAGAAGCTGTCCAGAAAATTAAGGTAATGCTTTCTCTTTCCAATTCTCCCAATTTTAAGACATCACTCATTTGTCTCGATTGAAGCCCGGCATATAATACTCTTTCAACATGACAGAAAAGGAAGAGAGGAAATTTGGATGGAATCCAAACCTTTAAGTTATTCTGCAAATACTACGTCTTTTTTTGATAAATTATTGTGACCCTCCCTGAACAGCACTGCACGTATTCAGTGTATTTTCCCTATGAGCTATAATTAGCTTTGCTAAATTTTTATGCATATTGACTGTCCACTTCAAGAGGAAAGGACACTTATTACAGAAAGACACAGCCAGTCAGCTGCTGATACGTTACAAAAGATTACACATGCATCAATAGGTTTGTTGGTGTGTGATTCAGCAATTATCTATAAATGAAATTCTATCATTCAACAGCAGAGTCTATTTTATGGACATGCTAATATAGGAGAGGAAATTCACTCCCAAGTTGCTTTTCAGGATAGCAATCTCCAAGCTTCTGGTCCCTCTTTCTTATTTCAGATTTGGTACAGGTTACAGAAACCTTGATTATACACATACTGTAAACTCTCCATATTTTCATAGTCATGCATCTTAAAAAGCATTCAATATACACAAACAGATGCTGTAGTCAAGAATCTGCAAAAACAAATATTGGGATGACTAACATATTTTGGTTCTAAATTCCTGAGGTTAATGCAAGGAGTTCTTCAGCTCTGCAGAAGACTAATCCTCTCAAAGTTGGTAGAGTTAGATAAAATTTCATTTTTATTTTGGAAACAGCAAGTATTGCAAGATGTCACTTTGACTCCTTCGGTTATTAGTGAGTCTTTTATCTTTCGAGACTTGAGGTGTTTTGAAAGTAGTTGTGTGTATGAGGCAGGGGGGAATATATAAATAGCTGTTCAAATGAGAATAGGCTACAAAACTCAAGAGATGATAAACAAATATATATTCCTAATACTTTAAATAATTCTGAACTCTACCTTCATCTTTCTGTGTGTAATCAAGAAGATGTCTGAGGTTCAACTTTTTTTAATATTTGAACAATTTCTAATTTTACTCGTGTCCTGCCCAAGTGGGCATATTATTAAAATAGTAGAGTTGGGGGTATTATGTTGTCTTCCTTCTCTTGAACAGGTAGACTACTGAAGACAATCTACATTTGTTTTAAAAGTCTTTGGAAAATGAAGAGTTTCATGCATATTTCAAAGAAATCTATAACATCTGGGATCAAAAAAGGTTAGTGCTAATATCTCTTTAACTACATAAGAAAGCAGTACACCAATAAATGTTTTCATCCACAAATTGCTATATATACACACACAGCCAATTCTATAAAAAGAGAAGTGAAATGACAGTAGTTTTAAAAAAGTAATCATTGTTCTCAAAAGAGGCTCACATAAATGTACATTTACAACCAGTAATTTTATACTCAGCATATATTAGTTCTGTCACAACTCACATCTTTATATTCTGGAATTTATCTAATAAGGTTTCCTGAAGCAAAGTATTCTAGATAATATGCTGATGTTATACAGAATTCTGAGCATCACTGCCTTTAGTCAAATCAAAACTGACAGCAAAATAAAAATGATGCTGTCCTTAAACTAACCACCTCCAAGACTTTAATCCCAAACTATGAAAGTGACATGCCCCTCTAAACACCACATGCCATATTTTGCCATTATATACAGACATTTACAAAGAATTAGAAAATGTATAGAAAATTTCATCACATTTAATGATTTTTCTCTCTATTGCAGGCAGTATGATAAATTAGTTTAAAGCCACATAAGAAACAGACACATAAGTAAACATCACTTTATCTATGAGAATATACTCAAATGACTATGAATATATTTTTATCATACTACCTGTCTAATAGGGAGGCCATGCTAAGCAATAAAGACATTTCTGAATTTTTTTAATAAATCTGGGACTATGTTGTTCCCTCCTCTCAGCAGAGATTACTTGATTAAACTCACAGTTCAATGGCTTTATTCCACATGATGACATAGCCTGAGAGAGTGAATGATTCCACATTGACAATGTGAATGTTTCCTCTTTCAGTGCCCACATATAGCCATTTGCTTTGGAAAGGCAGGTGACAAAACATTATCCTGCAAGAGAATGCCAATAAATAAGAAGAAAAATCTTGGATTAAATAAGAAATAGAAACATTGGTATTCTAAACTGTAAATAATAATAAAAAAATCACATCACCATCTTGAAAAACTATACAACTATCACATTGAATTTCTTTCTTAAGGCTAATGCCACTCCTATTCTACAAATTATAAATCTCACTTTCAAAACTATTTTAATTTCAAGTTTTAAGGAAAAGAAGATTTTTAGAAGCAACCTTCTCATGTTTTCAATAAGGAGACAGAGGTAGAACTTAAAACATGACAAGCATAATTTTACATGCAACCCAAAGTAAAGCAAATCTAAATACCATCCTAAGGCTTAAGCAATCATAAAAGCTAATAAAAAAGTAGCTTAACTTTTGAAAAATTATTTTATTTATGAGTCTAGAATATTACAGTAAATCACCTTGTAATTTCTTGCTTTGTTTCTTCCTTCTGTTACTAAAAGAGAATATCTGAATAAAAAACAAAAGCTAACAGCTGTTTTCACCAGCAGAGAACTGGTCTATGGCTTTAGATCTAGTGCAAATAGTAGTATTTGAAATTTTGGTGCACCTGACAAACTTTTGAGTCCCGATTGCTGTTTACTTTGTCCTCAAAATCACTAACGTATTGATCTTCCTGTAGAAACTGCAGCTTCTAAAAATATTTGAGCTTCTTGGAGAACAGAAGTATTGTCTTTAAAACTAAAGCCTATAAATTTGCTACAAAGTAGGAATTCTAAACCATTTACTCTGGACAAGATCCTATACAAAAAAAACCAAAAAAAACCCCAAACAAACAAACAAAAAGACACAAACTCCTTGGGCCATCATTTTTCCTTTGGTAAGGTAAAATAATTATTCAATGGAAATTTGTTCTGTCAGCTCTAATCTGTGGCTTTACAGATTTGTTCCTCTCCTGTTGGGTTCTTTTCTTGCCAAATCCATGCATCACTTCACAAGCCTGTTAATTATTTACGTACAGAACCCAAACAGCCCAGCCTCTTTGTACTAGTGGCTGCACATACACATATAGATTCAGCAAGGAAGCAATAACAGCAGCAAAGCAGAAATCTTGCTAATGGCTGAAAAAAAAACTGTTCAAATGTATTACAGGTTTCAAAAGTTAAGTCTTCCAATTTATTTCTAATTGAATCACAAGTATACCATTTTTACTGCTTATATCACTTATGTTTTTCTATTTAGGAAATGTTATTTAATCGAGCCTGTAATTTCTGCACTCTATAATTTTCTTGATTTATTGTACTTGAATATTTAAGCTGAGAGACTGCACTTACTTTTTTCATCGACTTCTTAGAAAATAATTAAAAAAGGGGAGGGGATGACACAGAATCTACCTCCCATCATCTAAAGGGGGGCAAAAACATAAATTGGAGCTGCAACCTTGACTGCCATGGCCAAAGGGCGGCCCTTACAGGAAGAAAGTAACATTGACCTCTTGAGACTCCCGAGGCCTTTGTCTTGAATAGTTCTCAGCTTTGCAGTTTTACTTGATTTACTGTCTGCTCTGTGCAAGTGAGATTAATTTTGTCAGCAGTTCACATGCAGTGAATTGTTCCACACTAAAAGAGTAAATTACAGTTGAGCAAGTAGCTTCACAAAATCTCAAACCAGAGGTTGAAAGGATTTCAGAGTTGTCATGTAAACATACACATGTAAAACATACACTCAAACACAGACCGGAGTTTGTGTCCTTATTCTTCAAAGGATACTATAACCACGGAAAGTTTAGGATGAATATCACATATCCTGAAAATTTTCATTAACAGATTTACTGGTTAACAGAGCCATTGAGAGCTGGTTAAACCTCACAGAAGCTCTTCAGACTGACCCAGCCAGGTCAGAAGAATCCTGTTTCACCTTGAATGGATAAACATTATTCCATTCACAAATGCAGCTTCCTTTTCTGTTTCTATCTCTCTTTTAGCCTGCTGACAAACAAAGAAGGCATGCTTGCCACTTTTCAAAAATGCAATTATAGTTTTGTCTACTTAAAGTACCACTTTTCAGATACTTCATTTATTCTAGCTCTCAATTTACGAGACATTCCCAACACTGAAGACCATGTACCGACCTTCTCTTTTCAATATGTTAAAGCTTCACCTTAAACATTATGTGCATTTGCATAATGTTATATGGGGAATCAGTAATGATATAAGCATATCAACATACAGTAAAATCGTAAGAGCATGTCAAGATGCAAGCTCTATCAGTGGCCTAAATAAACCATCTTACTCCATTTAGAACAGGACTGTGTACTAAAATGGATTCAAACTTGTTTTGGAGGAAACAAACTCCAGATGACAGGCAAGTCACAGGGTCATCCTCTCCTCCTCTTGGGACTTACGCGACCCCCCTTTCCTGTCTCACACTTGGTCAAGGACAGCAAGTGCTGACAAATAAACCCAAACAACCCACAAACAAACAAACCAAACACACAAAACCACAAAAATACCCACTCCATAACAATAACTAAGAGTCACAGAAGGGCTTTTGCAGCCAGCTCTTTCCTGGCACAACAAATTAACCATGTTATCTCCAAGGTCTCCCAGGAAACTTCAGGTGCCTCATTAAATAAGAGTACATTCTGTGAGGCTGGTGGAACTTTTGGCATAAAACAACCACTGTGCACAATATTTTATTCCAAATGTCTTACTTTCCTATCACTATTCAAGGAAAAACCTTTCTTCTATAAAAACGTTTAAGGATTTTTTTTTTAAATCTGAGTTCCACAGCATGATTTTAACGCATGTTAGCAGTGCTGCTAAAATGAGATACTGCTATGAAAACCCAAACAGCTACAGCAATTCTAAACTCTAATGTATCCAAGCTTTTCCCTAAGTACCAATTTACTTCCTCACTCTGAGCGTATTCACAAAGCAACAGCAGAGGAAAAGTTGCCTGTGACACACATTCTGTGCAAAATTATCCAGAGAAAACTCAGTGGTATACTAGCAGTGGAGAACATCAACTAAAGAAAAATCTCAACCCTCAGAAGAGAAAAAAAAAAAAAAAAGGATTTTTCTTCTTGTACTTAAAATGTAATTTGCGCTATTGCTAGCAGTGGCAAGACAGTCTTTAAGAAGCAGTATATAAACCTGCTGAAAGGATTTCCTTTCTTAACTGCAAATCATATGCCTCTCATAACCTGTCAAAATTAGCTAAGAAAATTCATTCATTATTCATTATCATTCCACACCATATCAAAATAGTAATTATAATGAGTGATGTTATTCCTGAGAGAAATTTAATTAGTGAAATCTGAAAGATTAAACAGTAGGCTGTTCAACGGAAATAAAAGTTCCCACTGCTTTAACAAAGGATAGCAAAAAAAGATTCAAACATATTTTTGTAAGACTAGTCTCTATGTCCTCATGTATCAAGTCTTCAAAGTGCACAGAAAGTCAATAGCTGGCATCAGGAGGGCACCCTCAAAAAGGGATGGATTGCTTGTTATTTTCCAGTGTGGCTATAAGGGGTTTGTGTCCGGATCTGGTAACTACAATTGGTTTAAAATATCATCAAGAAAAAGGACAATTAGGTGTATGGGGGCATCGGCAGAGGAAGAATTCCTCTTAAATGCATCATAAAATCACCCCCAGTAAGATTATATGGACGAAGTACACCATACAATTGGACCAGGTGCTTGATTCCCATGTATTTCCCACAATACGCCAAGTGATGTCCACGCAGGTTCACTTGGACAGCTGCCTTCAGACAACCTACACGGAGTATCTGCCAAGTACTACCAAAGCCACTGCTCGTGTTCACCTGTGACGTTGAGATGGGAGCACTGGGGAAGTAAAATACGAGAAAAGAGAACTTCACAACCATCTATCAATGTGATATTAGGGCTATTTAGACATCCTTCCAGAAGAAGTGTAATTATAAAGAGTTCCCAAGTTGTTGCAGTATGTGTATTCTTATTATATATCCTGTTATATTACTTATTACTTATCCTGTTCTTGACTTATTTATCTCTCTTTTATCAAGTCACATTCCACTTCTTTTTAGCAATGTCTTTTCAACTCCAGCTGGAGTTCCCTTGGAAGGGATCTCCATGCTTTTGCACACAAGCAGCAAAGGGCTGCCTCCCTGTTTATAATGCTGGCAAAAAGACGCTCTGCACAAATGCTGTGGGTGATCGATTCTGAGGTCCAAGACAATTTTCCAGTATTGAAGGAACACAGGCCCCATATCCTAAAGCTTTGAGGATCTCTTTCCAGCAGTGAAAGCTACTACCCCACATGTTCACGAGCTCATGCTAGTCATCTGATGTGAGGTAAGCAGCACCTCTGCTACGCAGTTTGCACTACCTATATATGAGCAGTTGGGGCTAAGCACGTTCGGCCTTGGAAGTCCTGCATAAGAACTTAACAAGGGCCACATCTGAGACGTAGCTTTCCTACAGACAAGGAAGAATTAATTAGGCCCATTGTCAGAGGCAGGCTTGTTATCAGACGGACAGGGTTCAGAGGTTGAAGTCTGCCTGCGGATGTGGCAGTTGGCCATTACGTGTCTCATACCACCAAATGAACACCAGTATGCATGAAAAAAAGCTAACTGGGCAATGGAGACTGTTTCAGCAAGTTGGTTCTTTGAAATCTGAAGTCTCCGAATAATGAAATGTCACATTAGCTCCGTGTCAGTGCCAAGGGCAGCAGAAGGGAAGCTGAGAGGCAATGCTGTCCCATTGGCTGCACCAACACGTGGTGACCCAAGTGCATGTGCTACCTCTGGAAAGCATTTTCCAATGGAGCCTGATCCTTGCTGATACAGGGAAATGTAGATATTCTCACACATATATGCATTTCCTTTTCTCTGACTGGTTGATTCAAAATGAAGCTTTCTAAATACCTACTGTGCATCATCAATAAGTAACACTTGTTTCAAGTCCAATAACTAAAACGTTTTAGATGACAGCATGAGGGTAAACAAACCAGAAGATCAAGTTTTAATCTGATCTTGAAAAAGAAAAACAGTTCTTTTTTAAAAAAGTGTTCAAATGGTAGTTGTCTGTCAGATTTTAAGCCTGTACTTGGCATACTCTGTATTTAGACTTCAAATGTTAACTTCTCAGAAGTCTGGATATGTGTTTGTAATCTTTCTGCTACTAAAACACATACTAAAACACATACTAAAACACATACTAAAACACAAAACCATCTCATTTATCATCACCTGTTCTCATGGACAAAAAAAAAAAAACCCTGTATGTCCTTCTGCTATCCACGAAGTGGCAGAATTGGTCAGTTTATAAATGCAGTATAGAGAAAGGAGGGAAAAGGCCTTTCTCCTTACTTTAAGGAGTGTACTAATATCTACCAGTTCATGACCTGGGATATAAAGTTACAGTGCTTAATGAGATGTACTGTCATAATATTTTTTTAAAAATCTTGTTTATAATAAAAGTAAATGAAAGTGTGATGTTTTGCCCACTCTCTGGAGACACAAGTTTGTATTTTAAAAACAAACCTGAAGCTGCAGTTCATTAGCAGCAGATGAAACCAACAACACTTGAAGCAACAGCATAACCCTGAACTGTGAGGAAAACGAGTTAAATGCCACAGTATACACGTTGACACATTGAAAATTAAATTGCTATCAGTGCCTCCTGTGATGGAAATGTAAATCACTCGCACACTAAGCGCTCAGCTCTGTTTCTACACTATCATTCTGGTCCCTGCCTTTATGCTAAACCACAAAGTCACCGCTACCTCTTTTAACATCAACTCGGGGAATCCCAGGCAGCTCAGGCAGGATAGCCAGTCTCTGATTACTGAACACATTTTTCATCCATATAGAAGGGTGAGGTTTAAAAAAAACCTTCAGGCACATTTATCTATACTTTAAATATTTGTATCTTGAGAACACAGATTTTTCTCTCCATTTTCTTCTACTTTGCAGCAATGCAAACTACTAAATTTGTCACTCTCATCTCCCCCCTTTTTTTAAAAAAAAAATAAGTTAGGTTGTCGTTTCATCCTTTCTAAAATGCGTAGTTCTGTGAAAGTCACTTGCCCCTTTAGTGACGTGTGTTAGGACATTTCAAATCTTAGAACAGCATGAAATTTAATACTTCTTGCATGGCACAAGCAGTAAAGCCAGATAAGTTACTTTACAACAGGCTTTCAATACTTTAATAAGAAGAGTTAACTATACTGATTCCAGAGAGAATCTAGACTAACATAAGTGCTTGTTTCTAAGTTTAAATAAATTCAATGAGGTTTATATAAGATATGAAAACACAGTAATTCTGTAATGTAGGAATATTTATACATGTACATAGATAATTATGTACTAGAAAACTAATCTGTCATCTAGTGAAAAAAAATCCCTCAGATTCACAAATCCTAGGATAGTAAGTCCACATTTTATACAGTTTACTCTGCACTCTAGGTCACAATGAGCAACCCCTCAAGCACCATCCTGCATTTTCCTGGCCCCTACACCCTACTCCTCCTCTTCCTTCCCACTGCCAGAGAGCAAAGGCCAAGCTTTGCATTACATTCATCTAATATCTTGAAATTTCACTGATAACTAGAACATGCAGCAACTGCAAAACCCACACAAATGTGACAGGAACAAAAGGGTAGAAAACTTGCAAAACTAGCGTGCTTTGTACTGTGCTTCTGACATCTGCCAGTGATTTAAACTAACAGATTTGTTATAAACCAAAACTTCATCAACCCCCAGTTCAAAAGATTTATTTCAAATCACTGAACATCACAGAACATAGTACACATCTATGAATCTATTAAATTGTCAGATTCTTATTTACAGTTTATGGATTCTACAGCAAGTAGCCTCTTCAAAGACTCTTGGCGTTTATATGTTTTACTCAAAAGTTCTAAGTTACCTAACCAAGACATTTTCCACTAGTATGAACACAGTCAGGAATGGATAGCACATGTATAGAATTATTTTAAAAGGAAAGGCAAGTACCTTTCTCACTACTTCCAGCCTTTAAAAATCAGGAGCAGAAAGCAGGAATACACAACACTTTCTAGTCATATACTATGGAGGCTAAAAATGAATTAATAGGTAATTTCATACTTAAATTTTGAAATGAGGATCCAAATTTTTAACATATGACATGCAGATTTTTAAAAGTTTTGTCCATTATTGTTCCTTACATGAGAAAGGCTCAAAGAAGGTCTAAGAAAACTAGTCAAAATACATTACCAACAGGTAAAACACATCAATTCTGAAAATTACATGCTGTTAAGTACTGGGTAGTTACTCTTGCAGATGGCTAAAATCAGGGATGGCTGAAATTAAGCCCTCATTCCCCATCCAGATTTAATTAAAAAAAAAAAGTTAAAGAAAATTGAAATTTTTTGAATTAAATACTTTTAGCTGGATAGCATGGATTGCTTCAGTTAGCACTGGATGCCACAAACAGTTATTGCTTGGTTCCAATTCTTACACCCTAGCTCTGAAACTGGAAAACAGGAATTGGAGATTATTTGGCCTATATGTTAAACCCAACTGTTACTAAACAGGACACAAATACTGTTTCTGCAACCTCTATGCACTTACTTCCAGATTTTTCACAATCAGGTAAATAATTTTAAAACTTAGCATCTTTAGATTCCTGGATAAATACTGAAATAGCTAGAGAGGTTCTACAGTCACACAGCAATATTTGGCTTTGTGTTCCCTCCAAGGACATTTTTTTCCAGTCTGTTAATTTATTTATTCTTTATTTATTTTTTCATTTATTCTAACTAGTTTCCAAGATATTGAAGTTGCTGTCAAAGTACAAGTTTGCAAATTAAAGTACCATTAGAGAACAGATGACTTCAAGGCCCAATTTTAGTATTTAATATTTTAATAATTCATGTGAAGAGAAGTTAGCTATACTTATGAGCAAATCCTGAACTCTCAGCATAAATTATTTAAAAGAATTAATTAATTAGATATCTAACTAGGCACTTGTGAATTGAACGACTCAGTTTTATTCATGTATACTCTTCTCAATAAGAGTATTATTAGTAGTTAGTAGTTAAAATATGACATAAGTCTGACCCAAGTAAAACCCATCTACTTCACACTTATTAGGAACAATTACAGCATTATTATTAAAATCACCAATTTAGAATTACTCACCAATGATTTTTTTTTTTAAATTCTGTGAATCACTGTATCAAAACCAATTCCCTCGCAGCTAGATTACAGACTTGAGTATTTTATGAATTTACACAAAAGAAAATAGACTACTGACAAGCGCAGGTACCACTTAACCAGCATGAGTTAACAAATGGCTACTCCAGCATATGATTTGGGTCTCTGAAGGGTTCTGACTAGTACTAGGAGCTATTATTGGCTACTTTAATGTTAAAACATAACTCACTACTGCCTGTGTAGATCCCTATGGCATACAACACCAAAAAAACCACAGACATTCTGCATTCACCGATCTTGACAGTCAGTGTTCTCACTGTGCATTTTAGCAAGGCACATTTTTCTACAATATCTAAACTCTGTCCAGAATTTACAAGTTACTCTGACCACTGCAAGTGCCATCAGTGACCTAACAGCCTTTCCCACCTCCCTCTTGCTGATAAGTGCACATGCAGGTCAACCCCATGCCACTGGCTTTGCTAGTGAGAGTACCATATTTACAGAAAAAAATATGGTCTAGAATTTCCTCTGTTTGAACAAAGATATCCACATGTCTCACACTTTTATCCAACTTTGAACCACCTCCTTAGGCATCCATTTCAAAGTGCAGCAGGATTTTAAAATGATGGTTACAAGCCCATGTTCAAGAGTGGTTCCAGGCTGCAAATCCACATTTTACATCAGCACTTATCTAGGTGCTAGAGGTAAGAGTCCAGACATCTAAGAAAGACAAGGAAGCGGGTAAAATTATTCTGGATCTACCACTGTTTCCTCCTAATAGCTAGGCAATCCTCCTGAAACTACATGTTGCAAATTTCACTTTCTCACTCTTTAGCTCTTCTTTTATACTGTAAAAAGGAACATTCACGGGGCTGAACATTTTGCTCAATATGCAAAGCTCCATGTTTTGTGCATAAAAGTTCATGCACAGTGATCCAAAAGGGACTTAGTCATTTACTTAGCCAATAACCTGAATCTAGGTCATTGGGACAAATCTGCTTTTAATCTGCCTTTGAAACCAAAAGGCTATTCCATAAACAACCAGATAGTTATGTTCAAGCTCTTTGTACCTCTGCAACATTACATTTTGGGGGGTTTCAGACCTCTCTTGTAGCCTATTGTTCAAAGTCTGTTATCTCCTGCCCTATCCTGCAGAGAAACAGAAGACAGATGATGCCGTGTTCTTCCTTGTCTTCCCCAAACTCTCCGGGCAGTCTGCCTCACCTTCTGAAGCACGTAGCTCAAACCTGAACATAGTATTCACTCCTGTTGAGACCTTACTCCCTCTCCTATAAGGGTTACTCCTCAAAAACTTGCAAAAGAAAAGTCACAAATATATTCCACTAAGTATCTCTAATCTTCTCTTTTTAAACAACCACAATACTCTGAAATCTGTGTTCATTTAGCAGATCCTCCATAGCTTTTTTTCTGAAGAGCGTGAGATGCAAAAAAGCCACTACATGTGCAGCTATTCTTGCCTATGCTTTCCTCCACTGAATCTCATTCTTCCCTAAGCCACATTTACAATTAGAGATCACTCTAAACTCCAAATCCTGCT
This sequence comes from Eudromia elegans, assembly GCA_003342815.1. Taxonomy (NCBI): domain Eukaryota; kingdom Metazoa; phylum Chordata; class Aves; order Tinamiformes; family Tinamidae; genus Eudromia; species Eudromia elegans. Next base: position 147,733 of record PTEX01000046.1, on the reverse strand, counting down.
CTCCAACATGTACAGTCTGAGTTTTCAAATTCAGAGAGTTCCATTACTGTGATGGCCAATCTCATCAGCAAAATCAAATGAACTACCCCACTTTCTGCATCCTCCCACTTTGATAGGGAAGTAAAACTAAAATACCTGGAAAGTTGATATTAACTAACTTACAGTCACTTCCTCATAAATATGTTTCGTTAGCTTGCTTACAAGACTGTCATTTGAGTGGTAGAATTTCTTGTCAAAACACGCATTATAGTCAACTTCTGATAGCCACAAGAGTCCTTACAATGCAGAATTCAAAGAGTTTTTTAAAGGAAGGAAGGAGAACCTCTGGTCTGAAAATGGTACTTGTTCTCCTGTTGTCTTGTGGATGCATACAAAATACTTCTCTGGGTTCCAAAAGGAATTCTGAAGTTCAGTGAAGCCACAATAATCAACACAATAGTGAAGTCATTAAGTTCAGGTCATTGATGTGCCTACACTCAAGCAATCTGGAATCCTAACAATCTCCAAATGAAACCCAGTGTAAATCCACTTTCAAATAACTAGTTATTACCTGGCATGCATTAATAAATATGATTTCAGATCTGTACCTAGTAGCAGACAAAGCAGTAATACATGGATTCCTACCGTTCTCGGTTAAACTTGAGTGAATGAAGTATAGCAGGTCTCTTCTGACGCAAGTTCCATAAGTGTAAGGTATCATCAGCCAAGGCACTCACAAGAGCTCCCTATTAAAAGAAAAAGTCTTACTCAATTTATTTTCATAGCCCTCACATTACATATAATAGAAATTACATATAAACCAATAACCACATCAGGACCATTTGGTCAGTGACAGGCAAGGGGGGAAATAGACTTGAAGAAGGGAAACTTGTTACCACGTGTGCACAACATTTCCCTTATGCACACTTGTGTGTAATGATATTATGCAAGCAACTCATCCATATAGTGACAAAGTTAGTGAGGTTCTGTGACGGTTATGCTCCTTCCCCATATATTTTCTGCAGACTATGCCTGCTAATACCTTGCCATACCTCGCGAAATCATTGTTCTATCAATAAATCTATCATTATCAATTTCACCTGAGTGAAGTGCATTTTGTCACTTACTCCCTCACCACTCGTTCCGTGACAGGTTCAACATCACTACCCAATTAAAGCTATGAGTTCTTCTACAAACTCGACCCTGAACAGCTCTACTACCAGTCACAGTGAAGAAACATCACTGAGATGTCAGGCATCCAGAAAAAACACACCTGAGTTTACTGAGGGATCAGATTAAGGATCTTTGTGCTATATTCTACTGCCCAGTAGAAGCACGCCTGTTGCTTCCAACAAGCTCATGTTCGGAAGAATAACTACAAAAACATAACACCCACTGAAATTGTTTTCGCTATCAGTAGTAGTATTAACTTGCCACTCCCAGGGTTACTTACAATGTTTAAAGACACGAATAAACATTCCTTGAGGAAAAAAGAAAAAAAAGTTCCTGCTTATAGCTACAGAATACTCTAGAGTCAAAGCTCAAGTATTTTGTATGATTAAAAAAAAAGTTAACTTGCTTAAAACTGTCATTACTACTTTCCTCTCATGGTAAAAGTCACTTTTGTTATCTGCATTTCGACGTTCCCTTAATGAGAAATTGAGGAAAACAGACTGTATATGCTGCCACTATTTTACTTACCTCATTAATCAGGAACTGAAGCTGGATTACTGCTGCTCCACTGTCATGCTGGCAGTAGCATTCAACTCCTGGCCGACCGAAGCTGAATTTGGTACCATTAAGGAACATTTGTTATATATATTTTGCAGGAAAAGAAAACATTAGAGATATTACTAATACCAGGCTCAAACAGTTTTAAATCTTGCTTCTATTTTGCATACTCAAATATTTAAACATATAGATCTGAATGATCACAAAAAAAAAAAAATCTCATAATTAACATTACAAAATAACACAGAGGAGAGGTATGGCCAATTTTATTTAGTCTCATGCCAAAAAAAAAAAATGATTGCATAATGTAGCACTGTTATCCAAAGGAATCTTATTCAATGAGAACACAGAATGGCAGATAATAAAGCAATTATTTTAGTAATGTAAAATACCAGGATTGGTATAAAAGAAAGTTAATATAAATAAACATCATAATCAAATGACAAATATTTGAAGGGCTAAAGGAGCTTTCTTTCATTTTTCTTTTTGAACACTACTTATAGATAAAAGAAGAGCTGAATAATGTAAGGCATGGTTAAAAAAAAACCCTGCTATGACAGAGATAAAAAGATCAGTAGCCAAAATATGGAGGAGGCGGTGGCAAATTATGTGTAATGTTAAGTTTCCAAGATCTCTGTTCCAAGACTTCCTGGATTCGCACCAACTATGAGATAACAAAAGCTTGCTCATTTTCCCACCCACACGTAAATCAGTCCTGTAGTCCCATAACAAATATTAGAACAGGAAACATCGCAGATCCTTTCTGTTCTCCATACTTTATTAATTTATTAGTCTCAAGGACTCTGTCCAGGTTTGGTTATCTTGTTTTTCTTCTGATATGAAATTAAGGAAATTTTCCAGAAGTAAAAAAAAAGACAGGAGACGGAAAAAAATTACACAACAAGTATAAAAGAATTATGCCAGTCAGTATTTCATCATTATAGTATGAGCCGCATTTCTGAAGTATAACCTGCCAGAGAGCTGAACACCTCTTGTTTAGAACAGATATCTCAGTTTTGGCGGAAGGTAAATCATTCCAAAGACACATGCAAAACAGAGGGGGAAAAAACATGATGTGCAACTTGTTCTCTCAGTCATGAGGCAGCAGAAATTTCACATTTTCTGCAACTCTTCCATTTTACTGAGAAATTGCTAATCATTGCCAAAGGTGATAAAAATATCCTCTAAAAATAAAAAGTTTTTTAAAAGAACTCACACTATTTTAGGCTATTAGGTGGCTTGCAAAATAAAGCTCAAACAAACACACACCTCCTGTTCTACCTCTAAACTAGTGAGAAGAAATCCAAGTAGAACTACTGTGTGAACCCTGAGTCTTAGAAGGCTGCTGTAATGAAGTACACATTACTTTAACTTTCAAATTTCAACTGCTTTACTCTCCTAAATTAATGAATGTACGTGATGAGAGATGTACTAAACTGATGCTGAATAAGTCCAGCATTCATCATAATACCAGTTTTCTTCTTCCGAAAGAATTGGTAACTTAATTTTGTTTGGGCATGTAAGGGCTTGGAGAGCCAGCTTGTCTCACCTGCCTTTTTGGTTTCTTTTTTTTTTTTTTTTTTTCTTCTTCCTTGAATTCTTATCAGTCTGGTTCCTCTACAAAGAAATCAGCTGTATTTCCCTGTCAGTGGATAACTCAGGGAAACAAATAAAACACAAGCTGAACAAGCTGAAAGATATTTTTTCCCCCCTAATCATACCTTCCTACGCAAACTCAGAATATATTTAATGTAAAAGCTTGGTTTTGCATCAAAAATGGACTGACTGCACCAAATTACCAGGTATGGAAAAAAAAATACCTCCAAGCAACAAGAGAAATTTCAAAGTCAATTTGCTTCAGCCTTGCTCATGCTTCTGCATTCACATGAGTTAATTTTTACATGCAGAAATGGACACAGCATTTCTGAATGTGAAAAATCAGATGTGTACAATAAGAGTTTTAAAACTTTAAAAAAATCCTTCAAAATTTTCCATGAAATTTCCATATGTTAACCTCCTTCAGTAATTAATAAATATGCAGTATTAGGAATAATATTCAGTTCAAATATTTCAGTTCAATTTTGACAAAATAATAACAGTATCACGTGGATATTTGAAAATACTGTTTATTTCTACAGTGTTCGTGGTTATCAAAAGAAAGAAAAAAAGAAAAAAAATTCCCCACAGCAAGTCCTACTTAGGTCTGTTGCTCCAGCTTCGCCAGGGCTTTGCTTTTTCACCTCATAGCTAAAATTATTCTTCTCATCTCAGATTGGTATCGTTCTCCTCACCAGCACTGCTGCGTGCGCGCGGACAGACGTGTGCCCAAGGCAAGGGAGCTCCCTGGGCTAAGTAGTGATCCCCTGCCACAGAGCAGAAACGAGCCAAAATTATACCTCCAAATATCTCCGTCTTCCTGTTACCACGCTGTAATGAAGAGCTTTGATGGGATAACACAAGACACAGACCATCTTCTCAAACCAGATATGACACTGTTAGGATGGCTTAGGATTTTCAACACAAAATTGTAGCAGCTTTATTAATCCACTACTAAGTACTTTTCAAAACTGTAAGTGTAACACCTTGCATGAGACAAACACATCTTTGGAAGAGTTCTTAGTTACGGAGAGATGCACTCCGCTGGCCTGAAACACATACAAGCTGCATTAACGCACAGCACTTGTACGTATGCTTGTCCGCAGTGTCTGTCTCTGATTACGCTTGCATGTTTCACTATAGTCATTCCTATATAACTCTTATCCACTTTACTTAATTAGCCACTGAATTATTATTCTAGGCAGTGAAAGCACCATCTATTTTGCTTACGGTTTGGCATATGCCTTAACTGTGGTCTCAAGAATTATCATAAAATAGAAAAAAAGTGATGATAGTGAGATTTTTTCCAGTTATTTTAGGTAAGAAAAAATTAAGTCAGTTGGGTATTACCATTACCAACAGATTAAAAAGTAAATAATTTATGACAAGTTAGAATACTACAAAATTCTGATTATACCTCTAAGCCAGACTGAAGTAGCACCAAAGAAAGCTTCAAAAATATGCAATCTTCTTTTACTTAACCACACCTATTACAACATGCACATGCAAAAGCATGAGCTCTCAGAGACACATAATTTTGTAAAGACCATCTTATCAAAAGACACAGTTATTTAGTAGAAGCAGTCTATTCAAGAAATTAGAAAGCACTGTGGTTAACACCGTCTACAAAACTTCGATATTAAGCCTTACAGAGTAAAATAAAATCCAGAGAACATTTGGGGAAGTGTTTAAAACCTCACACCAATCTTGACATGTCATCATATTACCGTTTCTGAATACCTACAGGATTGTAAAGTTTATTCCTAAAACCATAAACCCGTGTATCACCCTGCACGGTCTGTACTACTAGCTAAGCAGGTCTTTACTCCTTCCCACGTTTCCATACTTACATCTGCGGAAGCATGAAAAAAAAATCTGGTAACGTTTCACATCCACTTTCCTACACGTAAGTGACAAGAAGAGGAAAGAACGAACCAGGGCTTCTGTTATTTATGCTAACAGTATTACAGCTTAAAATGCAACGGAATAATCAGTATGACAACCAGCAACTCTTCTAAATGGAAGAGCTCACTTTCACATTTCTAAGAGCAGCGCTAAAACCCTCCCATCCAGAATTACAGCACTTCTCACACATACGGGCTTTGTATGCTGCAAGCTGTTCACTCTTACGAAGTGGCCTCTGAAATAAACTTGACTTTCTCATCTTTTTAGCCCTAATCTAAGTAGTGGAAAATACAACGGGAATTTGGAAGACACAGTTAAAGGTCATCAAAACCCTGTGCAATGATATAATCTATGTCCCCAGTGAAGAATGTAAACTATTACATCCTAAACTGAGGTTTTTAAAGGTGAGGTTGATCATTGCATTATGTGGCATGATGCTCATGTTGTCCTCCTATCTTTTTCCTCAAAGACAAAAAAAAAAAAAGGAGTGGTTTTCCAGGAGGTGGTTGGACTCAGCAATGCTTTGCTTCCTTGCTATGAACAACAAGAAGCAACCGAAGCAGTCACATACTGGCAATAATTTAAAACTCTGCACGTCTTACAAATTAGCAAAACATACTACAGAAATTCCAACAAGTTTTAGAGGCAAATCCCATCCTCAATATCAGTTTATCAAACTCTTCCCGCTTAAAATCATCAAGATTATAATCATATACATACTAGACATACAGAATTGGGTATCTCTCTAATAGTTTTTTTTTTTTTCCAAACTCTTATATTTTTGGCCACTACTCCAATTTTACACAGGAGTAGTGTGTACTTTACATCATAGTGTACACAGGAGTAGTGTGTACTTTACATCATAAGTCCTCAGAAAGGTAGAGGAGGAGATGAGCTGGTCTGTAAAAAGCTGCCGAAGCCAAAGAGTGCTGGCTGCGAACGCCACAGCAGAGGCGCCCCGCTTGCCTGCGTGGGAAGCGGAGCGGCAGGAAGGGAGCTGCAGACGCCGTGCAGCACAAGGAAACGTTATGGTGGTAAAAATGCATTTTTAAGGCGCATAGGTCTGCTTTGGGAAGCTGATGTCAGGGCAGTTCAGAAGGGAGGCCACGAAGTGTGCTCAGATTTACACATCGAGGAGAACTTCAGCACCGGCAGCCCAATCCAGAGCCTTCGGGTGACGCTGGCTAGACAGCCGCCCTGGGGACTCCCGTGCTGCCGGGCCGCGCGGCTTCACGGCCAGCCGAGCTAAGGGCAGGGCGCCCTTGCTGGTCCGGATTACGTCCGCATGACCCTCTGCATATCGCATGGAGTTTGGAAATAACGAAAACGGCCTCTGCTCATTGGTTTTGTTACTATCTATAACCTATTTGAGTTCTATGCAATTCTGACATTACTAATAACGTTCTATCAAGTTAACTCCAGGACAACTTTATTTTTATTATTTCTTGGTAATTCCCAAATTAGCTATAACACTAATTTAATCTCACTGTGAAACACAGAAAAGTTCCATGAAACAGATCACTAAAAAGAGAGGTTTTTTCTTTATTAAAACTTGCATAAGAGGCACAGCTAAGAGAAAACTCCCTAACTTTTAAAGATTTAGCAAGGGAGAACTATTTCCTGACTTAATAAAGCAGCCTTCTGCTGGTGGGCAGCCCTGATTTTCTTTGGTATTTCAATATTGAAGTATAAAGCTTTTCTTTCTGCCTTCCCAGCACCTCCCGGGCCGAGGGCCAGGCGCAGGGCACGCCAACACACTTCTCCTGCACGCGAGACAGGCTCAGCTTGAGTCCAGCGGCCGTTCTTCTGCTCCCCGCTCTTCACCGTCAGTGAGAACCGGGGCAATCGGCCCCTGCCTCAGTGCTCTCACCTGCCCGCTGGCTGCCCCAAGCCAAGGGCTTCCCACGAGCCCGGAGCAGGCAGAGGACAAGGCAGTGGGATGGAAACGGAATCAGCGTCTGCATCGTTCGGACTGCGCTCACTCAGGCAACGTTTCCTCCTGAGAACAGAGCCAGGCCTCGGGGCCACCCTGTCCGCTGGAAGCCGAGCAGTTTCCTGCTTCGCTAGCAAAAGCGCCGACATCTCACCCCTCGAGTACAATTAACTTTAACACTGACGTCTAGTTCTTCACGTTGGAGTAATATCAAGGCACCAGTAGCAGCTTTTTATGATTACAAGTCACACAGTTGCAATGCATTTTTTTTTTCCTTTTTCTTTTTAATAATGGGTAAGGAGAATGAGAAAACTAACACTGAAAACATGGGATGAAGGAATTGAAATGTCAGATACACACAGCTAGAATACACTGGACTCAGCTTCTGTACATCAAATATAGCACTTGCTGAATTAGCTGATATCTAGATACAGTTTGACCTGCTTACTTGGAAAGAAAACAGTCCACGCTATGTATTATATTTGAGAACAAAACCCAGCCTCTCTCGAGAGTAAAGCAAGATACTTCCAAGCAATGAGAAATCTACACCCAGCTTGTTCCACTAGTCACGAGAATGAAAACACAAGTGACTTGACAGAAGGAGGAGGAGACAGGCACCTCAGTCCTTGAAGGCTACCAAGAGGTTTTTTCCTCCCTTGAGAAAAGGGAAAATAAGGGGGCGACATGTTGGGAGGAAGACAAGGAGATAAACTGTAAAAGACCATTTCACAACAAAAGATTGGACAATGCATTATATTTTTCTCATTTACTCACAGCCTTAAAGATATCAAAGATTTTTTTCTCGAGAAAGAGAGTGTTCAGCAGGATGTTTTTAAAATTACACCAAAGGGTAATAAGCTGCATTCAGAGAGTTTATGTTTCTTCAAAAAACTATTTGTGATGTGTTATTGTCTACTCATTTGATACCATCTGAATTCAGCAGCTGCTCCTCCTGATACTCATAAACATTTGTGGCTTCTCAGAGGGAAAAATAACCAAGTACATTCATCTCTTTTGTCCCATTTCCGCGGAAGGGGAGGAAGCAACTAACATATATGGCACTCAAATATCTCCTGAGTGTTAAAATGGTCCGAATAGCTTAATAGGCTACAGCAAACAATTACTACTGTTTTGCTGCAATAACTTCAGAAATGCCACTGTTCTAAGGACTATACAAATACTTGGAATCAGAATTTCTGAGCTTCTACTTCCTGCATAAATGCAGGAGATCGTTTCTAGGGCATTCACTTTTTCTTTTATTTATTTTTTAAAAAGTGTTCAAGTCTTTTAAACCTCAGAAACAAAACAATTCATTTTCTCTTAAAAAAATAGATTAAAGCTGGAAAATAAAAGGAGATCTACCTTGGAAAACAAGGAAGTACACCAACCTCAGTTAAAGCTCATGAACTTTTTTCTCTACAGGAAGATGTAGCAGTTTTAAAACAAAAACGACTATTCTGTCTTAAATTAGACCTAGTTTTATGCTCCAAAAACTTTTACAAACATTATATTGTGTATAAACTCTGCAAAAAATAGCAAGTGATTCCATATGATTTATTTTCTACCAAGGATAGCAGTAGTAGCTAGGAGTGAAAATGCTTCACGTGAAACTTCAGAGTTACTTATAAAAATACGTACATATATAGCATTTCCCAAGCAGCTATCAAGAGGGCCGTGAGATTTTCTAAGAAACTTATATTTGGTAGACATTTTCTCATAGCTGCCTGTAAGAGGCAATCTTTCTTCAGGAAAAGCTATAATTAAGTAGTAGAAATGCAAACAAGATTAAAAATCCATGATTTAAAATCAAGCAGGAAACAGAACTTAATAAGTTTCTATATGCATTATTCACAGAGAGCAAAGCATGCTGCTAAATGAAGAAGTGAAAACATTAATTTAGATTAAACACCATAACGTTTTCGAACAAAACCAACAACGCTACAGGCATTCCTGAATTTTACTCATCTTGTTTCCTCAGAAAACGTGTCATTCACATGTAGGCTGCCCCTACGCCTTGAGCCCAAAGCTGCACTTCAGCACCAGTGCAAGCAGCACTAGTGATGCAGAAGAGGAGACTGACCTGGAGCTTTTGTAGGAGGGAGGCAGGGAAAAGAGCAGAAGGCAGAAGGGAAAAGAGAAGGATATTGCTACAAAACAGTTCCTCTGACTATACGAGATTTATTGAAATGTGTTGCCACTGCCAACCTGCTGCAGCTTTTTGAAATGGCCACATACAGAAGAATAGGATCAGGAAATTCCTGAATATTTCAAAAGACCTTTCTCAAAATCCAGAGGTAAACTTCACACTATTGCATGCTTCTCAGTCTCATTCATCTGTTATCCATTTATATCAGTTTAATTTTAGTGTCAAATTTTTACATATTATTATAAATATCCTATTTGAACTCTCCTTTGGCATCACTTGCTAAATCAAAATATTAATAATTAATCAGGCTTTTTCTCATACATCTATAGTTTCTTGGCCAAGATTAAAAGCCATTCTATACTCCTAATACTGAAAAAACAGCTCAGGGAAGAACAGAGTCTCATCTCCGTCTCCAAATATTTTGCGCAGACATTGCCAGTAGTAGCATTAACAAGTAAGACATGCTAAACTGGATGTTAAGTAAATTTTTATATACCTATTTAGTTTAACGTATGAAAGCAAATTAGATCATATCAATGGTTCTCCATAAGAAGGACAATTTAATGTTTTCCAAGAACCAAGCCAGCCCAAGCCCAATCAATTACTGTCTGTCAACACTGCTTTTGGACTGCATAACAATTCCTTAGAAGCCCTCCACGTCTCTTATTCTCTATTTTGCGGAAGCACAGAATGATTGAAAATACTTTCCTTAACTCTTGCCTGCCAAACAAGGCCTTTTCACTTATTTGCAAGACACCAAATAAAGGACATTAGTGATAAATGACACTATTTGCAATCAACAATCATTCAAGACCAGCTTTGTTCAAACACAGGCCATCCCCCTTCAGCCCATCCCTCCAAGTTGAGGAGCATTCAGTTTGGTTTCCCTTTCAATCTCACACAAGTTCTCCTTATGTCATTAATCCCTTAAGTCTTTTTGTCCCAGAACAAGACCCCAAGCACTACTGCAACTTATATAAGCCAGGCTCACTCCTCTTTCTTCTGACCCTCTCCCATCACCCTGCTAATATTTCCCTCTCCTTTCAGAGAGGTGGCTGTTCTCATTTGCAGGTCACCTTTCTTTTTGGCAGAAAGACCTTACTTTCCAAATTAACTATTAATCCTGTTTAATTCTTCTCTTATCCCAAAAGCAGGTTTTGCCCCATCCTTCACCTTTGCTTTAATTTATCACTCTGCAGATATCTACTTTCACTCGCTTGCCATTTTACCTTTCTGCAGCTGTGAGAAATAAAGCATAAAAGGCAAGTGACTTAAGTACACAGAACTGAAAACATGATTAAAGCACAATGTGCCTTAACAGCCAGCTGAGCTAAAGATCTTCACGCGTACGAATTTCTACTCCAGGTTTTGCTGAGGTCTTTCTTTCCACAGTGACACCAGCTCTCCATTTGGATACAATCCTCCCACGCTTCACTTGTGGACAAAGCTCAAATGTCCCCTTCTCCTTCCCACACCACTTGGCGCTATATCCCTCATGGAAATGCCTCCCCCTCCCTAATAATCTTTGGAGAAAGATTCATCATGAGAATTTTTATCAAGTTTTTAATGCAAATAAACCGTTTTTTTTTTAATCTCAGACAAACTTTTAAGGCATTTACTAGCAGAGTTGCAAGGTAACATTTGCGAAAGTGGTTAGAGAGCTAAAAATACACAGGTACCAACATTTCTATCATTTAGACAAAAAGCAAAAATTAAAAAAAAAAAAAATCTACAAGCTTAATTACCTCTCTACCTATACCACGCTGACATGATAATCTCTTCCCCAATTTACATTGACAGTGGTTACAAAGCGAAACATCTTTCAGGAGCAATGCTGCTGCTTTTTGAAATATTTCATTTAGTACTGTGTGCGAATCCTACTTCCAAAATAACTCAATAAATGGATCATAGGAGAGGCCCCTCCACAGTCTGCCAAAGATACAGAGACAATAGGAAGATCTAATAGTATATTTAAATAAATAAAATACTAGTTATTTTCTCTACATCTTTATACATATTCCTCCATTTTATACACCACAAACCCAGCTTCATATTAGATTTGCATTAAATTGCATTTTTATGGCTTTTGTTATCAGAGAGGCAATTTTAAGCAGATTACTATAAGGCTGACGTTGTGCCTATAAGTTGCTTATGCAATCTTCATTCAATATCTGCTCAAATGCATTATGATCATTTCCCTTAGAAAGTTTAGCTAGTATTTCAGTGTCACTAGTAAATAAGCTTTATTTTAAAAGTGTCAGAGCCAGATGCACACTAGAATAACCTAAATTATGTTGCCTAAATTATGTTAAAAAAAACCCTAAAAGATTCACCTCACTGAAATTCACTGCAGTGAAGCATAGCATTAAAAACAATGCATCCCATTCCATTTTTATTCTTTTCTTAAAAGCTGCTGCAGATGGCCCCTTTCCCATGGTACTTGAGAGCATCAGATGGGTCATTTTCGTGGCCCTAGGAAGTGCCCTATCAGCAGCACTAACATAGCTCCCTGGGGAGGAATGAACACAGCTCTGCTGCTCCCAAGGGGTTGTGAGCACCGAGAAACAAACAGCTTCTGCTACGACTGACTACGAGGGAATTCATGCAGTGCTATGAGATTTCTAAGCATCCACAGCCCAATTTAAGATTGCTAAAGGGCTGAAAAATAACACTGCCAGAAAAGCACAACCCACGGTAGTTTTGCTAAGCAGGTTTCCTGCTGTTTCTCCAGTTGGTACTTTGTGTACTAGAGAAGGCAAGCATGCCTTGCAAACCTACCTTCTTTAGCGCTGAGACTTTTTGATACTTCATAGAATCTGTTCACGTTGCACCCTGGGTACCTTGAGCGCCTGGCAGATCCCAGATATCATCTGATCTGTATTTGACAGTGCTCACTAACCCTAAACCTACAAGAATGTTTCTGCTACCTGGTTTTCCTCTCCTAGTAACTGAGGCTGAAGACCTATTTCAAAGAAGCTTAACAGCATGGAAGAAGTCTTGCAGAAATGACTTCCCAGGAATAGCTATGAGAACAGGAAGCTGAGATGGGAGAAATCCAGATGAGACTCATGTTCTACCCAAGAGGGAAAGGTGGCAATATCCTAAAATAGAGGTTGTGCATAAAGTGCTGCTATAACAGAAAACACTTTGAGAAAGTGCTACACACAGGGCAATTCTACCACAAGATAAAGCTATGTGATACCAAATTCCACAGATGAAATTACTCAAGTTTTTCTTTTCCCTAGACAAAATCATCCAGAATAATGAATATTTCTCTCCTACATTTCATTTCCTATAATCAAAACTGTTCCAGTCCCAAAGGAAGAGAAAATCTCTCTTTCTTCCCATGATGGCAAGTAAACTTGAAACACATTATACATTGCAAACTACAGTTTCAAGCCCTGTAAAGGTGCAGAGCTATCCCTATTCATGCGTCCACCTTTCCAAAGTTCTTCCACAATCCTGCAGGACAGATGAAGTTTCTAGAAAAAGATTCTGAAAGAATCAGTCCACAAAAAAACACACATGAAAATTCAATGGACAGTTTGACTTCAGACTTAAGAGCAGTAAGGAAAGGGCCACTAGCCCTCCCTTCTCTACAAGAAGTTCCAGCTGGTGAAAGCAGTGCTGCCAGCCATGCCACAGCAGAGAGATACCCAGGGCCTTCTCCCAAGGACTCTTCACTCAAACTTAAAGAGGTTTTTAAACAAAAAATAGAGACCATTCATATGTCATTTTTGTAACGCCTTCCATTAAAAAAAAAAAAAAAAAAAAAAGAGGAAACTGTTGATGCAACTCATAACTCTTAGCCAACTCATTAAAAGTTACAACATAAAGAGGTCTTACACGTGCTTTGCATGGGAGGAGTGAAACCACAGAAACCTCAGGTACAACTTGGGGCAGTGTGTATTTAAGTTAATGTATCAGACAATCACCTCGGACTCCTCAAATATTTTCAGAAGGAAAAAAGTATATCTCAAAAAACAAAGGGAATAGACTTGTGTTGTAATGCTATGAACAGAAAAAAATCTAAGAGCATAAGTAGCATTTTTACAGGATACAAATCAGAATTTATTGCCTCTATTGCCTATCTATCTATCACCTATTGCCTCAGAATTTATTACTAGCATAGCAGAAAAGCAATCATTTAAATATGAGAAAAACACAAACATTCTGAACAAACAGTTTCTGGTAGCTATATTTTAACCACAAGTATTATTTCAAGAAAAAGATTTGATTTCAAAATTAAATTTCACCTGCACAAAATCAAAGTAAAACACACATTAACATAAAGATGTATTTCCTCGTACAGAAAGAGAAATTTCTCTGGGTCAGCTGCATGCAGAAACATTTTATTGCTCTAAAATGCTGCAAGTCTGGAAATGCTTGACTATGGTTGAAGATAAAGTATTTCAACTACTTTTGCATCCAAGGGCTACCATTTGGTGTTTTCGCACAGCAACATTAAATCTGATCACTGCAACAAAGCATGGAGGGTAATTTCACTCCACTTAGCAGTAGGGAAACAAGGAGTTTGTTTGAGGTGCCATATTTCAGGAGAAGGAGAAACAAAATTGGGAGGATCCTGAGGAGGACAACAAGAATCTTAAGATGCTCAATGTTGGCCCACTTAAGGAAAGTGGGAAGAGGGAAGGTATATAATTTGGAGTGACTAACAGGGAAAGTGCATAATTACTATGTTACAGCATAGTAATTACACCAATTACTATGCTGTAACAGGGCTGGAGAGTGTGTGTGTGAGATCATATACACACACACACACATACAGATTTGAACAGAGTGAAGCCCCTACCCTAACCCAAAGCCACATGGCACCTGATTTTGAACCCTTAGAGCTACTAGACCTAGATCATTTCTGATGGCCTCTTACAGCAGGTATACATTCTTGTTGCTTACGTTCATGCAGTTTTCAATATAAGTGACAGAAACAGGACAATACAAAAGCACGTCTGAAGACGGTGAAACAATATTTTTGAAGAACTGTTTGATAAGAAAATTCAAAGTCACCTACAAACACTGAAAACTGTACATTTAAGATAAAGACAGACTTTAGTTTTTGAAAGACAAGCAGAGATTATTTCTATCAACTGAAAATTTCCTATCACTCAAAAGGAACCCTCTCATAATAATAATCTTTTCACATAAAAATGAAAAAAAGAACATTATCTAGTGGCCTATTGTAGGAATCACTAGGAAGTTTTATTTTCAGAGCACCTTGCAGTCAGAGGGAAAAAAAATGGTGTCACTGAATGCAATTTTCTCATAACATTCCTACTAAAGATGACAACCAGAGAGGTAACAAAAGTAATACATGTCGCCATCCTAGAACTACTAACACACTTCAGCTTCTAGAAAGAACTTTTTAATAAAAGAAACATTCTGAAAATAGTACATTTATAATGTTTCTGTATCACTGAAAAAAAATGAACTCAATCTCATGATCCTTAAAGGTACTTGCGCATAAAGTTCAACTCTAGTAACACGCTAAAATCACGCTAACAACTAGTGTCTCTGGGAGAGTTTTATTTAGCCTGATGTGAATTCCCACAAAATTATGCTGCACTTCTATTAACAATTATATTCCTTTTAGTTGTCTGTAATTGATAATAAAAAGCTTCAGTATACTTTTTCTTTTTAATTTGAAAAGAATTTTCTACTTTACTTTGTTGAACAAATTTTATCTGCTTTGTAAGCAAGTCTGCTGATTCGTCAAGTTTGACAATAAATGCTACTTCAGGAAAACTGTAAGAAGAGTCCTAGATGACATCCCCTACAACAAGCAAGATTAGATTCCTAAAAATGCCAATCCATTACTTGGTAGATTAGAAGATGAAGCATTAATAAATTCTTCTATTTGAAAGCTGGATAAAACTAATGCAATGAGATGCAGTGGCAAGTTTTAAGGACAGCACAAAATGTTTTTCTCAAAACTTCCTCCATGGCAACAGTTCCTGAACTTGCTTAAGGTAGGATGTTCTAATTGCAACAGTAACCTCAGCTACAAAGAACTGAAGACAGACAATGTTACCAGATCACAGCCTGATAATCATGTTCTAGTTTTCCTGCCATCTTCTTAGACGTTACATCTCTCAGCTGTACTCTGCCAACATCTTTAGCATTTTACATTACACTATAGCACAGAATTTGTTTCATTAACTACTCATCAGGTAAATTTTGCCTAACCATCAAAAGTTATCTCTTTGTAAAGGACACCGTGTGCTGGTAGAATTTTAAAGTTGTGATTACTGCATGAAACAAATCAAGAGGTTTGTGTAATCACACTGCTGAAGACCTTTAGAGTTAAGAAATTTGCTCTGACAGAACTCCACCAGACTCAGACTGTGCAAACTAGCGCCTGGGTCAAACCAGTGCTCCATCCTGCCCACACACTATCTCCTACAAGAGCAGCAAGAACTGCAGTTTAAGGAGGGCTTGCAAGCCTGACCGCTTTTTCCTGCCTATTCCCTTCCTAATCCCAAACAAAGCACTACTGCAGGATTACAGATATTAGGGGACAAATCCCTACCTATTTCCCCTAGCATCTGTTTACAGAATCACTGCCTGTGAGCGAATCCCACTCCCCTCCTATAAACACTGTATCTGCATCCACAAACTCCTGGGGCAACAAATTTTAGAATTTCACTATCCATTATATCCAAACAATGCTACTAATAAATGTTTCCTTATATCTCTTTTAAACCAGTCTCAAACCACTTTAGTGAATGTCCCCTAGTTCTCATACTGTGGGAATTGCTGGCAGCTTGGCATTCACTTTATCCTCTACCCTCCTGATTCTGCAAGCCTTGACCATATTTCCCTCCCCCAAACTAGGGAAACCAAGCATTTTTAATCTTCTTTAAGGCATCTTGCAAGACAACCACTCTATTCTCAATCATTTCAGTCTCCTTCCCTAACTCCATGATATCTTTCTTAAAAGGCAGATGCAAGAACTAAACACAAAGACTCAAGATGTTGGCACAGCAATATTATATATACCAGCAAAATTATGCTTTGTTTAGGTCACGAGGTTTTTCCAAGTTTGTGTGGGTCACAGTTGTTAACAAGAGACCAAAAACTCCAGAGTTTGCTCCAGGGAGAGGAAGGAAAAAAAAATCTCTAGTGATAGTTTTGAAGCCTTGTACTTGGACTACTGTGAGCATTGCAGCTCAAAGATCTAGGTTAAACTCATCCTATTTGTCCTTAGCATATAATATACATTATACACGCATAATATTTCTGCATAAATATTTTAGAACATTTTTATACTATATAGTACATTAAAAACATACATAAACATATTATGTTCAAGCTGGTATTTACTTGAATAAATGAGTTACTAAAAAACTATATCCAGAAATTGTAAGTTGAACGTCTAAACTGCATTTCTGGAATTGATATGCTGTCTCTCTAGTTTCTGTAGACTGACAAGGAATGGAGTTCTCCATGGTCCACAAGGAGGACTACACTCATAAAGGACAACCCAACTATCACTGAGTTATGAAAGCCTGTAGGGAGGCAACAACCTAACTCATGTTTTCTTTTTCTCTATTTCTGTTTTTGGGAAGAGGCGGAAGTGGTGAAGAGGGAGAAGGCTCAAACTAACCTCTTCAATAAACATTTCACTAAGGGAATGGCTACAGTTTGAGGATTCTGCCCAAGTCCAAGCATATTAGACACAGAGGGGATATGGTCATATTGGGCACTTAAGGTAGGAGAGCCTGTCCATAGCTTACCAAAACAATAAGGATTTTCTACCAGAATGAAATGAGGCAGAAACATCTCCAGCAGCCAGTCCCCATTTGCCAAAGGACCTGGAGACACTGATCACTTGCACTTATTATACCATGGCAGAAGATTTTACCCTCGGGTACAATAGCAGTAACAGCCTTATTTTCAAGAGCAGCTACCTTATAATGGGGAAAACCAATCAAGACAAAAATCTTTAAGGGACTAGATGATATTTACATTTAAGCTACACACACTCACACTTCCAGCCCCTTTGGAACTGTAATCTCTAATAGTAAAACAGAGCTACCTTTAAATCTAAAAGCGTGAAGAAAACACAGCTCAGTTCTGCTACTAAGCAGGGGTCAAACAGACAACACGCTGATAAATCAAAAAAATGATCATTTAATTCTAACCTCATAGCTATGATGCATCTATCTATTAAGAGACCATCAGAGTTGTGTTTGCAGACTGCTCTATCCGAAGTCTTTATGGCTCCTAGTGTTAATATGACTAGACCGAATGAGTCACAATCAACTTCTCTGCAGTAAATAGGAAGTTTACTAATTTTCAGTCACTTTATCTATAGAAATCTACAGGAGATAAAGAAGCTGCACAAATGTCATCAAAATTTGGTCTGAAGATTAGATAGACACATCAGTGTGTTGCACAAGACACACACAAACCTATTATGATTATACAAGTTAAAATGCAAACCAGCAGTTGCAAAACATTTCATAGCTGAACTTCACTGGCAGTCCATGGTGATGTGTTTTGCTGCCCCAGCGGCCTCTCCCATGAGAATCTGCTAGCAGAAAGACATCATCTCTAGTCAGGAAAGTTTGCTCAGGAAGTACCACTTCCTCCACACAAAGATTTTTAACCCAAAACAGCATTTATCTGATCTGGAAGTTAACACCAGCATATACATCTGCAAGAAATACAAGTGAATCCTCAAGTGAGAACTTTTAAATGGTTCAAATTAGAGTGTTTTTATCCTTATTATTCAGAAAAGAAACAAGGTTAAAGAAGCAACTACTGCTGGGCCTTCCTCACAGCATCATCTAAGGCATACATAAGGTCCATTCTTTTTTTATTATTTCTTTGAACGACAAGATAATTTGTACATTATTTGGAACATTATTATATTCACAGTACTTCCACAGGTAATGTCAAAAAGAACAGTTATAAAGCTCAAGTTCTGGGCAGTCACATATACTATTCTGCATGGCAAAACATTTTAGGACCTCTTTCCTGAATTGAAAGTTTGAAGCTAAAAACAAGATTGAGGAGAACAGAATTTTCCCTAGCTTACCAGATTATTTTCCCTAACTTATCAGAATTTCTTTCAAACATTGTGCTTCCCGCCTAATTATTCTGAAGAATGAGAACGGACTCACCATGTAAAGAAAACATATTAAAAAGAGTATCGCAAACCTTGTTATGCCCACCATTGTGCACAGAAAAAAGCATTACTGAAGATTAGTAATTAAACTTCTTAACCAACACTACAAAGCTCAGTCAGGAATGGTTTTCAACTATGAAGACGAACATCTATTCTCTTAAAAGAAGTAAGAGTGGAGAGAGAGTATAGGAAAAAAACAAACATGCTAATTCTATCAATTTATGATTAAACAATCACAAAAACCTCATATTAGGTTTTCTTCTTTTCCTAGTAAGCAAGTAAACAGAAGAAGAAAATTTCTTTTGTCCCTCTGGTTGTGACCCAAGATGTGATCTTACTAGGTGAGAAAAGAAACAAGATCTTTAGTAAAAAAGACTGTAAAAAAAAACATTAGATAACATCTGGATTACTTCTTTAGTAGGCTATTTTTGTAGTGCTAAATATTTCATCTTAATGAGAACCAAAGATGTAATAACATTAATCAAATATGTTCAGAGTACATGCCTGGAAGCAGCTTCAGGACACTGTGTAACACATTCCTCTTCTTGAATTGAGATGAATCACACAATAAAACACCAACTCCCCAAGCAGGGGCACAGAGCCCTTGCTTTCTTGGGATCTGCACCCTCTCTTTAGCTCTCAGGTTTCCAAGGTTAAGGCTGCTCTGGTGAACAATTTTCATGGCAATATAGGATCAAGAAGAGAAAAACTGTTCTTGCAAAATCCATGGGAGAGACCTCAAAAAGATGAGTCTCATTTATCATCTTTCATGGTGAGGAAAGGTCTGTCTTTCCCTCTTCTCTCCACTGGCACTTGTGGTCATGGAAGGGTCCGTCTATCAGTTTGAGCAGGCCAGGCTAAGAATCATTCCTCACATGGAAGAAGCAGTCACTGCAATTATCTCACTTTTAGATGCAAATCAAGCTCCAAGTTGTCCAAACAGAAATCAAGTTTATTACCTTTAAGGTACTTAGCAACGAAACCCCACGATATTCCATAAAACTAGTAAGAAAAAGTGGCCTTAAGGTATTTCTGTCAAGCTACGCATCTTGCTCTTTGCAAACCAGCACACAAGTAGATGATTTTGCAAACTGCTGCGCTTCAGGCTGCACTGCACTTTGTCAAGTATTCCAATCTCAGCTTCATTTCTATTACAAACAAGTTGAATTTCAGAATGTTTTAGGCAGTCTGATCAGCATCAGTTAACATTACTGAAAGTATTTCATCTTGCATTTTATTTTCCTGTACTAACAGGGCACACACATTCCAGATTTCACACACATTCCCTATTCTTGACATTTAAGATAACAAAATGCAAGAGAAGGAAAGAATCCCGAAGTACAGAACCTCTGACGCAGAGCAGAATTACTGAGGTCAAATGTCTAAGGAAGATCTATCTATAAATTTACTTCAATGACAAATTTAGACAAATATAATCTAATTTGGCAACTGACGTAGCTCTCTCAATAGTAGCACTATCAATACCCAGCACTCTTACTTCCAAAAAGAAGTTTAGGTACCCAAAACAGACTAGGTCTCTGCAGGAAGCAATTCAGTCAGAACTACTACTACTACTACTACTACTACAACATATACTAACACCGTCTTTAAGGTGTACAAACCCAAGACATAAAAGCAGTGATCTAGAATTTCTTACCAAAGAGATTTTGATTCTAAGGCAGAACTGTCCTCATCTGCAATAGAAACAGCATTAAACAGATGAGTGTCAGCCAGATCAAACTAAAAACTAGACATTAAAAGAAAAAATTGAAAAGTGCTTTCACGAAAGCACTGCAAAAGCAAGATCAATCACGATTGAGCCTCTAGAGGCTCATGGATCTGCTAAGTAAGGAGGTATACTACTCTAGCACAGTCCTCATTAATGAAATTCATTTTAGCTATATCTATGACTTTCATTATTTTGGCTAGACTTAAATTCAGAGGTGCAAGTACTGATGCCAGAGACTCACATTATGTCATCAGACGTTCATCTGTATTTGACTTAGAAGTAATGACTTAGTAGTACTCCTTGATAATTATGTAAGCCATACTATTAGCAAGTGCCTATGATAGAAGAGTCAACATGAAGCAAGTCGCCTGAGCATCATCAGTTAAACTGAGTATTAAGACACTGGCATAGCATTGATTAGCACTCAAGTATCAGTTCTGATAACGCAGTTCAAACCTAAAGTGAGTTCAACACAAAGTGAGCTTACCTCAAAAGCCAATGAAAGACAGACTACTGGCAATGGGGGAACTAATGAACTCTCACAATAGACTTGTTAAACAAGTACAACAAACCACTCCTTCCTTGGGCCAGCAAACAAATGAATAAACTTTATGTCAAAGAACAAAAACTCTGAATGAGAGCCTTGCCTACTTAAACAGATACACTTTGAAGGTCTAATTATAAATCCATTTCACAACCCCCAAAACCAAAGTACATTTTGAAGGTATACTACAAGATGAGACACATCAAGAGGAAGAGACAAAACCCAAGAGATTAGGAGATAAAAACCTTCTGCAGCACTCACTCTCTCAAAACCACTAAGGACCATATCTTTCAGCTGTGAAGTCACTAGCAGATAATTAAGAGACTGATTAAGAGAACTGTTCCCACAATCCAAATTCTCTAGTTCTGCTGAACTTCACATCCAACGTAACAATTTATATGTCTCATTTGATTTCTCCTTGTGATGCTACCTAAAGAACCCTATGAAAACAAACATAAGTATGGAAACCCTGAGAAACAAGGGGTTTTGCTGTTCCAGGAAACTGAGAAATAAAGACTAGCAGGAACCACATACCTACAAAGCAATAACTGAGGATGTCTCTTCAGATCACTTTAGAGGCAATCTTGAGGAACTCATAGCTTTGTCCTTTGGCCATTCTCTGTAAAAAGAGAGACCCTCAACACGTGGAAGAAGTGTAATGAAATTACTAAATTTCTGTCAAACAGGAAGTTTTGTTAGAATCAGTTTGCTGTCATAAATTTTGCTTTCACATTTTCTTTATCACATCTCAAACTGTGAGTCATTTCTACTTTTCCAGTCACGACACTACCGAAACTGCTCATTTTTTGTTATCGCAGCAATAGTACTATTTCAATTCTAAGAGCACTTCCAGAGTGACTAAGTAAAAACATAATCAGCAAAACCTCAAATTAAGAGCCTAGTGAATTGGGCACTCCATCAGAAGTCTGAAAGCCTAAGCTGGGACCCAACAGTGCAATTTCTCGTCCCATTTTACTCTAAAATCTTAGTTCATCTTCAGTAGTGGGCTTCTATACTACTGTGAGGACAAGAAAAGCAAAACCACACAACCCGTTCCACCTCTGTGGTTCACAGGGAGCTGGGAGGTGCCAGGAAGCAGACTATGTTTGTGCAACACCTGCAGCCTTGGAAGCATTGTAAGTTTTCCAAAGGCATTTTCCTCCCTAAACTCACTAGGAACCAGCAAGTTTGAGGCTGAAGAGTTCTATCTATCCTATATTTATTAAATTATCCTATATTTATTAAATTATCCTATATTTATTAAATTCCTGCTTTAGTAAAAGGAAGAAAAGTTTACGTACTAGAAGTTCATTTTTGTACACTGTGAGATCTACTGTTATATGCCAGGCATTTTTCGACAGCAATCACTACCAGAAAATGGTGTATTGTAGAATTATGGTATATGCTGAAATTCCTCAAACAGAGACCCAGTTTTCTGGCTTTGATGGAAGTACCACCAGCTCTCCTAATATGTCTTCCTATGAATTTAAGAAACATACCACCCTATAAAATTCTGAGCAATTCAGTCATAGCTTTCTCTGTGCAGGACTAATCCTACATGATTTCACGCATTTCAAAGAGTTACATGTCACACTGTCATTTGGGTCTTACTTCATTCTGGACACATCCAAAGGGCAGGTGATTTTCTTCATTTCGGAGACTAAGACTTTTCATTGCAATAAAGCTATATGACAGCTCATGATACTCAGGCAAACCATGTACTGGAAGAGGTGGTAATAAATGTGGCAACATAAAGAGAAACAGAAGTGTGATAATATGTAACCAAAGCCTTCCTAGGGAAAAAAAAAAAGCTATTCTGTGTGAACTGAGTAGTAAGATAGCAAACAAACATTTTCTTGTGGTGGTTCAAAGCCCAGAAAAATATTGTCATACTTTGAGACTCTTTGGTGTTCAAACTCAAAAAAAAATTAAAAAAAGCCCTGTCACCTCAGAATTGTTCAATTTGGTAGGTTGATAGACCACCTAGAACCACAGAATAATATAGGTTAATTTAGACTGGACAGAAACTTTCAAGATTATTTGGTCCAATCCCCTCCATGGAGCAACCTGAACCTGACACTCAATTTTATTGTTAGATGCTTGGTTTAAAAACAGAAATTTTTGCTCAGATTGCTCTAACAGAGCTCCAGGCATTACTCTACACTCTTCTCTCTCTCTTCTTTCTGAAGGTAGAAACTACAGGAGTACAGATATCTCATAAAAGCACTTCAAGCAGATATTTCAGCGATATGAGGAAAAAAAAAAGAGTAAACAAAATTATACTATTGATTTAGTAAAAAAAAAAAAAAAGGAACTAGTATCAAAGGAACAAAGTATTAGTAATGTGAACCATCAAAAAGAAAAACAAATGTTTTAATGAATGCAGCAGCATCACAGCAAGTCTGAAATGAAATTTTGCTAAAGCATCAGAGATTTCACCGAACTGCTTGAATTTTGGTATGTATCTAGAGCAAAATGATCCAGATGCTGCAATATAAACATTTCATCAGAAACACACTGCATGGAAGCACACATGTAGGCTTTCAGCTATTTTCATCAGAGAATTTAGCAGTTGTGCGAATATTTTCACAAAGGCCAAAGAATGGAAGTCACATAAAGCAAGTCTTATATGCCTCAAATATATGACAACTTCTCTCATTTGCTTACATAAGAATCTTCTTTTACTGCTGAAAAGAATGGGGAGGGAAATGAACAGATGCTGACATTCAGAATGATTTGGATCTTCAGATATTTAATGACAGAATGACGAACCACCTAATTTTTTTTTCCTTCCTGTGGACTGGGATAGCAACAGAAAGGAAACAAATCCTCTCTAATTAAAGAACCTATTCTGCCTGGGAATAAAGAGTGCTAGGCATAATTTAGTCTGCATGAAATGCACAATACTGTAATTTTACTCATAGTCCATTATCCTGAAGAACTTCTGGTGAAATACTCTTCCTTTGTAGGATTCTCTCTATCATCATGGAGACTGAACTCCAAGCTGCAAAAAAATCATTTTTTAAGGCATGGAGTACCAATAAACATGTTGCACTTACTTTGGCAGACGATCAAAGCAGTTTTCATTTGATAAATTGTCCTAGTTTTGCTATTGAGAATTAAAGCCCAGAAAACTGAAGCAACATGCTTAAGATGGGGCAGTTAAATATCAGCGTGAAACAAATGTTCTTTAAATCTTCTGCCTTTGTTTCAAAGTTTACTCCACCTCTCAGTATAGCTGGCTGATTTATTTTTTGGAGGGCGTGGGAAAAAGTGGCAGGAGGTGTTGTTTTAATTTCAGAGCCCTGTACAGTTACTAAATTAAAGTTTAGAGGAAACAACAACCTAAAGAGACAAATACTTAAAAGCATTTTTCTCCGTTCTCAAACTCCTTTATAATTTATATGTTACTATGTTCAGATCCCATTCAACTTCCCAAGGGTCTTTTAAGAGCCAACACAGGCAACAACATGCAAGTAGAGTGGAGAGCCACGACGCTGTAGGCTGTCAGGGGGTCATGAGGTAAAGCCCACCACTTAATATCACAACTAAGATATGTGTAGACATGGTCTCATTTAACCAAACTCATCCAAAGGCTTTGGTATGTGTTGGAAAAAAGTATATATGATTGTCACATGTGAGGCTTATCCAAATGTAGTGGACCATGCATGCCTTGGTCTAATGATCCACATATGTTCAGGAAGGAAACAAAGAATCATAGATTTATTCTTTGGAACTTTATATCTTTCTAGTGGGTCAGGGGACCAAAAGGTGAGAGCAACCCTGGTAGCAAGAGCTAACCAGCTTTCAGTTTGGGCAAAGTCAAATAAATCGGCCTGCAGCAACAGGGCACACGAGGCCCTGGCGCTGACCATCTAAGCGGGAAAGCTGTAAATTACAAGAAAGCAACAAATGGTGAGAACAGCAGCTCCATGTGGGGACACATCCATAAACCTCCAACACCATGGAAGGCTGAGCCCGAGCTGGGGCCGCTGCACACGGCGTGTGCCCACGAGCAACACGGTGAGCTCGGCGGCACGACTGGATCGCAGTGAGCAGGCAGAGTGGGTATCGCCAGCCACCCGCTATGCCCATGCTCCCGAGAAATTCAGAGAGTTAAAGAATGCCTCTGCTCTTTGGCCTTACTCATCACTCAATTTCCCCAAAGATACAGGAAATAAAAAAGGGCTTAAGCTTTTTCAATGAATTCTAATGCTGGAGAGGGAGTCCTCAGGTGGGCTGTTATAGAGTCAGGAGCAGTGAGACCACTAACAGATACCATACCTAGATCCTATCCTACTGAGCTACATGATCTTGAGTTTCCTCTCATACACGGCAAGGTGACCAAGTGCCTTCCACCACAGCTGAAAACAGAAGGAGAGCAGGAAAAAGAGAGTCTTTCTAACAAATTGCTCAATCTGTTCTTTTCTATAGAGGGCAGAAAATACTTCTGTAATTAAGGATAATACCAGAGCAACACTGCTCTTAGGCATTTGCAGCTTTAGAAAAGCAGTCTTGCAGCTAAATCCAAGATGGGAATATTTCTACGTAACTCTGGAGGTGGAACCAATTAAAAAAATAAATCAATACAAGTAAAAGCCAACAGGATATACAGCTCAAGTTAAGCTAGTGACTTAACCTAGTAACTACCACTCTGGTGGGTAGATGGAGTTTAAGTTTTAGTTTAAAAGCTGTCTCTTCCTAACATGTTAGGGGTCTCTCTTACCCTTAAAGCTACCAGATCTAGAATTAACTGCTGCTTAGAGGCATGGACCTGCACAGCCCTGTGTTGGGTGCACTAAGGCATCACCACCTTCTTCTCCTCAATTTTGACTCATCATCCACAACAACAGGGAGAAAGAACAGTAATGAAGCAGCAATTCTAATCAGATTAGTGAGATGTGCAGCCTATACATTAACAATTCCATTTGCACAATTACATTATGGATTTGAATAATCTGATACAGTCTTCATGTTACTTTGCTGCTATTCATAACTGATTGATAAATAAACCAAGGCAGTGAACTCTGGCATACTTCTATCCCCAGCTTTTGATTCTTTTAAGAAAAGTTTTAGATCTAATGTTGCATATCTCACTGCAACATGATAATATTTAGCATGTGTGCATTAGAATGTGCTCTTTCTCCTCCAGTTCTTTGAGGGTCCTTGAAAGCAAAATGAGATGGGAGCATGGTTTAGAAATTCCTGCTCACATTTAAGCTTTCCTGGTCAATATTTGCCTCGAAGTTAAAATACCTACATTGCAGACCACTCAGATTGTAATGGGATTAGCTGATAAATTGCCCAAAGTGAATCAGAACTCCAATATTAATTTCTTTAAATATTAATATCTAGAACAGTTCACCTCATTAACAAGCTTATTCAAGGATATTATCTTTAATACTCTTTTTTAAAAACTATTGCCTTACAACTATTCAGATTGCTTTCTTGCACTACGCAGTAAATAAAAGTTCAAGATGATGCACCTGTGTTTGAAGCGGCAAGTAAAATACTAATACTCTCAGGTAGTGCTAGGCCATGGAAAAAGAAGCGTTATCCTTTCTCAACTTCACCATAACTACTCCTGTAACATGAATAAAGAAAAGGAGGATTGACTTTCCTTCCACTTCTAGTATTTTCTTCTCAATGAGTAACTGCTGACTCTCAGTCCTACAAGTCTATCCTTGTTTCAGTTAAAAAACATCTGGCAGCTCAACGCAGTAAGCGGCTCTCCACTTTAAAGACTCTCTACACCCAGTTTGTTGCCTATAAATATTTAGTGTGTAAAACAACCTGCAAGTCAACAAGCACTGATCCAGACCACTTTTTCAGTGAGTTTTCATCAATGAGCATGTAGAATGAAACAAACAACTCTGGCAAGTTTCACTGCTTTCCAAGGAAGGCTTCTCAAACCAGTTTCAACAGAGGTTAAACAAGAGGCTGGTTTCACATTTGGAATCCATCCTTTGCTGTCTTCTTCCCTACCTCCTTCCGAAAAAGCAAGTGATCACAGAAGATTTAACTTCTGCAGACTTGCTGGGTTACAGGGCTACCCTATCAATCCATATTAAGAGCTTTTAATCGGTTTCTCTGCAATTCAAAATCAGTATCAAGACATTGCCACAGAAGAACATACTTTTCTCCATTAGTGGAGCTTAAATGTTGCAGCTTCCGCATGAAAATTCCTCCCTTCCCTTAGGAAATATATTTCAGTTAATGTTGCTGTTTCCCCTTAAACTAACTCTGCTCCTTCCCTCACAATCCTGCAACGCTTCTCCTGACTATTTAAAATGCAGATCACACTCGGAGAATTCACATGTGTAGTCAAGGGTAAGTGCCAGTAAGCAGATTTTATTAAGTTGTCATTACCCAACCTGGAACATCATATTGCCCAAAATTACAAACAAGCAAATGTTGAGCAAGTATGTTTTACTTCTTCCTTCTCCTCCAATCTCTCACAGCATCTCCAGGTAATTTATTTTGCCACTATGAGTGCACTTAATCCCTCTCTTCCCAACACACTTCATTTTTCATTTGAATAATTTTTGTCACCAAATTTTGTCAAGTGTGATTTATTAAGACTAGTTTCAAACAGGCATTCACTATCACTACATAGTCACGCTTCAGAATTAGTCCTCACAAGACTCGTAAAACTGACAAAATCATACAACTTACTTCAGTTCAACCTCTTTAAGCTTTTTACTTGATACTGAAGTTCACTTCAGTTTACCTGATACTGAAGTTCTAACTTTCCCAT
Source organism: Eudromia elegans (assembly GCA_003342815.1). Classification (NCBI taxonomy): domain Eukaryota; kingdom Metazoa; phylum Chordata; class Aves; order Tinamiformes; family Tinamidae; genus Eudromia; species Eudromia elegans. Next base: position 120,262 of record PTEX01000046.1, on the reverse strand, counting down.
CTGCACATCCCACTGAAGACAATACAACTAACCTTGCAGAGAAAACAGGATGCTACTGAAGAGTTTCTACCTGCAGAGTATCATAAGCAGCAGAGAGCAAAGGAAGAGATGAGATTTACCTGCAGTTTAGAGCGGATTATTTCATTTTTTCTAGCAAGAGGGCCTAAACCTTCTCAGAAAAGGTCACAGTTTAGGTAATTTCAGGACAACAGGATACTCAATTTATTCTTCTCCACTGTTAAGTAAGGTTCAGGCAATGGCAGTGTTGAAAAATGAATCTACGGGGCATTTTCTTTTAAAATAAAATTTTAAACACCTACATTATCATATGGTTTGGACAGTACCATAGAGATAGGGCTACCAATGTCTGCATATTTTGCTTCTCAGTGGACAGAAACAAGGTTATTGTTGCTTTATTCCACAAATTCATTATGCTCAGCCCCTTGTAAGCTATTAGTAAGACACAAGTCCTGCACATTTGAGTTTCTCCCCTTCAAACCATCTTTTGGCAGCACAAAAGTAGTGATGGGTATTGCAAAACTTCTCTCAAGACAAAAAAAAAAAAAAAAAAAAAAAAAAAGAAAAAAAGACTGAAATTTTTCAATTCCACGCTGTAGAGCAGAACAGCCATGGACCAGAGCTTAGAGCAGGCCTCTCTTGAGATTTGCATTCAGCTGCTGTGAACTGTCAGTACACCAGCAACCCTTTACAAAGCATATACATTAACTTGAGATAATGGGGACTGAGCAGCCATACCTCACGCCATTGACACAACTGGAACTGACACATACAACAATAAGCAGAACAGCCAGGCCACCCCCCAGCAAAAATCGGAGCCCTGTCCCCTTCAAACGCATACCTGGTTTCCACAGCGTGGTCCCAGTGGTTCCAGCAGCAGAAGCAAAATGCCATTTGTGAGACAAAACTAATTTCTTTTTCAGAATATGAAAGGATACAGCCTTAATGCTCCGGTCTGAGTCCCGATGGCCAGTATTTTCTGAACAGGATCAAATGCCAAGGCCGAGGGTTGATAGGGGAAACCATGGCGTACAGTCTAACCAGAGCATTGCAGCAACGATGGGACAAGCAGCAGACCAAAAATAAATAAAATCAATATTACACGTTAGGGAATAGGATTCAATTTTAATCACTGTTAAGAAAGGAACTATAAAGCATTTTAACAACAGCCTGGGAATAAGAGCGCTCTTACATGAACTAATTATAAAGGATTTTTTTAGTCATAATCCAGTCATTCATCCTTGAGCCCTAAGCAACAGCCACACACACTGAAACTTAATTCCAATCTTACATTGCTTCTGTGCAAAGACTTATGGTGCATTTTATGTTTTCACCCACATCATCCTCTCACTACTCCAGTTTTCAGCTCTACCAAAGGCCCTAAACAAATAAAATGCAAGATGCTCCTAGAAGTTTGGTAGCAAAGCCAGGATTGTCATCGTGGCTATTGCAAATCACTAGACCTGCTTTTCAGAGAACCACTTCAAATTCACTCCAACAGGCCCCACATGACACTGCAACCTCTCTGAGCACCTTAAGAAAAACATAAACAAAACCCCAGGCTCCACAGACCAAATCTCTCTACCTCTCCCGCCTTCAAAAAACCCTTACCCCTTATAGAAGAAACCAAAGCAAAAGCCCCTCTGCCAAGGCATTATTTTTAATATGAAGCTACCAGCACAGTTTGCTTCTGGGTCAGTCAAAGCTAACCTAATAACTGACCAAGCGATAATTACATTACACTTCTTGGGCAGCAATTGATCAGAATCGAGAACATAGCTGAAATAACAGCAGGTAACTTCGTCATTATAAACACAAATACGCACAGTTTAAGCCACACAAACGCCACGTTTTCGATTCCAAAACCCTTGGTTTACGAGGGCTATTTTAGGACCTCATAAGCGCTAAGGTAACTCCTTGGGATACACTCCCCGTGTGACCGGGCTGAAGTCGCGGCCCCACCGCACCCCCGCAAGGTTTCACAGTAAATAAGACGCCGCTAACGGCCCTGACTGCTCTTTCCCACGTCCCCGGCAGACAACTCGCCAAAGTGGCAGCAATGCCCGCAACGCTCCACAAGACGGGGAGGAGGATCCACGCCAGGAGCTCGGCCGCACCGCGCTAGGCCACGGGTGCATCGCAAAGATAAAAAAAAAACAACAGTAAGAAAAGGAAAGGGCATTGATATTCCAAGCGCCTCTTATTCGCCCTGCTCGCCACGGCTGCCGGATTAATTCGCTGCATCATTTTCCGAGGCGGGCACGCACCAACCGCAGCTACCGTATCGCGCGCGGCCGAAAAGGAAAAGGGAAAAAAACCCAGGAACTTTTCCCCGTCTCCGGCGAGGGGCTGCACCAGCGGCTGCACCAGCAGCCGCGGGGACCCACTGCAGCGAGCGCCCCGCGCGCGGCCGCCGCGGCGTCTCCTCGCGCCCC